>QUSF01000025.1:7655952-8139920 GCA_003676055.1 Chloebia gouldiae
GAGAGGGGAGAGGGGAGAGGGGAGAGGGGAGAAACAGTTGACAACCAAGAAGGGAAGGATAACTGTAAAGGCCTTTGAACAGTTATGGACAAGGAGAGGTGAGACAGAGTGAACTGGAAAGCTCATATCCAGCCTCCAGCGTGGGTTCTCTTGTTCTAGTCCTTCTTGACTGTTTTCTTAGAGCCATCAAATGAGGACTAGGAAATCAGGCCACAGGCCAGCATTCGCTGTCCTGGCAATGCAGTTCAGGATACCCTCTCCTGCTGTAACCCAGGTTCCACCAAGACTTGTCATCACCATCATATCCAAACAAGACATGTTTTCCCATCACCTGGTGGCTGTTAATTCAAGATCAGCACAGGCTCCTCTTGTCCTCATCTTACCTCAGCAGACCAGATAATATGGAGGAGAAAAGAATGAAGGAGCTAAAGACCAAATAAAATGGATACCTTTAAGTGAATTATGTAAACTGTGTAAGTGCATCACTTTAGCAAGGGTAAAGAATAGTTGCAAGAGATCACTTGCTAATATCACATCACTTTCTATTTCACATTTTGTCTGAGTGTCAGCTGCATATAAGCCCTTGCTTATTCCACAGTCAGGTACTACAGAAATCAGAAGGCAGAGACCTAAAAATGACAGTCATATCTGGAAAGTCTATTCTGTGGTATCCTACATAAATTGCTCAGTCTAGCTGCCTGCCTACAAAGTACACTTTTGGTATTCAGGCTGATTTTTAAACATTTAAAATTCAAAAAAAAAAAAAAAAGGTGAATGTAATATCTTTGGCCTGAACAACTTTTATGGGTTTCCACACCCACCAAACCATGCAGATGTGTGTGCTGTAAGACTACCTCCAAGAAGTGGGGCAAACTGTGTGCCCACACCCCACAGTTTCCACCTCTAAAAATCATTTACAGCCACATCTGACAAAGCTGTACATCCAGAGCAGCTGTGTTGATTTTGCCATAGGGATACTTGCTAGAAAATCATGATTTTAATAAAAACACAAAGGCCTGCCTTAACTCCTTTTAATATATCTAAAGCAGCAAATATGACTTAAAAGTCACAGTTGCATAAATAGTCGTGCTGGAGTGGTCTTGGTCCCCCATTTTCCCTTCATGATTTCTGTGACCTATAATAGGTAAGCAGCACAGGAAGTCACCATCCTCTTTGAATGGAATTTCTGGCTCGCTCCTTATCAACGGGATGATTATTCAACTCTTGACCTCCTCACAAAATGGTTTAGTAGTGTTGCCGGTGCTTGAACCAAATTTCTCTACTGCAGGCTGACCTAAAGAGAACAGCACAGCTGCAAGAAGGATCTGCCAAAAAGCCACAGCTCTTCTGTTCTGTCCTTCTCCACTGTGTTTAGGTTATGTGAAAATACTCACACAATTAGACAGGGAAAGAAGCCCTGGGTAGGACTCTGTATTTCATCTCCACATCTTCCAAGATAATGATTCTCCTAACTGGAGGGAAGAAGGAAAGGGGAAAAGGAAGGCACAGCTTTTAAAGTCAGGGCATACATTCCCGACTTTTATCCCTAACTTAAAGTGACTTTGAAAAAATCAACATACAAGAAAACCCCAGAATATTCACCTAACAATTTCTCTAGTACTGCTTTTTTGAAAAAGGACTCTGAGCCAAAAAAGATTAGACAATTTTAATTATTTTGCAATAACTAGAACTCTTCAAGATGCTTTGCCTATATACACAAACAACTGAATTTGCCCAAATATGACAGCAGGTTTGCAGCTAGACAGCCATAGATTATAAAAATGCATGCACAACATCTCAGTTTCCTCTCAAAGGCAGAATCCAGGTGTGATGGACTCTCCCAAGGAAAAAGGGAAGCAGGACAAATTACTGAAAAAGCTTGTCACAGACAACATAAAACCACCTTTTTTTCCTATCCCTCAGAGGAGAGAGAAGTTGTGGTAGATGGGAAACAGAGGCAGTAGCCTTCTATTTTCAGCCACAAGCCCCAGAATAATTGTGCCAACCATGTTTCACTGGCTGCCAAAAAGATCCATATTTTTCTAGCTAGAATCCATGGAAGGGGACAGAAACACATGGTTTCTCTTGAAAAGAGTTGTCACTACTTGTTGAAGGTTCTCAGGGCTGGTTGACAGACCACAAGATAGGACCTTACAAAGACACATCTGATCTCTCCCAAAAGCAAGTTCAAAAGAGAACTCCTAGAATGACTGATTTCCCCCAAGAAATATTAGTTATTCTTCTGTTCTAAGCAGCAGGTTATAGTGAGTAGCTGTGGGATTAGTGTTTGAGGAGGGTTGCTTCCACTGGGACACAGATGTTTTAAGCTACAAAGAAACAGGCATCACCTTACAGTAAGTACAGTGAGGTGACAAAAGCTCAAGACCAACAGAAGTGGTGGTCCTGTGCCCTCCCTTAGATTTGCTCTGTTGTTTGACAACTTCATGAGCCAATTTCAACTCACTAATCTGGCTGAAAACTATTCACTCTGTCAAGAAATCAAGAAAAAAATGATGCAAAGGAGACAGGAATGAGAAAACAGGTGGAATCAACAATCTGAGCCACCTATCACCTCTAGTCTTGTGGAGTACAAAGTACATCATATCTTGTCGGTGAAAAACCAACTGAGAATTCTCTCTCCCATTCCAAACATCAACAACATACTACACCTCCCAGGGAAGAGCAGGCCCCTGCAGTCAGAATGGCCACAGCACCCAATACCATGTAGAATTCTTTAGAAGTCTATTCTGGGACACCTGTAGCTGGCTTAGCCCCCATATACTCTGATCCTAATTTAAAAATCCCTCTTTTCTAAAACTGGTAGGTAGCATCTTTCTGAGATAAGAAGAGTTCTAAAGACCCAGAAATAATATCTTAACAGTGAGGCACAGTAATCAGCAACCATGAAAGTAGGAAGGCAGAGTAGTATGTCTTATAAAGTAATCAATAACAAGGTTACATATAAATAATACATATGTATATTAATACATGTATGATATTTGATATTTACTTACTATAATTTAGAATTAGTTGACTCTAGCTGGATTGTGCCAGTATTTCAGGCCCAGTGAGATGAAGAACTTGAAGTGTGCATGTGAAACAGAACAAAATACACACAGCTTTACAGGAGGAGAATGTTTTTGAAGACTGTCTCTCAAGAAGTGTACCACAAAAGAACAGCCTGCACAAAAAGCTGCCATCAGCTGACTTGACCCAACTTGATCACCAGGGAGGTGATCCTGACTTTTCTACTCAGCTCTGGTGATGCATACGTGGAAGGTTGTGTCCAGTTCTGGGCTCCTCAGTACAAGAGAGAGATGTTGGGCTCCAGCCCAGCTACAAAGACATTTAAGGGACTAGAGCATCTTTCTTACAAGAACTGTCTAAGAAACTTGGACCCATTCAACTGAAAAGGGACCATCAGTGTATAAAAATATCCAAAGGAGGGGGGGTCAAGAGGACAGAGCCAGGCTCTGCTCAGTGGTACTGGGCAATAAGACAAGAGGCAATGAGCAGAAACTGAGGCCCAGGAAGTTCCACCTGAATATGAGGAAGAACTTCTTTACTGTGCAGTGACCTGGAACAGATTGTCCAGGGAGGCTGTGGAGTCTCCCCTGCTGGAGATATTCAAGAATCATCTGGACACAATCCTGTGCCATGTGCTCTGGGATGACCCTGCTTGGGCAGGGAGGTTGGACCAGATGACCCACCGTGGTCCTCTCCAACCTGAGCCATTCCGTGGCTCTGTAATCAACACAAAGAATAACTGGAGAGAAGGTATACAAAGACAGTTGATCTTTATGATGGAGGTTTTCAGAAGAAACAAATATTTCTGAGGTCAGCTTATGCTGCAAAGGCTGCCTAGTAGCCTCAAGACAGGTTCATAAAACACATGCAGTGTCAGTAAAACAATAGAGAATCATGTTCCTTGCAAAACCTATTTTATGTTACCAATGTGCTTGCAACAGTTTTACTTGCAACAGGAGGCTGAGCAAAATATCAGAGCCAGACTTAGTGAAAGTTTCTTCCACAGGGCCTTACAAGCATCCTGTAATAACCTGTAGTTGAGGCTGGGCACATGTTTCATAGACCACATGATACTGATCAAACTGACTTATACACTACATATATGCAACCTAAGAGTTGGCACATTAACATATCAAAGGAGTATACCTCTTCTTTCTGATGTAATCAGAGAAGATGATAAACCATTTCCTAGAAAACCAAACAATTTTTAGGCAGCAACTTCTAAGCCAGATTGAAGTTCCTTATAAGGAATTTCAGGCTTCCCTGTGTCTTTTAAAACCAGCTATTATATCAGGTTTTGACACTGATAGATTATTATAAAGTAGAAGAAAAACAGTATGAACAGGAGTTCCACTGTTATTCCCACAGCTCTGCTGGAAATGGGAACAGTATTAACAATCTGTGGTGGTTCAAATGGTTCATGTGCAAGTCTATCCAGAGAGATTCCCTGCACCTGGAATGGTAGTGTATCCTTGCAACATCAGTGAACACTTGTCACCTACACATAAAGTTCAGCACACCAATTAAAAATTCTACCTTTTATTAGTTACAAAGAAGCTTTAAAACTCCTTAAAATTGCTTCTAGTTAGCCAAAATTTGCTTTGATTGCTCATTTGTTTTGCTCTAGAGAGATTTCTAACTCAATAGGCTGCTGCAGTGAGAAAATATCAACTACCAAATGATAGTAGGGATGCTGGCACCTTCAAAATAAGAAGAGCTAAAGATTATTCTCAAGATTTCTCTTATCTTTAGCATACAGAGACAAGACCTATCATGTCAGCCTACCTCATAAAGGAGGGAAAATATTCCAAAATTTCATAACATGGGCCTTCAATGAAAATGAAACCTCAAACAACTCTAGCAAACAATTTGCAAAAGCTGACTACAACCAGAAAAGTCCCTAAAGAAAGAAATTTAGTTGCCACTCTAGATCAAATTATTGTGGGAGAATCACATGAATGCCAAATATTCAATATAGTAATCCATATTATTTTAAAGCCATCCTTCAATAGCATCTATCTCAGTGAATAAGATTTTATATCCTTTGGCAGGTCATTAATGAAACCTTCTTTAAGAAGTTGCTTGTGAAACACAGAACTGGTGTCTCTATTAGGAAATTCTAAGCAGAAACACAAAACTACCTTATCTTAAATACAGTCTAGCTGCAAAGCAAAGGCTCAGTTACTCATTTCCAAATAAGCAAATGGCTATGTGCTTTCTGATAATTCAGTCTGCAGTCACAGGAGCCTCCATAACAAAACAGAAGCAAATATGAATTCTACAGCTTCTTAGGTCACATTTTGTATCCTCTAGGTGCCAAAAAACAAACAAAACCAAACCCTCAAAAAAACCACAGGAAAGCTTTGCTTTCTAATCTTTATTTAACCTGATAACAAATAAAATTGGTGGTCTCCTATATCTTGTATACCTGTGTTCTCTGGTCTTGAGCTACATCTGTAAACTGCTTACTCTTATGGAGTGTCTTCATCAGCCAACAATTCATCTTCATTAAAGCCTTCTCCTGACCTGCCACCTCCCCAGACCTGGGTGCAGTGACAGCCGTCTCAACTCTTTACTGTGACAAAATGCATCTTCATTGCCTGAAATACACTGCAAACTTCAGCAACCACAACCCCAACAGTAAAAAAGGGAGGCACAGGAATTCTCAAATATTCCTTGCAACTTACAGCAACCAAGAACAAAGTGATCCATTTGTGCTACAGATTATTGCACTGCTGATTAACCCTCAATAGCTGTGACCCATTTTAGTGTGGCCTGTCATCTAAAACTGACAAGGTCACCACAGCAACATGATTTTTGTCATCCTTACAGGTGGAAAGGAAGAAGAGAAGTTGCAAGCATCAATGCAGCTGGCAAAAGAAGTGAAAAAAGTGTTCAAACACATCACTTGGTTGCATACAGACAATTTGCAATGAAAAGAAAGAATTCCTTGATCACAACTGCAATTCGGCATTATGGCCTAGGCATGGCCATAAGTTTTAAAAAGGTCTCATATTACCCAAAATACTAAAATTGATCTAAAATCTCCATGAAAAAGCTGTAAATCACCTATGTTTTGAGCTGTGCATAGCAATTCTCAACTTTCCTAGGAGACAAGCTATTGACCAAAAGGCTAACTGAGGCACCAAAACCAGGCTGGCTGATTACCTGCTCCTTCACCCATTCATTCCAAGGAGTTGCCCTCATGTATTGTACACACCATATAGGATCGTGCCCTTAAGCAATCCAGAGTAAATTTACCATAGCCATCACAATGTATCAGAAAAGATTGTCTGCTAAGGTTGATAAATCAGGCAATTACCTGCTTCCTTGGCTTTTATTCTTGTGCAAATGTTTTCAACCTGACATTAGCAATACCTATAAGAAGATGACCTGCATGTTGCCAAAACCAACTATTTAAATTACTAGCAAATCCTTAATTCCTATAAACAAGATTACAACAGGCTTGTTTAAAAAAGGTTTCTAAATACCAAAGTGATAGCTCCAGAAAATAAAGCTCCCCTGCTGTCATTATTTGAGGCTGCTGGTTCCACATTAACTCTGGCTCTCTGTAGAATTCTCAGAGTTGCCTCAGCCCACCTGATCATCACACAGCAGCTGCTGTCTCTCCATCACTACTCCTTGCCTGGCAGAGCACAAATACAGGGCAGGAGGTTCCCAGTCTCCTCAACTTCTCCTTTGAGGTCTAAATCACCTTCCTCCCCAAGCCATGCACTCCCCTCATGTCTATAAAATAGGGAGAAATATTTAACATACAGAGGAAGGTAAAGACAAACAAACACTACTGGAACACTGCAATTATTGATTTCATCTTCAATGCAGAGCTGTTTCAGTGCCCCTGGTGGGAATCTTAAAGAACAGTCTAATTCTCACAGGTGGCAGAAGACTGTCGAAAATCTACAGGCCATGGTCCTTGCCAGTGAGCTGATTGGGCTAAAAATGGAATATTAAATCTATGGCAAGGTTTAATATTCCATTTTTGGCACATGATCTCAGGCAAAATTTCCCTTTCCATACCCCATCTCTCACCAGTAATAGCAAGAGATTCCCAGAACAGGAGAGCAGAAAATGTGCATTCACAGATGCCAAAACCAAAAGAATAATTATATGTATCATCCTTCTTCCTCTACACACAGAAGTTATTAAACACAATGGACTGTGCAATAGAACTGGTTTCCTATATCTCTTCAAAGACATAATCAAGTTTTCAAATTGAGAGGTGACAAAATGTGACCAGGGTTTGTACAGGGTCAGACTGATGTAAGCCTAGCAAAGCTCCAGTACTTGAGGAAAGCTCTGTTAGGAGTTTTCAACAGCACTGCAAAACATACAGCAGCATCCAGAACACATATAGTCATTTAAAGAAGCATGTTTTCCAACTTTTTCCCCACTGACCTCTGCTCCTCTGAGGGACAAGTCTCTACAGATGCACAACCTCATTAACTTACCTCAGCTTCCCCAGAAACTACTAAGTATCTTTCCTACAGGACCTAACTAGAAAAGAGGCTGTCATTTAGGCTGAAACTATTTTTTTTGGTAGGTCATATGTGCCCAGGACAGCAGGCTAACTCCCTGGCTTGTACTCCTATGCACTGTACACAACCAACAAACGTGGAGGAAACAGAATTTCCTTGTCTCTTGTACACAAGGTAATCTTTGAGAGCACTTTCTAATATCTAAGTGCTACCACACAAAATCGAAATTCAGGAGACATTCAGCTGAAAGAGTAATCAGAAGTCCTACAGAAGAACATGGTACTTCTGCCTTCTCCACAATTACTGTGTCTAATTTCCTAAGGCAGGCCAAAAATGTCAGGGATGATACAAATGGCAACCTTTACTTTTCCTCTCCTCTCCAATGCTTAAAGGCATGTTGTATCTTCTCTTGAACCAGTTCCAAGTAACTTCTCTTTCTATTAACTTCTGAAACCACCAATAGCACTCAGGGTGTGACACTGATAAAGTACTGCTATTGCTAAAATGAAAAATAGCTATTTCTTTCTCTACTTGCCTACCTTTTCCTGACCAATCTTCTTCAGATGGCACAGAAAGCTTATCCTAAATACTGACTGGCAAAGGGTGAAAAATAGAAGAATTATCAGTGATAAAAGCAGTGATTACACCACAAGTGTTTTTGAAAAAAAAGAAAAAGAAGAAAAATAAATCTCATCAGTGCTCTATTACTATACAAGGATTAAAGCTGAAAAAAGCCATGTGTGAAGCTCTGCCAATAGGTGTGAAGATTCTCTAAAGAAAACTTCCTGTTGAGCCATAAGGAAAAAAAAAGACAACTAAACGAACACTCAAAAAGAGAGATCTGATGTCTGTATACTATCCTGCTGAGCCTCCAAACATCCCTCACAATGATCATATACCCCAACAACTCTACCATTGCAATCTAGAACTCCTGGACCCAAACCTGTTTAAGAAACACACCAGGAAAATAGCAAGAGAAAAAAAATCTTGCTTGCTGAAGGGAGGTTTTCATCTCCCAGGCACAAGGTTAACCTAGGTAGCTTCTGGGGAAGGCAGAACAACATATTCTCTCTGTCTCTCTATTGCTGCGGGTGTCTGGCTGGCTGCTCTTCATAGAAATGACATACTGAAGTTTGAAAAACTGTCAAAGAACTGGTTGTGTTTGCCTACCTTGATAAGATGATGTGCTGTCGTACATCCTGACCTATGCTTACTTTGACTTTTTGGCTGGCTTATTATTTCCTTCTCTAAGCATGAATAAGACATCCTAATTTCCCAGCAATCCCTGTGGCATCCTGGCAAAAGCAGCTCATTTCACTAAGTTCAGAAGAATAGTTACCACTACACATTCAATAATCCCAACACTTCTGTTCAATTTCCACGCAGGGCCAGGTTCTCACCTGTGAGATACGTGGGTATTTGGCAAAGGAGGAACACAGCATGAGCTCTGATTGCCCCTTGTGCCCCTTCTAACCCAGCCTCAGCCTGGAGATCAGCTTAGCAGCAGCAGCTGGAAATGGCTCTTAACAAGCAGTAAGTAGATCAGAATGCATTCCAGCTGTGGTTTCATCTCTAACCCTTCCCATCTCTGATGCGCAGCCTATTCCAAGCTGCAGTGATATGAAGTTGTATGAAATAATAGGATTATTCCTCTCCTAGAAACATCCCCCTGCAATAAGAATCTCCATTTGGGAACCAACACAACTTCCATAACATTTGCATCACCCTAGCACTACAAGGGAGCTCAGAAGAAGGCTGCAAAGATGGCCCATTGCTGATAAGAGACATTAAGTGCAATTTTAAAAATAATGTTAAGGGCACTCCCCTTAAATTATTCTAAATATTGAAGTCAGAAAGGTAGCAACAACAAATACTGTGAACTTTCTTTCCCTTTTACTAATATACAGAAAGAGAAAAAGCCACATTAAGCATTCAAAACATTGACTCTTAGAGAAGGACTTATAAAACACACAAAATTGCTGCTTTAGAGCACATTTATTACAGATGTTCCAGGTATCAACAAAGTAAAAGAAACAACAAAGTCAACTAGAAATCCCTGTCATCTTAATATGCAGGTGGTAATAAACAGAACATGGGAAGCCTCAGATCAAGGTGCTACAGTGCCTGTAATTATCCCTACTGTGCTCACAACCCCTATCAAGGGGTCACAAAGCAAAGGGAGGAGCTCACAAACTGTGTGGATGGCAATATTCAACCACAGCAGGTAACAACAACCAGAGCACCTGCTTTAACAAAAATCCTTTTTCATTTTAACTAGCTTCTGTTTATTTTTGCTATAAGCAACTTCTGCTTGATTTCTGGTAAATAATGGGCTCTTCATTTACCATTTTACTCTGCCCCATTACTCACCCAAGGTGTTTTGTTCTCATTAACCTTCCAACTAGTTCAGAAACAAAAAGTTTAGATTTCAGATATTGAAATTATTCCCTCTTGTACACATCACAGGAATCTAGTTGCCTATAATTTCATCTTTTCCTCTCTCCCAAAGTCAAATTAAAAAATGGCAAATTATATTCCCTGAGTTTGTAATTCCTCCCACAAGGATGACATTATGGTAAGGTATCTAAGAGAAGTTTCAAGAAGTGTTTCTTTTGTCTTGCTGTCTTTGCTACCAAAGACAGCTGCTTTCTCTGTCCCTGAGAGGATTGCTTGGGGTTAACAAGCAAAGACAAATAAGAGAGGATTAGGAAGCTACTCATAGTGGCAGGAGAGCACACAGCAGCAGACCATGTGGAATAGGCACTGCTCACACCCAGACACATGGTTTTACACGCTACACCTCAGCTTTCAACCTTAATTCAGAGGTCACATAATTAATGTGCAAGCAGTCAATAGAAGTGGACATTCCTCAAACATTATCTTATTTTAAAGAAAGTTAGGATTCTGTGCCAAGCTCCCAGGACAAGAAACTACTGCTATGACTACTTAGAGCACAGGCATAGCAGAAATGACAGCAACATGTTTTGACATTCTGTGTAAAAATCCACCTAAAATTTTGATAAAGGGGAATAGCTAGAAGTGAAGAGGAAGTTTCACGTTCATGTCCAATCCATTCCTGGCTTTTTCTGCAGAAAGAACAAACAGGTGTGGAATTTGATTTTATTTTTCCAAAGCGCATTTCTTGGCTGAGAACTCCATGGGCTTTACCAAGAACTTTTATGAAGGCCAGTAAAAGCCTTCAAAGACAACAACTTTGATCCTCCTGAGAGTGTGTCCATACTAAATAACACAGTGCTATGTGGTGATATCTGAGCCAACTGGAGTATACCCACAAGTAGTAGAGCAGAATTAACCTGGGCACACTGCTGTGATTATGGCCTCCTCTACACAAGGCAGCTTATTTAGAGCTTGCTTTGTTATCTCAGTGTGGCACAGCACTGTGCAGAAAGACAATATAAACAATTATGATGAAGCATATTTAGGTCTTACGGGCAATGTTCAAGTACCTCAAGGTGGGCAGAAGAGCTCCCTTCAGCGTTATTCACTGTGCAAAAACTCCCTTTGGCAATGCAGAATTGACAAAAGGATTATGTCAGCCTTTCCTTTCCAGAATGAGGAGCAGGGTGAGAGCCTGGGGGCAGCAGAAATTAGAGCAGCTCTAGGCTGTTATGCTTACTCTGGTGCCTAAGAAGGGCTCCTCATCGTCTCGAAGTGCCAGAAACAGAGAGGTAGGTAAGAGGAAGGTCTGCTCCAAACACATAAAGAAATGGGTCCTCAGTCATTAGTTGCCAGGTCTAAATTTGGCACAGTGGTTTATAAAGGGGGAGACTCTGGCTGTGCTTCAGGAACGCACACAAACACAGCTACACCACCAGCTGCTGTCTAAATACACTTGTCTGCCACCCTCTCTGTTCCTTACTTTGCACTCCAGATAATGATCGTCTAGTTGAGGAAGATCTGTTCATATTTTAATTTTTGAGATGAGTAATTATTTGTCCTACTACACAAATCAAAGTGAAGTCTAGAAGCTTGCAAAGAATTTGTGTTCATTAAAGTCACACATGGGGATTATTCATTAAGCTAAATACACACTTAGTAAAACTAGCAGTTCTTTTAATGCATTTGTCTAAAAGTTACTTGTCCTGATACAAAACCTAACAGGCACCAATGTTCAGGACATGTCCAAAACATTAGTTCAAAATAAGAAGTTGTAACTTTAAAACACTAAAAAGTTTGTGCCAAATCTTCTCCCTTTCAGATAAAACTTGAGTCCATGCAGGAGAGAATTACTTGCACCTGCATTGAAAGCCTTGCAACAGAGGAAAACCACATCCAAGCTGCAAACCCCAGATGAGGGCCAGCAGAGCTACAAACCCTTCCTGAGGAAGGGAACCATTAGAGTAGGGCCATGTGGAATTCAGAGATGATGACAGTAGCTTGGCTTTGAGTTGCTTCAAAAATGTTACTTCTACCCTAGTGAGAGCACCCCAAATAAAAGAAAAAAAAACAATGCAGGTGTTCAGAACCTAATTTCATTTGCTGAAACTGCTGATTATACTACTCATTAAAACACCACCACCACTTGGTAACCCTTCAATTTTTAATGGGATTTATTCTAAACAGCAACTAAATCATCAGTCTCGCATGCAACCTTCTCTCTCCTCATCTGCTGCGCTATCAGCACTAGTCACTCTTTCCCCTCTGCTCCCAAACCTGCTGTCTATCTACTGAAAAGAATGAGGAAAAGGACTGCTTATGCAGCCCAGTTTTTCTCGCCTCACTGAATGTTTCCCAGAAAAAAAACCCCAAACATGAGTTTTTACCTAAACTACCCTAACTCAGACTCTGTGAATTCTTCACCTGCAAAATGAAACAGCCTTATTTCAGTGTTAGGCTCAACTTAGAACTCCAATACTCAGTATAATTATGCCACAAACGAGGAAATCCCTTGAAAGGTAGGAGAAATTTCAAGGAATAGAGCTAACTCCAAAGCTGTCAGGTTTAGACAGGACATTCAAACTGGACATTCAAAATATTTAGTGTCTAGACCAAGAAGGATACCAAGCAAGGAAAAGAGAAACTGTCTTTGGGAGCATAATATTATCATAAAGGTGACTGTAAGTCTGCAAAAAAGAAAACTTGAAAGACAAGCTTTCATGTGAGCTTATGGGTACAGTTGCTGTATCCTTCACTGTAGTAGCCACAACAGAGTGTCTAAGTGCAGCACTGATGCTGTCTGTACCCTAGAGCATGTATCCCTTCAAATGACGTATGGGTGTGAGTTTTATTATTTAACTATATTTAAAAAAGAAAATCCCTGGAGAAAGGAATATTATCCACCTTTTCGAAGGCTCAGCTTTTTTTTTTTTTTCCTTTACCCCAATATAATTTATTATTCTTCATGCCCATATCAATACATAGCACGTATTGTTCAGAGAATCAATTTAAGGCAGAACAAAAAAGAGTTTTACTCTGGGAGGCAAAAAGAAAGAGGAAGAAAACTCTCCCCCCCCCCCCCATTCCCATGAAGACTGAATTCTGTTACATACTGCTGGCTACTTTGCAGTCCAGATATTTTGTATATTATTATTATTATTGAAAGCCATATGGTACTTTAGCCTCCAACCATCCTGGAGGGATTTGTATGCGTAAACCCAAATGATACAAATCATGTACCATGAATAGCAAACTAGGCAACAAAAAATACAGAAAAAACCCAATTTGTTACTTAGAAGATATACTCTTAAAGAACTCCAGAGTCATGCTTGGGAAACTGCAATAGTAAAAGGATTCCCTAACCATCTGAACTCATGTCTATATTATGATTTCTTTGCAATGCGAAAGGGAAAAAAAAGTCATCTATACAATGCTTAATGACAAATCACATGCCTTGTGAAGCTTCATGTTAGAAACCCTTTTAACTTCCAAAAAGTCATCTTTTGTAGGTCATGCTCTCATTATCTTGCTCTGGGATCTGGTCTGATTAAATTATAGGAAATTACTAATACTTCACTTTGAACAGCCAGCTCCTCCTGGCTCCTCTTCTTCCTTCTTTTTTTTCTAAACTTAATTCCTCCTACTTCTGCCTTCTTACATATGAAGAAGACAACAATCACTCTGCTAGAAAGATTAAGTCATACTAATTCTTCATCCATTTTAAAAGTAAAAATGCATTCTGTCCACATCCTCTTACATTTCCTATTTCACTGCTCTCCCTGCTGTTTTGCTGTTTGGTCCACTATAAAGTTTGCAGGTTTGTTCTAAATCTTTGGCATGCCTACCCCCTCTAAAATCTCACACATAAGATCCTAAAGACTTAATTAACTTAATGAGCATAACACTGACTCTTTGGTAGCCCAGTCTATACTCCAGAGTAATGTATCCATATTTTGTACCATCAGACAACACTAAGACATAGCCTACCATTGATGTGCTTTAGACATTTATCACTGAATAATCTTAGAAGAGTGACTTAGGTCACATAACAAACAAACAAAAAGAAATCAGCATACAAATTTAAAGACACAGACTTTACACATCAGAAAGGGTCCTCACAAAGGGAGAAGGTATTTTTGAAAAATCTGTGAGGACTTCATTAGTGCAAGACAATAAAATGAGAAAAGTGTTTTCAGATGGAGTAATGGGGTTGTTACTCAATCCACCAAAAGGCTGCTGTTTATTTGAGAGGTGCATTACAGCACTACCAGGACAATCATAATGAGAGCATTGAAATTATTAACCTCATCATACCAAAGAATAATAATTTTCCCTATGTGGATTCTCTTGTGGACTATGTGCCATATCGAGATCCCTGCAGTGCTAAGAGGTCAAAAATACTAAGTATGTTAGAAGAATAAATAAAATATGTTAGAAGAATAAATAAAAGGTTCTCCTTATACATGCCATGTATGCTAGTAAAGTAAAAAACTCATCTGAAAGAGAAAGATTCCTGCTCCTGGCAAAAGTGTTTTGTCCTGGAGGCAACTCTTAAATACCAAATAACAGCAAAAGCACTCTAGACATTGAGAAGTCTCTTAAAAAACCCATCCAATGCATCCTCTCTTGCTTTCAGAAAGTATCAGATGAAGTGAGCTGCAGAAATAAAAAATGAAGGAAGCTCTAAATCACGGTTAATTTACTTATTTGACAGCATTTTCCCCTCTGATGATATAATCGAACAATAGAGACACAATATAATAAAAAGATTCACAGAGTTCAATGGGGTTTTTTTTACTGTATAGAAACAGCCGAACAGTTCAACACAGTATCTGGAACATCCAACACTGTACCTGCCCATGAACAGAAGAGTTACATCTGCTTATAGTCAGACACCCAGCTTTTGATATGGAAACTAATACTGTATCAATTCTACATCTCCTCCTTTAACAAAACAAATCCAGCAGAAACTCGCACTGCAGTTTGTCCTGCATTGAAAACATTCCTCAGGAACCAGCAGCAGTTCAAACTTCTCAATGTAGTATTTAATTCTGCCTGCGACTGTAATAAATGCAAGTTTTGAATAAATGGAGTTGTGGCATTCATTCGCAAATTGCATTGCTGACAAGCGAGACAAAACCAAACCCCAAGGAGTATCGATTGCCGCACTTAAGGCAATGTAGTGCTCTAGATCTTAAACGTTTACTCGAGTGCCCGAAGACTTCCCAAAACTTTCACTTTTCAGGCTGAGCTCTTCTGAGTCACATGGAGCAGTTCAGAGGTAGCAGACTTTCAGGAATCTTTGGTAAAGAAAACAACAGCCAACAGCCTGAGGTAGAATGGAAAGTGAGGCAACAAGGAGAAGAAAGACAAGGTTGTATTTATAATAATCTTATAAGATTCTTATGCTGAGTAAGTGAGAAACAAATATCTAACTGCTAAAATAGCTGAAAGAAAAAAACTCCTAACACACATACACACAGAAACGAGCAAAATATCTTAACACATTCCAGTGCAAGTGAATTGGCTTGCCCAAGTTAGCCACAACCAAAGGTAATCATAAGGCACACATGTACTGGGCAAAATTTTAAGCTGTCGACTTAATTCTGACATTGCAAACCAAGTCCACACAGTTGCAGTATTTGGGTATGAACAAGCCATTGTCTGTCCAGAAACTTCTAAAATCCTTTCCTAATTCATTTGTATCTTAAATTAAGAAAGGATGCACTTTCTTTTGTGTTTCACAGAGTGTGACTGAAGACATTCTGCTGGCATCTATGACTAAACAGTTCCCCAAACCTAACTTCTTTGGCCGTAAAAACTCCACAATACACGTAAATACTGGAACCACAAAGGGCCCATCCATCTGACTAAACCCTGGGGTTCATCCTGCTTTGAGCGAGGCGTTAGGCCAGACGACCTGCAAAGGACCCTTCCAAACTAAATTATGTTGCAAACTCCAGCTACTGAAAGCTCAACCTTAACTCTGTCATTTTAAGCAGATACCACCAAACACATTATTATTGTATCCAATAATATCAACCCCTCTCTTTCCTCAAACATTGAGGTGTTAGTATCTAGCAACTCCCTTGGAACTGAATGAAACTCTTGCAGCAGCCTGGTATGTCCCCAGCAAAGTCTTGTACAGAGAACTTCTTCACTGTCACATGTTTTTTGGCAGTGCAGTCTTCTCAAATTAAACTACCTGCAAACATAGGTGAGGGCTGTCCAGTGGAGTCAGTGGGCAGAAGCAAAAAATCAGGGTGCTAGTCAGCAGTGACAGCAATCCTCGGGTGCTCTGCAGGGTATATAACAATGTGTGAGGAATTAATGAAGGCCTAGAAACCCTGAGAACAGGACTTCCTACCCAAGCAGTACTAGACAGCACAAGGACTTGCGAAGCTAAGTTACATTTGCTCAGTTACACTGTAACACTCACAATTATTCTGTGCATCGACATCTATTTATTCGCAAACAATTGCATCAGAAGCCAAAATATCCCAGGGAGGTTCAGCAAAATGCTACATCACTTAGGTGTCCAGGAGAGCATTCACGCACCAGCAGCAACCTGTAACATGACTTGGGAGTGAATCACAGCACGATGCCCTCAGTGGGACAGAGTCAAGGTTGAGCACAGCAGCTGACAGCTTCTTTTGGGATGTGCGTGGGGCACTTTACATTCTTCTGCCATCATTAATACTTCAACATGAAATACACCCTCTGTCCTGATAAGAAATGTATTGCTGAAACCAGCGAGAATCAGAGAATAAAGACGTATTTTACACTGAGTACCCATCAAAGCAACGTGTTGCTTAAAGAAAAACCACAGAACAACAAGAAAAAAATCAAACAAAAAACCCACCCAAACCAAGTAACAATTCATATCATCTGCACACTGAATTCCTAGGTATTTTCTTAATCTAGAACACTATTATTGAGTTATCCAAAGTATTATTACTATTGTCAGACAATAGCTTTTGATCCAGTACAATCTAGTTGCAAAAGAAATTAAAATAAATAAATCCCACTGAAAGGTAGCATTTATGTGGGACGAAGGTGGGTGTGCCTTTCACAAACCAGGAAAAAAAAAACCCTCCTCCCATGAACTGAACTAAAAAATTAATCCAAAAGAAGTACAAATTAGGCCGTGTATTAAAAAAAAAATTAAAAATCAAAACAATAACACACGCCGAACTCTAGGCGCACAATGAAGGCAATTGTTCCTCGGCCCAGAAAAAGCCGTGACTTCCCCCGGCGCGGCGGTCAGGAGGTCGGGGCCGCGGGCGGCCTCAGCCGCAACCCGGAGGCGGGGGCAGCGCAGGGCCGGGCCCGGCGGAGCCGAGCCGAGCCGAGCCCCCGCCGCCGCGCTCGGCAGCGCCCGGCCGAGCTAAGATGGAGCCCAGGTTTGATGTCAGCCCCAGGGGCGGGCGGAGGGCAGCGCGCCGGGGCGGGGGCGAGGGCAAGGTCAGCCGCCAGCTCGGCGCGGCCCCGCCGCCTCCGCCCGCCCCGGGAGCCCCGCGGGGCTTCTGCCGAGCCGGGCCCCCACGGCCGCCCCCCGAAACGCCCCTGCGCGGCCGCGCACGGCCCCGAGCGCCCGGGCTTGGCCCCTGCCCCCGCCCGCCGCGCCGGGGCCGGGGCGCTGCAGAGGCGGGCGCCGCGCTCCCGCCGCTCCCCACGAGCCGAGCCCGGCCGAGCCGAGCCCTGCGGGAGGAACCGGGGCTGCTGGCTCTGCTCCTCCGGCGGGCGGACCGCCAAAGGGCTATGCGGGGGCAAACGGCGAGAGGAAGAATAGGTGGGGGGAAAACCCCCAAAACCAACCTCAAACATCAATCCCCGGCCGAAGCAAAGCCACCACAACTCATGCCCTTGCCTCGAGTCGGCAGGAAAGGAAAAAGGGAGACAAATATTTGCGGGGTTGCAAGTGCTTCTTCCTCGCCCCCAGCCTGCCGCCCCCCGCGCCCACATCTCCCATCCTGGCCCCTGTGCCGGTGCGGGAAGGGCGCGGGGAGCGCTGCCCCAGCCCCTCTGCCCGCAGAGCGGAGCGGGGGCCGGGCCGCGCTCCGCCCGCAGCGGCGCCCCGCGGGCAGGGGCAGGAGCCGCCCCGGTGAACTCCCGGTGACCGAGCCCGGCTCCGGCACCGGCGGCTCAGCTCTCGCCCTGCCCCGAGCTCGGCGCGGAGGGGCTGCAGGCACACTCCGAGCAGATGGGTCGGGGACAGACAAATGACCCCTCCATCCACCCCACGCTCTCCTTAAAGCAGCCCTGGGGCCATGCGGGGGCAGGGTATTTTTAGGTCCCTTCCCCTCCTCTCCGCCTCCCTCTCAATAGCTGCCGAGCGCTGAATACAAGGAGAGGGGGGGAGAGGGAGCGGGAGAAAAGTTAACTGTTTTGCAAAGAGGGGAGAAAACAGGCAGGGAGGGGGGCGGGAGCGATCAGGAGCAGGGCAGGGTGAGCTGTGTCAGGGGATGTGTGTGTGTGTGTGTGCGAGCGCAGTGGGTGCCCGCGGGTGGAGAATCGGATGCACTTTAGCCCTGTGCTCTGCTGCTCTCGTCTGGGGCAGCGCCGCCGATGCCTGAGTCTCGCCTGACCCTTCATTTCACTGCGGCCAGGAGGAGCCCGGAGCCCGCCGCCGCCTCCTCTCCCTGCTCTGCAGGGACCTCGCCTGCCACGGTCTGCCTCCCCGCCGCCCCCTCCCACGCCGCCGCCGGCGGCCACGGCCTCCTCCGGGGTGGCCCTGGGGTCGGTGTGGGGTGCCCTGCCGGCCCCCTCCGCTACCGCTGCCCGCCTACCCCCCACTCCCGGGCCGCCCAGCCCCGCCGCAACCTTTAGCCGGGGACAGACCTCTCGGCTGGTTCCGCACAAGACGCCAGCAGCCGCTTCCCCTCTCGCCGCCCTCCCCTCCTGTGCTTAGCCCCCCTCCCCACCCCAATAAAACAGACCCCCCTCCCTCCGGCCCCAAAGAGAAACCCACACCGCCCCCCCCTCCACCCCCCCCTCAGCACAAATGCACAATCACGGGCGAGGGGAGGGAGAGAGAGGAAAGGGCGAGAGACGCGAAGAAAGAAGGGGGGAAAGGAGAGAGAGGAAAAATTAAAAGGGCACAAGGCTGTTCATCACCAACATGGCTGCCTTAGCTCAGACCTAAAAGAGGAATAACCCAGGCTGTGTCTTTGTCAGTTTCACCTCTGTAACCCTAAACTAATGCATGAAACGACGGAGGCGGCTGCAGAGGGGAAGGAGACGGGGAAAGGAGGAAGGAGAAAATGGCAAAAAGAGGGGGCACTTACGTGAAGAGAGGCGCTTGGGCTGCTCCTGCTTCCTCCTGGGCATTTTCCCCCTTTTTTCACATTCTCCTCCTTGGTTTAACGGGAGATCAAATAAGACCGGGAGGGGGGGCACGGACAGGCACAAAGCCGGGGCCCCCGGGGGAGCTGCTAGCCGGGGCGGGTTTTCCCTCTTCGCCGGGGGAAAGGGGGCTTGAAGCCGGTTTTCTCGGAGCCACCGCGAAGGGCTCCCTCTCCCCTCTCTCTTTCTTTTCCTCTCCCCCCCCCCCCCCCCCCCCCCACCCCCCCGCAACCCGGTCGTGCACCTGGCTTGTCCCCGGTCGCAGTATCCCTCAGCGGCCGGGGATGTTCCCGGCGGGCGGGCGGGCGCCGGGCGCCGTGCCGGGGCGAGGGCTGGCGCGGCGGTGCCGAGGGCTGCGCCCCGCGCTCCTCCCGGCCCCTAACTAACACTAACGCCGGGATCAAAGGGCAGCGGCGGCGGCGGCGCTCCCGGCGCGCCCGCGGGCGGGCAGGGACACCGCACACACCCCCGCACAGCCCCGGCGGGCGGGCACACGCACAGACACACGCACAGACACACGCACAGACACACGCGCGCCCCGCTGGAGCGCAGGGGACGGTGCCCCCGCTCCCCACGGGCTCCGGGCGCGGCGCTGCGCGGCGGCGGAGGATGCGCTGCCCCGGTCCTGCACCCGCTGCCAATCGGCTCTTAAAAAAAAAAATTTTTAAAAAAATTAAATTAAAAAAAAAGGTGTGTGTGTGAATTTGTGGGTCTCGACCATTCACAGTATAATCCCCTCGTTTGTGGTGGGAACGAAAATAATAGCATCAGCCTTTTTTTTTTTTTTTAATTAAGGCATTTTGTCTTCCTGTGTTAGAAAAGCAAAATCGTGGTGGTGCACAGCTAACCCCATAGAATTTTTTGGATGGGCTCAGCTATCACTTCACAAAGCACAGGGGTTTATGCAGCCGAACTTCGGTGTGGGAGGGAGAGGCTCCTTTATATACAACTCCCTCCAGGCCAAAACAAGCACCCAAAATAAGCCAGAAAGAAAGATGGGCAAGTTGGTATCCTGACAACTTCTATTGCAGGTTTTAAAAAGTGGGAAGAATACAAACAGCACAAAAATCACAACTCCTTGAGAGAGTGTGTGTGTGGAGGGGGGGAGGAAATCAAGATTAGGTCACCCCTAATTGTTGATTTAACTGCTACATGATATGTCTACAGTGCACACAGCAATCTCGACTTCTGAAATTCACTTTTTTTTTTTTCTTGCTGTAATGCAGGTATATGAAGCTTGATCCTGAAGCAATTCCAGTGTGCATTATGAAGCCAGGATAGCAGCTTTCATTAACTGATACATACTCTCATTACTTCACAAATCACACATCTTTCTTCAAAGACACACATGAAGGTGGAGAAAAAAAATAGAAGAGGGATTGGGTCTCACTAAAGCACAAAAGGTACTCCGTGAAAGAGAAGTGTTCTCTTTGTGACTTGCAGTCATTTGGATAAAAGTTCACACAAAAGTTGTTAATGATTTAAATGCCAAAACCTGCTACTACAATTGAAGTGAAATTATTTGAAGCATAGTTGTTTCATATAGTTCTCTCTTTGTGTAAGAAAACTTTGAACTTAGCAGAATACATAATCAAAATCATGAGTCAGATGTTGCAAAAATAAAAAAAAGCATTATTCTAGCATGTATACCTGTTAGAATCTTTTGGCTTTTGACAACCTGACTCATCATTTTATCACACTATTTTTCATCCTAACTTCAATTTCTTAAAAATAAACGGCTTCCTAAGCAAACATAAAACACCAAATCTGCAACCAAAATATTTTTAAACAGTAAATTCAAACTCTTAAACACCTCAATTTAGAATGGTTTCACATAATCTTATACTCATTTTACAGCTACACTGAGCCTTTCAGAAGGAAAAAGAAATCTAAATAGTATTTAAAAATTACCTATATGTCAATCTCAGGTTCACTACCATGCCTGTGCAATTCTGAGTTTCGAAACCACATGTATAAGGTACACATCTACTGAAACAAAACATATTCCTCCTGGCTCCATCTGGTTTATCATTTCACAATACAGCTAAAATGCTTCATTTTCATGGAGAGATTTATTTGTTTTTAATCCATAGGTAAAACCAAAGTGTGTAACTGTCAGTACTGGAGACTTCTGGGGGTAGGGATGAGTCCAAGCAGCTGCCTTACACTTACGCATGACCAAAAGTACCAGGGACCGAATTCCCTCAGAAGATTTAGGTCCTGTCTTTTCCCTCAGTTCTCCAGTTTATAGGGGTTTTGGCAATTTCTACCATGTTAGTAGTGACAACCAAAAATATCAGAGGCATTCTTCGCTGTTGCTCACAAACCTCAATTTCTACATGCCTGGGACTAGCAACAGAACTTTGTTCACTGCAGGAGTTGCAACGCTAGACCCACTTATTTTTTCAATACATTCTAATGGCAGCTGCGTTGAAATAAGCCAGCTTTGTGAGCAGCGAGGCAGGGATCCTGTCTGTGCAGGGGGCCACAAAGTAGCCACTTCAGAGAGGGAAAGAGTACTGGCCCTGTACTATGATCCACCACTGCTGTGACAGCCCTTCCCCAGGTGCTCTAGGAGAATAGGACACAGGAAATACTTTGTTCTTCACTATCACTCTTTCCACCCTCTATTCCTCATGCGTTTCTGGCACAAATTAATGTTGACATTGTCAGCATTAATTTACAATGTGCCGTGTGGGTTATTTTCCCCTCCATCATTTAAAACCCCCTTTAGGGGAGTTGAGGTGGCTGCAGCAAAAATGCACCATGGGTACACAGCTCTCTGAAAGGGCCATGGGGACTGGCACACAGCGGAGCAGCATTAAATCTCTCTGAGGGTGACCTTGGCTTCCATTGACATCCTAACAGTTTCCCTAGGAGTTTAGTGGGCCAAGCCTTAAGAGTGTTCTGCAGTAAAAGAAATCCCAACACTTGAATGAATAATCAGGGAGGAACTTTATATACTCAAGCTTTGAAGAGTTTCTAGCCCCACACCTGGAAATACTCTCTTTGGGAACAACTTGGTTTTTCATCTCTATCCTGACTAAGTGCATTACTCCAGGTGTTGTCCTGGTCAACAGATAGTATCCAGCCTTCCCACTGAAACCATAGGCACAACAGTCCCCACTTCCCACTATTTTACACTTTGATTTAAGGAAGGTGACTAAGGACATAATGTCATTAAAAAAATAATCTCCAATAATGTGTTTGGTGGTATAGCACAAAAAGAAAAAATTAAGTCAGCTGACCACACTTTTGAACATTTTTAGTCCAAATACAAGAAAATAGTTGCAAGTTTTCCACAGATAACATAATATAAATAATGCATTGCTTTTTCAGGTCCTGCTATTAATAAGTAATGATTGTATGGCACCTTCCAAACACCAAACCTAGTTACACATATGAATTAAGTTCAGCTCCAGAAACCACTTTTGAACAAAGTAAATATTTTCTTCACTTGCACATGAGAAAAATGAAATAAATTGAGTAAATAAGGTTTTAAACAGTAATAAATGATGTAACATACCTAAAACCTTTGCAGCATATCTAGCATCCAAACAGTCTTTATGCAATGTACTAAATACTTGAAAAGGTTGCTAAACAGGAACTTAAAAAATAGCTGGCATCCTTGCTTTATTCTTTGAAACTTTAAAGAGTTCTGCTCCCAGGGTCAGATTTTTTTTTTTTAAAGAAGGGCACTGAGTGCTAAAATGAGACCATTTTAACCAGTTCCTGGGCCCTCTCAAACCAAACTATGGCTGCCTCTGCTTTAAGTATCACCTACCAAAAGGAAGGCCAAGTCAGTTCTGTGTGTCCCTGAAGATGCAGCAGAGAGTTATTCAGGCTCCACAGGCTCTTTTTAAAGTTACTCCTATCTTTGGATTAATTTCTGTTGAACATAGGCAAATACCTTCTATAGACTCTGTATCTTTATTTTGGACAACGAGGCCCACTAGTTTTAATTCAAATTGCCATCTCTCATGTGTTGGCCATTACTCTTAAGAGCATAAACTCATCTGGCTTTAATTTATGTCAGTATTTCCTTGCTCAGCAGTAACTACAAATCAGTCCTTCAAATAACATTTGATTATAAACTTCTCTTTGCTCCTAGACATTTGAAAGGCAAACACAAAGGGATGAACAAGCCCACAGGACAGCAGCTCATGGACACTATCATCCCATGCTTGCAGTTGCTCTGTAAGCAAATAGCATTAAGTAACAGATTTGTAAGAATAATTAATAATGACAAGTTAGTGACTGGCAAAGCCACCAACCCCACAAAGGCCAATGAGCAATGATCAGAAGCCATTGCTCTCTGATGAGTATCATCCTAGGACAGATAACAAACAATTACCAAGTGGGAGATGCACTCACTTAACCAGCAGATCCTAAATGACACACAGGCTTCAGCTTTTTTTAAAAGATTACTAAATTCTCCATCTGCAAAGTTTTTAAACTCTTCTTTCTTAAAATGAAAGGCCCACAGCCACTTCTAGGCAAGAACTCTTGCAGAGGGCATATTGAATCACAAATGTTCTTGAAGACCAAGAATTCCACTACAGTCTCAAAGCCTCCAAATGGAGAGGTATCAAGAAGAAAGAGTACAATATGACCTATGCCTCTTTGCTAAAACACAGCCAGTTTTCTCAGAATCTTGCCTGAATCCTGGCAAACTAACTAGCCATCATCACTTTATAACAAACTTCAGCACAAAATGAGCTAGTTGAGCTGCAAATTTAACACATGAATACTTCTTCAGAAAAAACATGGTGTTCATAGTTTTCAGCTGTTAGAATAGCACACTACCTAGGAAAGATGATATAACTTCTAATTTCAATAATAAAAAAAAAATCAACACTTTAAGGCTGGTGGTCTTAAACCCATGCTGATATAAAATCCTAGATTTTTTAGGCCAGAAATATGGGTCTATGGGTCTGAAGAAGGACCACATGTTAGTGTCCATATAATGTTGTTGCTACTTAAATGCTATAGGAAGCTTCTTCAGAGTTACCAAAGAGTTTCATTATTCATTATTTTACCATAACTGCAGTTGGCTTTTCAATTTCATAATTCCATAACTTATATATAATGTCATGCTATTACATATAATATAAATACATATATTACATATCACCCCTTCACATCCCTTTACTGTAAGCCTATTTTGCAAAAAACAAAAACTCCCAAACCAACCAAACACCAAAACAAGAAACAACCAACCACTCACCTGACCCTAGGACTATTGGAGTTAGGCCTACAGATACATGAAATGCAGAATTTCTCCCCCAAGTCTAAGTGAGCAACCACTTACCCAGTACACATTAAATATAGAAAAAATAAATTAATATTTTACAACATAAAACACTAAGCAATTTCTGAACTGATGAAAAGAATTTGTTTAGTCAACTGAGGACTGGAACACTTAGCTCAGGGCTACTGCAGTTACAAATGTGGAAATAAAAAAGGACAATTATCTGCTCCAATCCTGATCTTTTTGCATAAGTTTATATTCTACATTTAAGTGCACTGAAATCAATAACTTTAACTCACCCTAAGAATCATCTAAGGCAAATCAGAGTAAGACCCTGAGAACTCCCTCTCTCATTTTGCTTCTGCTTAATAGTTTGCTAGTCACTGGTTAACTGAAGAATTAGGCACTGTCTTATCAAATACCTGCCATGGTTTAAGGCATTACCTTCTCCTGGAAAAAACACCTCCCAAACTGGCAAAATAGAATGTATTTATCCTCCTGTCTACTTCAGTAAGAAGTCTTGCAGCTTCGTTAAGTAGCAAGGCAACAACATTTTAAGCCACAGCTGTTCGCTAAATGGAAGTGTGTCCAAGTTTTTAAACACCTTTTTACATTTACATTGAAAGGCAGAGTCTCTGCTGCACCAACAAGGTGGCAAATTCCTCAGGGAAATCAATTCTGGTTTCTCAATTAACTAGCTAGTTTTCTATTGTTAAAACACCAGAGTAATACTGAGGCTGCACTGGACCATGAGAGCTGACAAGACCCCAAGGAGGCTCAGCTACCATCTAGGCCTGTGCATTCACATCTCCCTCTGACACAGCGGGAGGAAGGCAGGCACAGAGGGGCATGGCAGTGGTACTAGTGCTAACCATGCCCTCTTTGGAATACCTAAAGAAGGGTGGAGATAGAAGGGCATTTGGGAGACAAGGAAATACAGTGGTGCTGACACTTTACATTCCCAAGGGAACAAAATCCATTGGGATAAGGGAGAAAAGGACCATGCAGAGATCAAGATTCTAGCAGAGCTCATCTGCCTGGTGAAATGAATTTCACAGGGAATTCAGCTGTGCTTGACCATGCTTCATGTTCTCAGTGATCAGCCCTCACATACTGGCAGGCAGAAGGGTTTTAGCCTGCTGAGCATGAAGGTATGCAGCCTGTAGGAAATCTCTCCTTGCATTGGCACTTCCCCATCGGGCTGCACAACACATAGGAAAAAGTTATTTACCTTTCGAGACATTAAAAATATAGGCTGGCTTCCTCAGCCCCTGCTGACACTGATGGATTTACTGTTTCTAGTCCCTACTTTTCAACAGTTCTACTGTTTCTAGTCCCTACTTTTCAGCATGCTCTTTCAAGTCTGTTGTTTACAGTAAGATGCAAATTATTTGTCGAAAAGAAATAGACTAATAATAGTTAAAAACCCCACAGAGAAGCACTAAACTCCATGAGTAGGAAAAAAGGAGAAGTATTAATACCTGGAGAGAAGCAGCTTTCATTTCCCTACAAAAAAAAGCTGAGGACTGCATCCTCAATAATTGTGCAAGTGATTTAAAACTGGAAGGAGTGGCTGATAAAACTAGATGGTTGTGTCACCTTTCAGAAGTACTACCTCAACAGAAGTGGGCAGAGGAATGTCCAGAAGTTCAAAAGGGGAAATGCAAAGTAATGAGGAACAGTCCTGAGCACCGGCACAGACTAGGCATCTACCAGCTGGAAAGCAGATTTTCCAGGAAGGATCTTGGAATCCTGTAACAAGAAGGTGACCACAAGCCAACAATGCACCCTTGTAGCCAAGAAGGCCACCAGGAGGAAGACAGCTGCCAGCAGGCTGAGAGAAGTGATCCTGCACCTCTGCGCAGTGCTGGTGAAGCTGTTTCTGGAATGCTGCATCTCATTCAGGGCTTCCTGGCACAAGAAAGATCTGGACTTACTGGAGCTAGTCCAATACAAGGCCACAAAGATGATTAAGGTACTTGAGCATATACTGCATGAGAAGAGGCTGAAAAACTGACACTGTCTGGCCTAGAGAAGAGAAGGCTCAGAGGCATCTCATCCATGTGTCCAAAGTCTGATAGGCAGGAAGGAAGTTGAGGAAGTCAGACACTTCTCAGCAGTGTCCATAGCCAGAAAAAAGGCAAGGGGCATAAAATGGAAAAAACAACCAGAACCAGAGCAACACCCTAAAACCAAACAAAACACCACAATAGCAGTGTTCCATCCGAACACAAGAAGACAATTTTTTTTTTTTAACCATTAGAAGAGTTAAACCAGAGAGGTTGCCTGAACAACTTAGCTTGCCTGTTTGAGGACTGAGACTGGACTAGATAATCTCAAAAGTACTCTCCCAATCTAAGTGAAAATGTTGTAATATGAGCATTTACTGTATCCTAAACATAGTATTAATGTCTAGTTTTATGGGAGTAGTTTACAGAACACAAATATTCTACCAGGCTATTTTAGCTACTAGGACTCTTCACCAAAAACATCCTTATGTTATCCTGAACTCTTTAATGTCCAAATACTTTTTCTTAGCATTGCTACTGATTTATGAGGTACTTTATTGAAAACATTCATTAATCATTCCAAACTCATGGTTGGTGTTTTACTTCCTCACTCTTCTTCCCTCAGTATCCTGATTATACAAACTAAATTAACTTGAAACTGGAGAGCAGGTAGAAGACTGACAGTATTTTTAATCCCTCTAAAATGCAAGCACTGGAAGTTGGCTGCCTTTTTTCTTAAACATTTACAAAGCATCATTACTTCCACCTTTCAGCAGAGTGCATGTCCCCAGTTCACCAACAAAGCTAGGTAAAGAATTTCAAGGCTGCTCTTCCCAGCAAACCATTATCATCAACACATCCCTGCCATGTAGGTGCTGTGGCTTAATTGCTTTTCTCACTAACCTGCAGCCATACTTCCTCAGTGCTATTCTCTCCTTTTGCCACTAAGCACACAAATTTACGCATATAACCCCTCATATATGTTGGCTGCTTGCACTGAAGGTGCCTAGGTTATGGAAGTAAAATTCACGAGGTACCCTGCTGCGTCCTCACCCCGACCACTGTCCAGATCCTCTTACTCTAGTTCTCATAGAGGTTTTGGGAGGGACACAGATACTGCTGTGCACTGAGAAACACCGGGGGATTTCAGCAGTGTCACTCAAGACCTAAGGGGCTCTATATGCTGCACGGAGGTCGTGGTGGCTCTCGGTAGAGAGTGGCATGCTCCTGCCTGCAGATGGAGTCACGGTCCCAGGGAACACACTTTCACAAACTTCTTTTCCCCCAACTCGCAACAAACAATTGAATTAGTTGTGGGGCAGGGGGTTGCCCCTTTGTGTGCTTCTCTCCTCAAAAAGCAACTGTATGAATGAAGAATCGAGGGTCAGAAAATGGAAGAATGCACAGATTCACTCAAATACTTTCTAGTCTCTTTCTCTGTATGTGTCCCCCTCCCAGCAAAAACATTTCCACATTTTTTTGTATTAAAGAAGAAAGAGGATGAAGTTTTCTTAAAGGGAGGAGTACTTTTTCCATATTTCCTACTTGGAGGATTTTGCATGAGCCAGAATCACAGGAAGCAGGCAGGAACTTGAACAGTAAGTATTCCCTGCCCAGCCAGAGAAGGTATGGATCTCCCACTTAGTTCTGTAAAGGTCATCAAGCAGAGAATAAAAGGGAAAAATCAAGGTGACTGACTTTTAGAGAAGAGATCCAGCAAAGCCATAGACTTGTGCAAGATTCAGGATATTACTGTTGGGTTTTTTTGAAATCTTTATTGAAGTTTGGAGGTTTTATTCATTATAATATATTGAATGGAAGCTTATAAGAAAATGAATGAGCATTCTTAATCTCAATTACCATTAAGTTAGGTGGCCTCTCCCCCAGGGTGCCAAGAACAGTGTCAATTAGAAAAAAAACATTTTGGTTGTCTTATGAACCCCACAGGAGCTGTGTCATTTCAACTCAGAAGGAGGACACTGTGATGCTTTCATTTACATGGGGAAAAAAGTAAAATTAGGGGCTTTAAAATCATCTGAGTAGCAAAGCAATTGGGAAGTGGACCAAGAAGATACCTAAGAGCAGCTTTCCAAGAGAAAACAGCATTGGAGAAGATACCACAATGGAGCTGAGATTAGAAAGAATCCATCTTCTTGGTCTTCTAGTGTAAAAAAAGAATAAGTCTTCACAGTGGAGTAGAGAAACTCTCCTATTCAGGGTTTGTCAGGTGTCTATGATTCATACAAGCCTCCAGTCCCCACAGCTGTGATACCATGTCAGACATAATTACTTCTGCTGTCCAGCTGGGTATGCTAATCAAGGAAGCTGGGTCAAGTCGGACACCACACCTACTTCTCTCTCTTTCATAGCACTTCACCAACTTATTAAAAATGTTGAGAACTCCTAACATTTTTCACTGGAGAGTATAAAAATGTGAAGACTGTCATTCTCCATTGCTGATATTGTTGGAGACCTTCACAACACATGGGCTTTACCAAAGGTTCTGCTTTATGCACTCAGTGCCTCTGAGTTATCATAAAGTAATTAAGTCCAACAAGTTACTGGGAGCTAGATACTCCACGTTCCAAAATAGGAAAGAAAAAAAGAAAAACAAAACTAAAACATCAGCCAAGCCCCACCCAAACAAATCTAAAAAGATTAAGATATTTTAGGATGCAAGAAAAGTCTGAAGACTTCCAGCTTGACAACTTAATTGTTCTAGCTGGCTGAAATGGTCACACCATCATGTAATAAGAGAGAATATATCATTTATACAAATTTTAAGATTATGGTCCCTCTCTTTTCCCCAAGTTACCTCTGAACTGTTGCCTCATCCAGTTCTTTACATCTCCCTGTTTCTCCCACTTTATCTTTACAATTGAGGTATATCCCTCCCCAGAATAGTCTTCTAACCTACATGAACATCTAAGCTTTATATTCTTCCTCTGATTGACAATCCTATCTAATTCAAAGTTTCTAGTTTAGTCTGTTACTAAAAGTTAATCATCCTTACCCAAACATTTCCCACCTGCAAATTGCCATGCCTTCAGCAACTTCCTGTAGTATGAAGATTTTCTGACCAGTGTCTTTCAAAATGGGTCAACTGTACTTTCCAAACTGACCTGCTCTGGCAAATTGCTCCTCTCCAGGCCCTGTTAAAGTCTCCTTATTACCTCAGTGACACTGTCTCCAGCAAGGCTTCCCATACTACTAAGTGTCATACTCTTTTTATCTGTTCCCCGTACAACTGAGCCTTGGGTTTTTACTGGTGCAGTAAAGCCTTCTTAGAGACAAAGCAGTAACACATGATTTTGCCAGTGTTAGGAAAGAAAAAAAAAAATTAAAGAAACTTCTAGGGCTTTTAGAGGTCTGCATTAAGGGTCAGTACCTGCTCAGACCCCAGGCTGAGGCACCTATGTCAGCAGACACTTGGAAGGAAGGTACTTCTTTCATGGCTCACATCTCAAAGCCAGGCAACTCTTCAGGCTTTGCTCACCAGCACTTTAAGACAGGACCTCTACCCAAAATCCTGTTCCCAAAAGAGAGAAAGTCTGCTGAGGCAAAGCCTCTGCCAATACAGAGAGGATGGCAAAGTCACCAGTGCAGAAAGGTTAGGTTACAGGTCAGTACTTGCTTCCCAGTGATAAGGTTAACAATACTGAAGATGAGTACCTTATGTATGGGCACAGGAATAAAAAACTCCTGCATGAATTAAGTGACTTTTGCATCTCTTTAAGCAGGGACAAGCTTGCCATTCCATCGCGCCAAGACACAGAGGCCAGCTGAGACCGCCCCCCCCGCCCCCTACGCCTCCGTGATGAGCCTGAGCAGAAGGAGACCGGCACCAGGCGAGCAGAGAGGGAGCACCCAGAGCAGTGCCGCTCTCCCAAGGCACTCCCTTGGCTCCGCGGATCCTTTTCCCGAGGTCTGGGGGGAGCTCCCGTCTTTGTCGTTCAGGGCAGGGCGGCGGCGGGTGCCCGTCCCGCCCCGCGGGCTGCAGCGAGCGGCCGGCGCCGGCGGCAGCCGCGCTCCGGCTGCCCCCGCAGCGCATCCCCGGCCCGGCCGTACGAGCCGCCCCGAGCGGGCACCGGGACGGGATGGGGATGGAGGAAGGGGCCGAAACCGCCTCGCTGCCGCACACAACACGCAGCGGATGTGTTTGCCCCGCTCTGTTGCGATATTGGAACCTACTGAGATGATTCCAAGTCCTAAGCTTTCCTCACTTCTGTCCTAATCGCCGATTCTTAAAGACTCTTAGCATGGTTTGGATTGAACCACGCTCAGCTCAAAGGAAATGCTTTGTTTCCTTTGCGTTTAGGAGAAGTACCATTAAAAAACTGCCCCCAAATCAACCAAGTCCCCTGGAAACACACACAGCGGTCTGTGGCACTACTGTTTCTACCCCTCCAAGTTAAATATGCCAAATCACTAAAAATTAATGATTAAAGCAAAATTTCAGTCAGGCCTTTAGCTACCATATACTATTGCCAGCTTTTGAGTAAACTAACAAAAGAATTAGGAGAGGAAAACACAAAAAAAACTCAACAAGAAGCTAGAAGATTTCATCAATGGCACTTTAGAACCAAGTTGGTTGGCTGTGTATTTGCATGGCTGTATTTGTGCTTGAGCATTGGTCCAAATGTGTTCACGCCCAAATGCCCATATTATGTTTAGCAGCCAACTTTTCCCTTTTGCTTAATTAAAACTACAACATGGATAGCAATGTTTTAAAGAAAAATACACAGTAGAGCAGAACATTCACCTTTTAAAGTCTCTCCATATACTCTATTAGATCATTGGTGAGCCAGAGCTGCTCCCCATTTCAGAGGCTTCCCCAGTACAATATCCCACAGGATCTACTACTTGAGCAGTGGCTTTCACTTGAGCCATTTTCCTGGGGGTTAGCTGAGGAACTGCTTGCTCTTAATGCAGGAGTTGTGAATGAGACTCTGGAGGAGTTATGAATTTCAGCCATTAACCTCAAACCAGTCAAATGTGTAAATGCTTGTGCTGTTAACCATTCAAACTGCCAATACAAGTTTTCTGATACTGCAATTTCTATCCCAGACCTTCTTCACAAAGTACTTGTCAATGTTCCTCCCCACCAGGAAAGCACAGAGATCAACTGCTGCAAAAATACACACACTCCATAGCAGTGTCAGAAAAAGAGCTCAACACAAAAATCAGAATACCATATGGTATGCAAATGTGGCTGAGCTTACCTAGCTGTTCTTGCACACCCTCTCCAACTGTATTTGCCAATGGCAAATACCAATGTGTTACACTAAAATACTTTTCTTTCACTTCAAATGTGCCAGAGAGGAGAAAAACACACAGTTGACTACCTCATGATGCCATTATAACTCAATAGCTTATGATAGTCTGTACAATCCTAAACCAGCGAGTTTTCAAAATTCTGAATTGGAGAACATATATTGGAAATAAAGGAGTCTCTCTGCCCATTCAGTCTGCATTTAGAAGCTGAGTTTTCAGTTGTTACTACTCATCTGTTTTAGTTCTACCACTTTTATTATATTTTTGATGACCATGTACTGAGCACCTAGAAAATTGTTACTTGTACCACTAGCCTCAGGTCTGCACTTTCTACTTCTTAATTTGATTTTAAGTTGGTCATAGCAGTAGCATTGCTGATGCAGTCACATTTGGATGTGACAGGAAGCAAGGCACAAGGCACAAATACAGAATACATTGGTTTAAAAAACGGATCTTTTTGTAACCTCACCTTTAGGGCAGAATCCAGAGTTGTGTTAGGCTCCCGAGGCCCCCCACCCCATAGCTCAGGACTGCAGGTGCCCCAGAACCATATCTGTGACCCGACCATGCACTAAGAAGCTGCCTAGGGCTAGCAGAAAAGGGATATTACTTTTTCTAGTTGTCTATGCATTTTCCCCAACAAATTTCCCCCTCTGACATAGCCAAATATCAGGTAATACCTGCACATTTTCCTTCAAGAAAGAAATTGAGCTTAGCTTACCTGTATCCTGGGGCTCACTAGGCGGTGGTCTGCAGTATGAAGGTCTGTGTGTCATCAGCCTTTCTTTTAGCTTCTTCCCTTCTTCGCTGCTCCTTTGATCTGGAAGAAAGGAGTAGCAACATTCACTGGTCAAACTGCATTCTATGTGGTTCAGTCTCAGGTGCAATTCAGAGAACTTTTAACAATCTAAGTTAAGTAGAGGTGAGTTCAGAGCCAAACTGCAGCTGAGACTTTTTACCCTTAATTGCAGTCACAAATGTAGGTAAAGTTTAGGCTGGGGGAAAGAGGCTGGGTAGATTTGGGTTTTGGCTTTTTTTTTTTTTTTAAAACCAACCAAACCTGTTGAACACCAGCCCTTGAACACAGTTTGGTCAAGCAGAAGTGTGAGGCAATTCCCCATCACCACATTCAACAGCCCAGTTTATTTTTGTAGGAGAGAAATAATAATAATCCTTCCTAAGTGTTTGATGGAAACAGGCTGCAAAGGTATAGGACAAGTTTAAAGAAGCTAAAATAACCAAACTTTGCTGTTAGCCTTCAGCTACCTTCCTGGCAGTCTGTTTTAGTCTGCATCTTCATTCAGGGAAGTTCTCCTGGTCACCATGCATAAGAGTTTCTGCCTCACCATGCATAAGAGTTTCCTTCTGAGGGAAACCAGGATTCATTCCAACACAGATTCAGGTGGCAACCAGGCTGCAAATACCCAGACCAAGACTTGCAGGTACAGCTGATCAAAGGATTACTTTTCCCTCCCTTTAGTGGAACACCCCAACTGTTTTTATTTTTTTATTCCCCCCTCTCCCAGTTCCCCTTCAGTAGGAGGTGCTAGGAAAAACAGAGGATCAAACCCTGAGGTTGAAATCCTACCAAGTACCTTTCTGTTCTACAGAATTTTTTTTTTTTCAAATGAAAACCAGCTTTTTTTTTTCCAAGAGTTCTTAATAGGCATCGATTTAAAATTTGAGTTTCTATTCAACTGTCCTGATAAAGCCACCAGTTCTGTTAGTTTGTTCTCTAGGCTCATACATCTTTCACTGACTATCACAGCTCTCTAGAAACCAGCTAGACTGGGGACAGAAGAGATCTATTCTGAAAAAAATGAAACTCCTCAAGAAGTATCTATAAACAGAAATGGCTACCACATCAACATGAGATGAGAATACTTGTATTTACCACTGACATGATGCCAGCATTTTCCAGAGAATTCCTTTTCTACTATGTGATCTTTTTTTTTTTAATCAGCTTTTTCTGCCATACCTGAGTACATATCCACAAATATTTTATTCAGTTATTTAGTACACTTAGGTCAGGAAGTAGTGTCTGAGAGCCTGAAGAGGAAAGACCTCACCCTTCATTGACTTGAATGGTCCTTCCATGCACCCATTTTCATCAGCCAAATCCTCCTTTTTCTGAGTAACACAGGGATTTATGAGCCCTGCTTCCCATGCTGAAATACCAAAAAAATCCCAACCCCGAAGTAAACAGTTCAGCTCCAGGCAGCAACACAACTGTTGCACATTTGCCATATATAGTAATTACTTACTGTGATTACCAAGTAGTCAGGAAATCCTGGTCCCAATTCAATCAATGACAAAGTCCTCACTGATCTGCTCATAGGGTCTTGCCCATAGAGGCTGATGATTCCCGATCTCATGTACAAAAGGAAATTGTTCCAAGGTTTAGGCCACCTCACTGCCCCAGACTGCTCTTTCCACTCCTTTGCCAGAAACCAATTTTCCCATAACAGAGTCAACAGAATTAATCATATACCTTCACCTTAGCCATTGCATTTTGCAGCCCGGTTGTTAAGACACTGCCAGGCAAACTCAGCTGCTCCTGATCCAGATGAAATGGCTGCTGGCCCATTTCTGATGCCCTGGCATCACCCTTGTCCTGCTTTCTTGATTTCACTTTCTGCATTACCATTCTCCAGTTCAGATTTGAAATCTTGTTGTTTTAAAGTTGGGGGTTTTCCTACTTTAAGAACATAAAACTTAGGGTGATACACTAAGCTTCTGCTGGGGATTGTGCCAGAGAAACACAGGTAACCTGCTAGAGCTTGAGTGCCACTTCACAGTTCTCCCCTTGCAAACCAATTCCACTTAATTCTACTTTGCTGTGGAGAGAGTTTCAGACATGCAGCAGTGTCAGGTTTTGTTCCAAAACTCTTTGAAATTAGTGGGAGATACCAGGCTTGGAGAGTTTTAAGCTGTAGACAACAAATGCAAATTCTGCTAATCTTCAGTATGATAGAGAGACATTTAATTTAACCTAGATTTCTAGGTTACCTGCTGTCAAAAAAGAGAGTTAAGTAACTGTTCCCCATCCTGCGGAAGTTACGATGAATTTCTCTTGGGAAAGCCTTGAGGTCTCTTTGGACTGATGAGGGTACTGAAAGACTGGTTCAGCTCAAAACAACAAATTTGTAGGTTCCTAAACCTAGCTTAAGGGCAAACTCCAACTTTTAAAAATCAATTATTATTTAGTAAACTAAAAGGAATGCCATTTGGCTAAAATGGATGGTATTAAGTAACAGGAATGCCGTGCCCATACATAATCTGACACAGCACAGTAACATGGTGTGGTTTGACATTCAGTGGCAGTACAGAGAGAGCAAATCTGAGCAATTGCCACCCACCTTGTCCATCATTCCTCCTTTTCTGCACCACACTATCAAAAGCATTTGTGTAGCACACATTGAACAAGACTGGAAAACAGATGTTGCCAAAATTAACTCAGGAAAACAAAACCTTGGAGTCACCATTCAGAGGGGTTCCAAAAGACCCTACAAACTGCCCCTCCAAAGCAGAAAACAAGGACTGCCTATGACTGAATGGCTATCAGGGCCATGCTAGCTGAGACCACACACTTTGCCTGCAGTCCCCTAGGCTGTTGTACACTGTTAAGCATTTCACTCTATTCTCTTTCTCCATTCAGATGCCCATCTCTTAAGAAAAGACTCACTCACCCCCTACCTTACTCACTGTTTTGACCCTGAAAATATGATGTGTCATGAGCTGTTAATGTGTATGGTATCACAGAAGAGCATTTAGGATGTACATGGGCAGAGCAATAGTGTCAGAAGCCCACCTGCTAAGTCTCTCTCTCTCTCCATCCCAAATCTGTCCCTTCCAATGCTCGGCACACAAGGCAAGTTACACAAAGGTCTGTTTGCTCACCCGCAGTTTATCAGAATTAGCTGCTACTGGGTTTACTAAGCACCCTCTGGAAGGCTTTTGTCACAGATCAGACTTCCACAAAAAGCACACTAGGCCCACCATGATCAGGAGGCCAGCACTGCAGGAACTACAAATATTCATTTGTAAAATATACAATCTTTTGATAAAGATTTATTGAAATGATCAGTTTCCTCTGAGAAGTGCAGGGAAGTTTAGAAATATCCTCCTACAGTGACTTAAGCAATTATATTTTCAGATAAAATATTGAAAAGCCTGGCCCTGGAGGTCAGTCTTACTGGCGTTTATGGTTTCTCAGGCCAGATAAAGAGGCTGCCTTTCCCCCTCCACCCTGTCAAGATACAATTGGGCAACTTGTGGGTTTTCTGATCTGAATAAATCTGTCACAGATTCCTGTTGAAGAAACATCACTGCAGCCATACTTCCTGCATTGCCATCCCAGCAGGTTGCTCCCACCTCTGAGAGAGATCAGGTAGCACAGCCCCACCCATGAGCTCCTAGATTATATCATCCTCCCTTGGGGCAGGAGAAAGATCTGGGTCAGCAGTTTCTAAGCTGCAAGGTCACACATCAGCTGAGTGACCTTGGAGGATTACGAATGTAACAGGAAGCATGTCCTGCATCCATCACCCTGTATCCCTATTATGGCTTTAGCAACCCTCCCTCCAAATTAAAATTATACTTGTCACTAGCAGTGAAGATGAAGAAAACAGAGGAGAAAGTGAGGAGGAAAGAAAAATCCCAGTATTTACATTTTATAAATACATTGCATGTCCTTTTCTCCCTTATTTGTGTTACTGATTGTTTTGTGCTGGACTATTTGGCAAAAATTTTCGAGTTACCTACACACCTTTCCCTCCTCTGATAACTGAAACAAGTTGGAGCCTTTATTTTCTCCTCTGCAACATTCTTCACACTTTGGTGTAAAGCATATTTAGAAGAAATGTAAATAAGCTAATCAATACTTTATAGCTCAGTTAAATTACCACAAGCAAAATGTGGTTCTGATTGTCTTTCTCTTTGGAAACCCAATTAGTGAGGAAGCTTGGACCCAATTAGTGAAGGAGTTAAGGCAGAGAGGAAAAAGATCTGAGTTTTGAGGATTTTTTAATATTATAGGCTCACCGTTTTCTCCCTTTCTATACAGTAAATGTTTAAAAATCGGAAATAGAGCTTTTTTTGCCACAATCCCTGGATGATACTTTGAAATGTTTAATTAAGATGCTACACAAAACAATGTAATTGAGTCTGACTTCACCTGTTTTTCAGTGGCTAAAGTAATGAAAATAAATGTAATGGTAAAGAAAATGAAGGTTGAGATTAAAGAAGCCTACAGTTAATGACAGGCTGAAGTAGTTCAACTGTCATGTAATCGGAAATATTTGAGAATGGACAATAATTAAAGTCAGGCAAAGTATGAAGCCCAGATGATTATAATGAGATATGGTGTGTTCTTCAGGCTATTTGGAGGTTAATGTTACTTGGTTTCATGTGGTTACGGGTAAGTAAGTACTGTACTACCATACAGTAAAAATAATGTAACAGGATACATTCTACTTCACAGTGACCCAAGGTTAATGGTAGTTGCTCTTAGTATATTTAAAAGGTTTAAAAGAGATGTAACAACCTCAGCATTACAAATCCAGTGCAATGGCACTAGAAAATGGCACCAAACAGGCTGGCATAGTGCTGGTGTTCTTGGTTCCATGAAAGAAGCTTCCAGCGTAATCTATGTCAGCTTTTATCTGTATAATTACACTGACTGTGCCCATGAATTCTTTCATTCCTGAATGGCACCACCTTTTAGCAATAGATCATTGGTATGTATCACTCTGATAAGGTATTACACTAATATATCATTAAAGCAACAGCTGTATTAGTGTAATACATCACTGGGACAAAGCACTCTGATGATGATGTATTCCTGAAAGGATGGCACTATGCAGAGGAGATGAGGCCCAGGAGAAGACTTTTGCTCAGTTTAATAGAATAAAAGGCATGCCTTCCTGGCACAAAAAATGTGATGCTCCCTTTAAAGATATGGCACTGCTATTAATTGTATTCCCACTTGTATTGGTAATTTGAGGATCATATGGCTTGGAAAAAATTTACTGTGGATGAGGAAAAGATGTAATTTAAAAACATAACGTATCAGACTATTTCACAGTCTTTTCCCATAATGTCTGATCTCCTCAGCTCTCTAAACACCTCATCAGAATCCTCCCTGTGTTAAAAGCCTCAAGACACCTATCCTGTTCTGGAGCAATGAGGATGTGGGAATGGTTCAGGGCAGCTAGTGATAAACTGGCCTTGCAGATTTTGCCTGAGGAATAGGGCTCTGCTAGATAAACAGGCAGAGGCCAAGGAAATCCCTAAAATTGGCCTTGGAAGCTCTTGCTGAGTCACTGCTTCTGGAGGCAGGGATTATGCCCCAGCCCCCACGCCAGCCAGCATAGGGGTTGTATTTAAATACTTAGAGAGCCACATGCAGCTTGAGGCACAGACTGGCCAGTTCTGTCCTAGCCTCTGTTTATCAGCCTGCCTCAAGCCTTCCTACCTCTCTGGATTCTAGAAGTACGAGGTTATCTCACTTACCAGTTCAGGGATATGCTTCAAAGGAATCTCATATATTTAATTACAAAAGGTGTGTACTGATGTATGAAACAGAGGTGAGGGCTGTGAGCAATCAGTCCTCTGAAGCAGTCATCCTTTGTGTTTTATCCATTTTCAGCCCATAAAATTTCTCATGCAAACTACAATTCAAATGATGAATTCATCTGAAAAAAAAAAATAAAAATAATTACTTAAACACAAAGGTCCATATTACAATACCTTTGGTTGTGCACAGTTGGGCTATATTCCTCAGCCCTTGTAAGGCAAGGGAGTGTTCAGGTTCAGTGGTGATCATAGTCCCAAATGAAATACTCAGACTATAAGTCTGAATATATTGTCCAGTTTCAAAATAACTCTGAACAACTGCATTGTTAAGTGATAATAGCAGAATGGCTATGTAGAAAGAAATAGAGAAAAAAGAAAAATAGGAGGAAAAGAATAATAAGAGAAAAATAGAAGAGAAAAATAAGAACAGAGAATAAAAATAAAAGCCGTGGAAAGAAAGTAAACAGAAGACATCAGAGAAGAGTTGGAGTTGCAAAGATAGAAGAAAACAGGGCAGAATTCTTCGCCCCTCCCACAGTTTACAATGTCCATTTCAGTATTCAAAAGTTATAGGCACACACACACACTTTCCAATGTATAATAGAAAAAAATAGGCCTCCTGGACCCCCTTTTACCATCTTATCTCATCTTATCATAAACTAATGTTTATACAAAGACGGGATAAAATTCTACCAGATTAATGTGATAAAGTCTTGCAGGACAAAATGACTAGAGGGGATAAAGCAGATGTGAATCAGGATCATGACATTTTGGAAATCTTTATTCTAGCAGTGTGGTATTGTTTCACTTTATAATTTTAAAAATTATAAAGCAATAAGGTAGTGGTATTAACATGAAAAAAAATAGCCTAACCAGATGTCTCTTTCTTTGTCTCTTAATAGGACTGTTGGGACTCTGTTAGTACTTTCACAGTCAGACCTATGTGCTCTAGTCTGGGAAAAGTGGGTGATGTAAAATAATTAACGTGTGGCATGTCTTTATATAATTTAGTTTTACAGTCAAATTATTATCTAATTCTTCTCTTCACCAAATGCTCTCCAGAAGTCTTCTATTATTCTATTAAAACATATTTGCATAATTGTTGTATAGAAAAAGATACAGGAATGTTTTTTCCTTTTAATGTTTTCTTCAAATGCATTTTTTTTTTGTCATGTACACCATCAGTACAGCATCAAATTCTCACTCCCTGTAAATGAAATTGTCCTAGCAGACCTATATTGATTTATTGTAGCTGAAGATCTGTTCCACAATTTGACTGGTATCACACACAGGGAAATAGATGGAGTCATTATTTAGCATTTTTTGTTTGGGTTTGTGACCCACTTTCACAAATTATGAAATCCAGTGCCTTTCAAGTCTGAGTTGAACAGATGCACTATGGGGGGAGATGATATGTAAGGTTTGGAGCCTACTCTTTGCTTTTCTAAACAGATGAGCATATGCCAAAAAACCTAAGCCCCAAAGTCAGCTATGCATTGCACAACTACTCAGCTCTACAAAAGAAATGTTACTACAGGGTGACCATTGGTATTATAACCTGGACAGTGTCCATGTAGATGTGCTCTCACTTTGCAGAAGCCATCTAGAAATAGTTAATTTACAAGTTGGCGTATTTTCTATAATACTTATCAATCTGTAGCCTGCAAAACTCAGAGAGAACTAAAGGAAATGCAAAGGGAAATTCAAAGAAGCAAATTTATTCTAAGTAGGTTAAATTTGCCAGACACCTACACTGGAAATCAAAAAGGATTAAAACCCACTGATTTATGTGAGATACAGTTTTACATCTTACATCCATCCCAAATATCTCCCTTAGCAGTTTCTTCTATGTCCTACTTGCCTTCTATCCAATACCCTATAGTTTTCTATTTCAGTTGGTAACTGAGACCATATTTTAAAGTTTTTTCTTAAACAGAGAACCAAATTATGCAGTAAGTCTCTGTACAACCTGTCAGAACTCCTTCCTTGAATTCCAGGATGGCCAAGACTGCCTCCAATAAAAGACCATTCAAACATAAGAAACTTTCTCTGGGGTAAGACCAATGGATCCATTCAGTCTGGTACTGTGTCTCTGACAGCGGGGAAAAAAATGGAGAGGTGGCGCTGTTCTGGCAACTGTTTTCATTTTTCCATCCCTGGAGGTCCACAAAGAATAATAGGCACACCTGGGTTCTCTTTTTTCTTGTGTTTTCCCCCTCTTCTTTATCTACATATTATTTATGTTCTGACCTTCATACTCCTTCCCCCTTTTCTAAAGATACTGCACCTGGAGCTGTTATTGCACCTCAAACAGTAGGGTTTTTCCTCTTTTCTTTTTGAACTTGGACTTTTTTCCCTGGGAAGTCTGTGGGGTGGGATGGTGGTGGTCTTGGCTAATGACTGGCCCCTCACAGAGAAGCCTGAGGGATTATAACAAAAAGAAAAGTTGTTTCAGGAGGACATGCGACTTTGGCAACAAATAGCAATGTATTCCTCTTCTACTGCTCCAGCATCCACTGTTGCTGTAGAGGTTTTAGAGGTTACACTCCTGCATAGTCATTGCAGCATCCCTTCATGCACATCCATGAAGTTGTCTAAGTCCTTTCTGAGCATTTTGATACTAGGAAAATCCAGATAATCCATTGCATCTGTGATTTTGTAAACCTTTATCACATTTCTACTCATCCTTCTCTCCAAAATGAAGAATACCAGCTTTTTTTTTCCCTCCTCACAAGGCTGTTGCTACATCATCATAAGCTTTTTGACCGACCCTCTCTGTATCTCCTTTGCTTTTACTGCCTCCTTGGGAGGTGGAAAATAGAACTGACAGCACCAAATAGAGGGTGCACCACAGCTTTGTATGGTGACAGAATGTCACCTTTCATTTGTACTCAGTATTCATTTGTATTTTCCTTGTGTTTGTTTTTTGTTTGGGTTGGGGTTTTGAGGCTGTGGTTTTCTTTGCTGCCATAGCATCACGGGCTCATGATTTCAGAGAATTGAGAGCAATCACTCCAAGATCTCTTCCTGAATTCAATAGTTCAGCACCTCTGCTCTGAGTTCTACATCATGTAGGTAGGGATTAGATTATTTTTCATAAAATCACACTTATCTACACTAAAGCTTGTGATGCAAAATCCATTAATATCACCTTCAAACCCAAAAATTCCACTGTTCATTCTCTTCTCTAGCTCTTTGATTAAATACTTTTAAGTGTTAATTAATACTTTTAATGATTTTGAATTAAATTGGTCCCAGGAACAATTCCTGGGAGGCCTTACTGCCAATTATTTCCCATCCTAAAAAACACCTATTAATTCCTACTCTTTCCTTTGCCCAGTTTTCTGTCCATACAAGGACCTTTCTTCAAGTCTAACTTTACTTTCTGGAATAACCTTAGACAGCTGGATTTAGATGATGTAGGCTCCTTTCCAACAAGAACTATTCTATTCTATTCTATTCTATTCTATTCTATTCTGTCCCTTGGGACCTTGGCAAAGGCATTTTGAAAGCCCAGATTATGTCCAATCAGTCCTCTTTGTCCATATTCTTACTGCCACCATCAAAGACCTTCATCTTAGTGAAGCTGTATTTCCCCTTACAGATGCCAACTTGATCCCTTCTCAACAAGTCAGATTTATCCATCTGCTCACTGATCTTATTTATTATCACTATTATTACTACTACTACTACTGCAACTAGAGATATGGTATACCACCATTATGCTAGGAATGAAGCTAAGGTTCACCTGTCGGTAGCTCTTGGGATCCATCCAGAGCCTTTTGGTAGATGGAAGTTGGCAATTTTGCAGATGGCTGTACACTCACACTCCAATACAGTAGCTCTTTGTTCTTGTGTTCCACATCATGGCCAGGTGTTCTACAATTTCATATTTGAGTTCCTCCAGACTCCTGAGTGGATGTTGTTTCATTGTGATGACTTACTCACCTCTGACTTGTTTATTTGGATAAACACAGCCCATGGATTTACTTCAAATTGATCTATTTTCCTGACTTGTCTGCTACAAAGTATGCATCAGAATTGGGAATGAGACAGTTTCTGCTGTAAAAAAACCTGAAAGAGTTCGTGCTGGAGTTTCTTCAACTGCTGCAACCCCTTCTACATCTTGGTCATAGTGTGGTTCTACTAATCCTCCTCTTGCTTACTGCTTCTGGTGTATTTACAAATTTCTCTATTCTCTGCTACAGCATTCTTTGCAATGCTCTTTTCACATTCTTTTTAGCTTTTTTAATTTCTCATTTGAAATTGGCCTGCCATTTTTATGGGTTTTCCTGTTCTCATTTGAGCAAACTTTCAATTTCTTAAAAGCCTTCTTTTTTTTTTTTTCTTGGCTGGACTACATAATTTTCACATTCAGCCATGAAGAAGATTTTTTGCATGGTTTTCTTTTTGAATTGTGGCACAATTTTTACCTATGCTTCTAACACAACTTTTAACAGTGTTTAGGTTATTTTTAGGTTTCTTGTTTGTCATTATTTGCAAGGGAGAACTGTTAGAACTGAAATACCTAAAACCTCAGAAAATTCCAACCTCAGACTGGACAACTCATACTATGGAGTACCTGATCACAGGACAGCCCAAACACATCTGGCAGCTCAAAAAGACATTCTTTACAATGGTCACTTTCAGCTTGCTGGCCACCAGGAGGGAAAAAGGATCCTGGATGAATCAGTGATTTGTAGACATCCATGCAGCAGAGGAGAGAAATCCATCTACTTAAAACAAAGAGCAAAAACTACATCCAAAGAAAGATGGGGAATTGATTGGGAGAAATACGCCTGGATTTGAAACATGAGTGAAGGTCGGGGGCAGACTCTGAAAGCAGGCCCGGAAGACAAACTGCTGCATCCCACTGCAAAAGCCAACAATCACATAACGGGAAAAGTAACGTAAGGCAGACATTCCCAAAGGACTGAGGTAAGGGTGTGCTGCAGCACTGACACTGGCACTTCCAATCCTGAAGGCTTCACTGCATTCCCTGATGGAACATACTGTTCATACAGCTCTGCGTGGAGCAGATGGGGAGGTTATCCTGCTGCACCCACCAAAAGGAGCCAGGCCAGGCAGCTGGTGAGGGACATCTACCATTGGAAGAACTGGGCTGCACTTACTCTGGACATCTCATTCTCAATTTGAAAGGGAAGTCAAAATTTAAGGAACAATTAGGCTTCCTACTTAAGCTGGAGCATAACCTGTGGACTTAAAGAAGTCTCTGTTACTACACTGCTGCTTGCAATTTTGTTTGGGGCTTTTTTTTCCCTACCTGTCTTGACTTGCTTGTCACCTTCATTTACTTATCTTTAATTATTAATAAAATTTTTAAATTAAACTACATTATAAATATAAATTGCCACTATTTTTTCTCTTTCTTTGGCATGGTAAGTGACTATCTGTGTGGATATGACATTTTTACAGAGATGTTAAGTAATCGGTTGAAGGGTTTTCTTCTTTCTTTTTATGTTTGTGTCAGAAATGAATTAAAGTGAGAAACCTTCAGAGGTTAGTTACATAATTTTGAGGATTCATACACATGCACATGTTAGACTTTGTAAGTTCTGCTATAAATTCAGTGCATTCAAAAGTATGTAATGTTTCAGTGATGTATATTTTACTAATATGTATAAATCTAAGGCAATGCACATTAAAATGGGATGTCTCCTTGGTGAAGATTTGAGAGAAATAAAGTAGCAGCAATGGCTCCTTGACCTTTCTTTCTTATTTAAAGATTAAATAGGGACTATATTGCTCTTTTGAAAGCCTTTCTGCATCTTTCCCAGTGGCATAAGAGGTCAGTACAATCACCAGGACCTGACATCCTTCCCTCTGTTATGAAAAGTCCTTAATAATATGTATAGTTAATAAAACCTAATTACATCATTCAACTGTAATCTCAGTCATGGTACTCATCAGTATGTCAAACCCATCTTTCATCATAGCTACTTCTGTGACATAAGTCCCCCCAACTCTATTTGACTTCTCTGTGAGTAAGAATGTGCACTTCTAAATATTCAGTAATTGTAGGTTCTTGTCTAAACCCAACCAAATTTGGCACATTGTAATAAAGTGAAAGGTCATTTCTCATTGCTGCTTCTCTGAAGGTGACATTTCTTTGGTTGAGCTTCCTGACACTGTGTAATTCCTCCTTCTGTTTGTTTTAGCATGCTGGTACCTCATTAGCCATTGCAGAAAAGGGATTTCTTTGACTGTGGTTTGCACAGAGGACAGAACATATCGATATGCACTTAAAGAGTGTTAAAATGCAGACTATGTAAAAGCCAGTGTTTAGGGACAACTTGTAAATGTAACTTAATGAACCAACAGACCATAGCAGCTTCAAAGCACTGCAAATATAAGAACAGAATCAATACTGAGACCCAGGATTGTTGGTAGGTTGCTTTCACTCTTCTACAAGGAACACAGTTGATTTGATTATGTCTAAATTCTTCTTCCTAGAGACATTCCAAATCTCAGTTCAACCATACAAGGACAGCCATTTTTGCAGTCCCTGACAACCTCTCCTACAGAACTAAAGTGGAGCCAGAGTCAAGCTACACCTGCCAGGTCTGCTGAAAACTGCCATGCTCTCCCATGGATTCATAAGAAGGAAATTAGATTTTGCTGGCTGGGGACAACTTTGTGGTACCAGCACAAAAATTCCACAGCAGGAGTGCTGCTCTCCTCCTGTCCCCAAGTTGAACGCCTGGAGCCCTCCTTTGCTGGAGTTGAAAAGACAGAAGGTGACTGCCACCACAAACCTACATACCAGTATCCAGCATTCCACATGGGTTTTCCTGGCACAACCCTCAGATGGAGCCGGCTACATTTCACCTAAATCTACAGTTTGCACAGTCCTTTTTCTTTTTCATTGGTAAGTCTGAGTCTTCTTTTCTTTGTAACATACTTTTTTAGTTATTTTTAAAATCATTGTGTGTCACTTCAGCTTTACTTTTTCTAGCTGAACCGTGACAAAATTTCTTAGTCTCTCTCCAAAGGCCCAATTTTTCAACTTCTTGGAATTTTTATTGCTGTCAACTAAACTCTTCCTAACATACCGAGGTAATTTTCAAACCTGGGCCCCACAGCTGAGCACATCCTTGCAAATGAGGTTTTCATGGGACTGTCAAATAGAAAAAAAAATACTTTGGTTGTCTCTGCATATAATTCATTATCAAAAGTTGTACAGTACTAAGCTTTTAAGGATAATGTCTTGTTTTCAATTCATGGTTGGAATGTGGTATGGTTTAGTGTTACTTTTCATTTAATTTTACCCTATGGTATATTTTTTTCTCAATTTCTTTCCAAGATGTATCTAATAGTAACAAAATTATTATATCTTTAGCTCTCTCCATCAAGGATTTTGTTTTCTTCTAATTTTACTCTCAGCTGTTGTTTCCCATTAGGTCTCCCAAGTCTAACATTTAATTTCTACATTAATTTCAGCTCCTAACAAAGTGCAATGTCACAGATTGAGTCCTCAGTGAAAAACATTGAGAAGAAAAGGAAATTACAGTGTATGGAGAAGAAGAAAAATCACAATTATTTCCCTTAAATTTTCTATAAAATGAAAACTTTCTTCTACACTTCAAAAATGAGCAGGAGAGACAATTACAAGAAAAAAATTATACTTTCTTTTACTTATACTTCTATTCAGAAAATCTGCCATTTTATACTCCTTATGCTACTTTCTGGGGAGAAAAAGCTAAAAAACAAAGCAAAACACAGAATCATGAGGTTAAAAAACACTGTCATGCTTTCATTAGAGAAAAATTAAAATCGCAGTTTTTAAAGCCAGACATTAATAAACTGTTATTTTTTAAGAATTTCAAACCATATTAAAAAGAAAACAAAAGGTGTTCATGACGTACACCTTTTCTAAAAAAAACTGTCATGCTTTCATTAGAGAAAAATTAAAATCGCAGTTTTTAAAGCCAGACATTAATAAACTGTTATTTTTTAAGAATTTCAAACCATATTAAAAAGAAAATAAAAGGTGTTCATCACGTACACCTTTTCTCTTCAAAAAAAAAAACCAAACAAACAAACAAAACAAAAACCCAAAAACCAACAACCCCAAACAAAGAAAACAGACAGGAGGTCTCTTTAAATCTAGGGGAAAAAAAGTTACAAAATTTTAGCAGTTCTTGAGAGAGATTCATTAGAGTTTTTGGGGTGATGAAAATAGAAAAATGTAAAAGAAAAAAAAATCAACAAAAAAACCAAACCATCAAAATCCCCCAAAATATTTAGTTGCTAATATAAAGTCACCACATGCCATCTTTTGTACTTTCACAGAGTAGCCTCCAGTGAAATGGAAGTACTGAAGAATGACTGGAGATTTATCTCATGCCAGCCTGACTCTTATGTTGCAGGTCAAATGAAGACTACTGTGTACTATTGCCTTTAAAATAAAAATGGGGCCTGTAAATACATAGTAATTAGGAGGCTCAGCTCTCCCTGCCTTGACTTCCACAACACGTCCATGATTGCAGACACCAGTGGAATGCTCAAATGAGATGTGTCACCTGAGGGGCTCCCCTATTGCTTCCTGTGCTTGGTAATAAGGAGAGGTTAATTGTGATCCTTTGTATTTCCCAAGAGGGACCCAGGAAATGGAGAAAGGTTCAGGTGTCTGTAAACACAGAGGAGTTTGGAAACCTGTGCCAAAGGTGGTTATTTTGCTGGCCTTGCCCCTTGTGTCCTGTAGTTCTCAATGCCATCCTTCTGACAGCATTCCCTGAAGTATCCACAAAATTATTTCACAGGACACAGGAGTGTCACCAAGGCTAATTGACTTGTGCTGCTGCAATGATCCGTGGCTGCATACATCCACACAGCCGGCATTGTTTCCAGCCAAATGTACACACACATCTGGAAGTGGAAACTGGGATTTGAATTCATAACCTTTAGTTCCCCAAATGCAGGTCTTTATGAAGAGAGTTAAAAGAGCAGCTACAGTCACACAAAAATATGGCTATTCATGAGGATATTTACCCTGTTGAGGTCAAGAGCAGCAACATGTGCTCACTTTGGCCAAAGTGACAGATTTCCCAGGGAAATCTGTTTCTGAAGACATGCCACGGTTTCCTTATGGTATTTTGGGAATCTGTGCCTGGCTACTACTGAACAGCAGATACTGGAATCAGACTGAACAGTCTCTGTATCTTTTGCCTCTGTGCCTCAGTTCCTGGTCTTCTCCTTGTACACCTCATTCTTCCTTTCCCTCATGTTTTGTCTGACTTGTGCAGAAATAGAGTTTACAAGTACATTAAAGCTGCTTAAATTTAAGTATGAGGTGCACTGCTCACAGCACAATTACTGATATTAGTTAATAAAGCGAACATGTTCATAATTGTTGTAATGTATAAGGCCCTAGTACAACTCATTGCTAAGCTCTCTATCTCATGTAATACTCCACTCCAAGGAGATCCTTTAGGATTTAAATATGCATTTAGAAGGATTTTCAAGTCTTATACTTTTTAATTATATAATTAGGGATGAGGAAGATGTGTTTGCAAAAACTTTCTGAAGGATTATACTAACACACTCCCTGTTGAGGCAAGATAACCTCACCTGCCACACCACCTGAATTTGTAAACTCCTGTAGTTAGACAAGCAATGCTGGTTACCTTCAGGAGCTCTCTCAGAAACAAGTGAGCTGTTTGTAAGGGCAGAAAAAATATGCAAGAAGTGTTTCAAGTGTTCTTTAAAGAACTATTCAAAGCATTTGCTCTGGTTATAGCACATCTACTCTATTGTTTAGAGGAAAACAGGATTACCATAAAAACACCTGACAGGACTTTTTTGCTTAGGCCCAAGGATCCAGATGTCCATCCCAGGAAAAAACAAGAGGCAACATGCTTATATATCCACTCATTTCCACTCATTTCCACCTCTGTGCACAGCCCAGGAATCACACTTGGAAACAAGATATCCAAATTTGTTCACAGGGAGGCACAGAGGATCCTGCTTTCAGTGACCTGAGTGGCATCTGTTGCAGTGACACTACTCCAGGTAAACCAAAACCCTATAGCCAGTGCAAGAGAGGTGGTACCATTTCTTTCATGTTGTCCTCAATATAGCAGTTAAGGACTTAGTGGGAAGGCAAAGAATTTAATGTGTCTTCCTGGTGGAATACTGCATAGCCAAACCAGAACAGGTGATGTCACTGTAATATGACACAGAGATGTCAGAAATGAAATATGATTCCATATCTTACCAACAGCTACAGCTGGGCAAGACTAGTACTGAACAAAAGCAAGAGAGAAGAAAATGAGAAAGGTAATACTCAGCATAAATATAGACCTGTCCCACATAATCAAATGTCTTAAAAGGGATTGCATACTGATTTTTATATTTTGCAAATGCAGAACAGCTACAGTTATTTTGAAACCATTCAAGGACATGAGTCAGATTCCTTCAGTGTTGTTATTCCTATTTTTAATCAAAATGCCACAGTGTGAAGTGCAGATATCTTAGTTTTGCTTTCTCATAGTATAAGTGCAGAGTAACAATCATTAAATCAATTTGTGCTTACTAGCTTTTACTGCCTTTCACATCTAAATAACCCAAAACATTTTATACATCAGAAGGGTCAGTGAGACCAGGCACTCAGCAACTGTCAGTGTGAAGCTGCCTGTAGTGACATCAACCTGCTCAGGACAGGAAGCCAAGCAATACTGAAATTTATGAAGATTGAATTTAATTACCTAAAAAGGTTTGAGAAAGGCTAGGACTGCTACTCTTACAAAAAACCTTATGTGGCCAAAATGACATCTCTCTAACAGCACAACTCATTTCAGAGCTAGGACTGCCAGGTATTTGGTAACTTTTTTTTATTTCCTGGTGCATATGTGTGTTGTGATGATATACCATTAAAACCTCTTTCCAGGTTAATGAAATCTAGTTTGGTTGCAGCATCAAGATGGCCAACTCATAAATCATAACTCTGTTTCTTTTTTCTCCAAACATAGGGCAAAAAACTCAACTTGTACCTGACACCAAATACTGTATCTGGTACTGGATAAATTATGTTACTGGGGTATTTTCTCAATGCAATGCCTGTCCCCATTGCAGGATGATTTTGACTCTTGCCTGTATGTTGTCTACAAACAATGGTCCTAATGCATTCCATAGCTCTTCTATAAGCACTGAAGTATAGCTAAATACCAACATAAAGGATGTGAGAGATAATGTTAGAAATGGGAGAAGGAGAGGGGAAAGAAATTGAAAAGAAGAAAAAAAATCAATTTTAATAATAGCTTGACAATTACAATTAAATAATCCAAAGCTCAAGCTGAGCATTTTTGTTACACACTGCATGAATGATGTTTGTACTTTGGAACCTTTAAAATATTTAAGCAGAGAAGAAATGAAATGAACTGCAACCAGTTAAGGTCATCCATTTAGGACAAAATTGATAAAATATTAAAATGAAAGAAATAAATTTTCAAATAGAGATACTGAGGCTTCATAGAGATGTATTATTCAAAGCAGAGGAACATGTGTGACCTCTAGGCTATTACATAATGGAGAAAGGATATGACAGTTCAAATGTGCAGGAACAGCAGAGGTACAGAGGGAAGATGGATTAACCATTCCATGAGGCAGTGCCAGGCTTCCAGGGAACTTTAACTGGAACTCTGTATTAAAGCACTGCACTCTCAGAGCCAGTTCTTGGACCCCATTACAATATTGGCCTTAAAAACATGTGGAAAGATTATGCATTTTAACTAAAGATTGATTTTGTGTCTAGATGAGCTTGCTGAGTCCCAGATGCTTCCATAGGGGTGGTCCCAGGCTACTGAGTTTCAGTGTCTCAGCTTCTGCAAAATGCTCACCCTGTCCTTACACATCTTTCCATAGAAGAGCCTGGAGTCAGGGCAGCAGGGGCTGGCCCAGGTGTAATCATCACACTTCTCCCTTGCTGTGGTCAGATTTGCTGGCTCACAGCCAGCCTTCTCCTCATCCATCTTTGTCCTAACAGCCCTTGAAGATGCCCAGTTTACACTTTGGATATCTTCAAGGGGCATAGTCAAACGTAGCAATAAATTACTCCATTTTAATTTAAAGCCAGAGTCAGTATTTATTACACAGGGTTTATTATAAAATGGGGTTTTGCAAAGATCTCAACTCTTTTATATCTGAGGTTTTAGGGATAAATCTCCCTAATATAAAGAAGTAGCTGTCTACATTGAGATGTATTTTTAAATGCCAGCAAAATCTGCCTAACAGCAAGGTCTTTTCTCCTCTGAAAAATTAATTTCCACCTAGCAGAGGGTTCTTGCCTTCAAGCTCAGTGTTCTGAAACAACTCCATTGCTCTCCTGTTGGCAAAATGTGTTCAATATTTGCACAGCCAGAAATGCTGTGCCTAACGTAAGGTTTGGAACTGCATGTCAGGTACTGGGCATAAAAAGTTAGAGCACATAATGCCAGAGCTTTTTGGATGCATCTTAGCCTCCCTAGAGGACATACAAAAGCACCTAAAACATTAGGAAAATTAGTGTCACTGACAGTCATTTGTGATCTTGAGTCTTCCAAATGTTTTTGATCCTCTTCCCATTTTTACTCAGTTGAAATCACTCCATGTAAAAAAATAAATCTTTGTATTTGCAGAGTAAGCATTTATTTCTAGCTCTCAAAGCTCCTTTCAAAAATAAGTATAAACATTATTAGCTTGATTTTATAGCTGTCCTAAGTGGAGAGAGAGTGACCATTTACAGATGAGCTTCTATGCAGGATGTAGGCCTAACCTATAATACTTCTTCTCTGCTCCTGGCACTTCAGGCTGACAAAGTATGTTATTCTGACAAAGTATTCCCTCAAATAATACAAAAGTTTCAGATCACATTTTAGGTGTCCATATATTTTACCCCAGAATTTGCAAATATGACCACATTCCTTGTGCTTGTCAAAAGCGATGATAGAACACAACCTTTGAGTCAAAGTCAAGTTTTTGTTCACATACCTCAGACTGACCAGAGTGATCAAATCAGAGGTCCAGGCCACCAGGTACTATTCCTCCAGGAGAAGCCAACAGCAAATGCCTAAGGAAGTGAATAAGAAGTGTCAAACATGCAGTTACACATCCTCAGTACAGTCCCATAGTTTCTAGTGATCTAAGATGTGGGGATAGTTTTTATAAATATTTTTTAAGAGTTACTATCTGCATATTTGAAAGTCCCTGATAGGTTTTACTCTCATTAAGTTGTCTGATTATATTTTCAATATATACAAAAAAGTGAGATTCATAAAATCCTGTAGCAGTGAGTACCATAATTAATTACAAATTGTGTGGAAAAAAAACCTCCTCTCATGGTCTTTCTAGATTTCAGCTCGTATTCCTCTTTCTGCTTAATCCAGCAGGAAAAATCCCATTGGTATTGGTATGTGGGAGACTGGTCTCAGAATTACCTAGAATAAAACCAAGAAATATGTTTTAATTAAGCCAATCTGTCTTCCTCAAAAGTCTGGTAAAAGGGATTTATATGGCAAGGCTGAAAAAGAAGTGAGTTACTCTTTTCAGATAACAGTGGAACAAAATTACAATCAGATAACTTGGGAAACTCAAACACCAACTTTTTTGAAACTTTGCTGAAAGATTCTGCTATGCCTTCAGCGCAATTTTGCAGCCAACATAATTTTTAAAACTGAGATAAGTATGTCTGTGGGGGGAGGGAATAATAGAATTTTCTATTAATGGAAAGCAGCCGGGCTGCAGCCTGAACTATGGTGTCTTCCCTCCCCGTAATCATGGCATTAATTACTTCATAGGTCAAATTATGTTTCTGTTTAAAAGAGTTTGGCCATCTACGTGAATCAGGGCAGGCATATTTAGATCTACTCTCTCCTCCAGCATGGGCTTTTATTCTTGTTTGATGCATGCAGGGTACTAATTTAGATTTTCATTGAAGATGGCTATTTTTTCCTCTCCTGCACAATGACAGTCCAGTTCCAAAATATATAGAACAGGCACACATTAAGTGAATCTGAGTGCAAGTATACTTCCTCCTTTGACTATATGGACAGGATTTTTCTTTAAAATAAAAAGGCCAAAAAGTGACTGGAACAATGCCCAAAGGGGAGAATGGAGACAGACGTTTAAAGGTGAGCTCACTAGATTTATAATAGCAGGGGACTATCATCCTTTCCAGCCAGCTACTCGGTTAGCAGCAATATATATATTATATATATATATATAATATATATATTATACCACAAGAAGGGCCCAGGAGATCCTTCTTCAGAAAAAGAAAAGCCACAGCTATAAATATATGGGGGAAGCTGTAGGAATCCACTTCAGATATTGATAATAAATTACACTGTTCAGATATGAGATTACACACTCCAGGCAGGCAAACAGAAAAGCAGGGGTTTTGTGTGTATCAGTGTTATTTAGAAAAGCTGGTCCAAAAAGTGTTAAGGAATTAGAGTGCTTCTGTCCAGAAAGAACAGCCAAGAGCTTTGGACAAAAATACTGCTCCTCATTTAAGCATATTAAAAGCCTGGATGAGACAGTAGCTCAGGGCTCACATGGAAGGTGCTGCTTCTTATGTTAAGCTGATCCCACTGTTTGTGGGAACAACTTGTGAAATTACTTTGAATGTATCAGAAGACAGAGAAAAAGCATCAAAATATTGTAGCACATAGCAGGGCTTCTTCAGTCAATGAAAGGCCCTCACAACAGCTTTAGAATAATCTTTAAGAGGGTCAGTAGTGGCCCATCAAGCCACCCACTAAAAATCAACACAAGCAATTTTGGTCTTAGAATTGTTTAGAGGATTAGCTTGCTCCCATGTGCAAAGAGATGTAGGAATTTTGTTGCTCAAAACTTAAGAAGCACAATGGGGTAGCAGGAAATAAGCCTGGAAATACCAAGATTGATAACTCTAAACACACTAAAAAATACCATGAGCTTGCTTTAAGAATTACTGTACTTCACAACCCTGTGGTATTTCAGTCATCTGTCTGGTTTGCTGTTGTTGAGATAAATGGATTCAATGTTTTTACATTTTTTGCAGCCACAAAGATTAAACATTTGTTTATCTGTATAACAATAGCAAATATTCTCACGTTACCACAGCTATTGGAGCTGAGAGCTGTAGAAGCCCTTAAAAATAATGACCTTGTGAATAAGGTTGCAAGTGCTGTCATGAGTGAGCTCCAAAGACATTTCTGAACTTTGTTCAAGATCCCTCTCTTCCGATTTCTGAGCACACAGTACAAGAATTCCCAATGAAGCCCACAGAAGTTAAGATCCCTTTTACCTGAGGTGTTCAGTGCTTTGTAAGATCAGAGCATAAGCAAGGCTTATAAATGAATACAATCAGAGATTGTTGGGGTTTTTTTAACTGTACCTTTTAAACTGTATTTCTGTCTTTAACACCACCTTTAAAAAAAAAGTCAGACTGTAAGAGGATAAGCATAATACAGCAAGTTTGAAAAATTCCCTGACTCCCTGGCACCATAGATTCAAGTCTTGGGATCACTGAACCCTTCACCTTTCTCAGATAGATAAGATGACTACTGCAATATTTAATACAAGATAAGCCACACAAGCATTTGACTGGATTTGACCTCTCAGACAGCTTACAAACCCAAGAGCTTGTGTAACCTGAACCTCTGCAAGGAAATGGATATTTGTACATTCTCCCATAGCTTCAAGAACTGGAGACTGTGGAAGCATCCACTATCATAAGACATGCTGAAGGCATTATCCAGAAATACTACTGAAGCCACTTCTTTAGCTGTATCTTCAAGTATCAATGGCCAAAGCTGCTACTCACCCAAGTATGAAGAGCAGGCTGAGCTTTAGGAGTCTGTACATGTGCAAAGCTCCTTCCCAGAAGGAGTTGCACCTTGGAGACAAACAGTAGGCACATAAGAACACCAGGCAGAGCTACAGGTCAGATCCTGCTCCTATGTGACAAAAGGCTGCTTATAAACAGCTCTCTGCTTGGAAAGCCTGGATGGGTTCTCTGTTGTCCCATGAGCGTCACTCTACTGCCATAACTTGGTAGCATGGCAAACACCCTGCATGGTCAGATATACAAACAAAGTATGTCCTTCACAACCAGAGAGGAAACCCAGATAGCCATGAACATCCACCCCACGTGCTTTTGCTGTCCCAAGCATCATTCTGGTGGTGTGAGCTCTGGTCCTCCAGAGAAGTAGGGCAGGAGATGACAGAAGGCTTCAGGTGGCCAGAATGGACAGCCACAGGCCTGGTCACACTCCACTGACTCTCCCACTCTCCCTTAACCAGTTGGCCAGGAATCCTTACATTCTTAAATTCTGTGCAAGTATTTCTACTGATATGAAGCCCATATACAATTTCAGAGCACATTAACCCTGTCTTCCCATGTGACAAGGTTTCTTCCAGTGGCTACTGTCACAAAGGAAAGCGGTGCCTGAGGGGAGGTACTCAGAGTTTGCTTGCCTGCTTTGCTCAAGCATCTCATGTACTAGCAGATTCTGTCATTAATATTGCTGTGGCATCTAAATCTGCTCTGAAAAAAGTTATTATCTGTTGGTAAGGACACACATGGCTTGTCTACAGTTGAGGCTCTGCTAGAGCCATATGCAGACTAGCAATAGTGGAAAATTCTGAAGTGCAGACAACCTTAAACACAGAAATAATCCACCAAATGTCAACAAACTTATGCAAAGCTTTCCCATTTCAGAAGCAGTAATTCCTTATGAAAGTATTTATATTGTGTACTTCATACTTCAGGGTGCTCTCCACATTCCTGTGAAAATCCAGGATGAAAAATACTAGTCTTAATCCAAATGTCCTCTAAGTAGCAATGGAATTTTGAAATTTGTAAAAAGTCAGAAACCTGGGGGCTTTTTTCCCCCTTTCTGTTGGGGCATTGGCAGAAATGTAGATGACACACATTCAAACTGCACAGGTGGAACTAATGCCCTCCTCCTAGCTGAGTTTTAAACAACAGAAATATGTGTCTTGTTTAACAGGATTTATGAAGGCTTCTGGGGAAGTCAGGATCGCTTCAAACCAGTTTGACTAAGAAGAAATAAATTAAGCCACTGCAAAAAAATAGGGAAAAGTATCAAATTCAAATTAATGAAGAATTTTTATATGTTCCTAAGGCTGTGATTATTTGGTAAAAAAACCCCTAGAAAATAATAATTCAAAAATCTATTATTTCATAATGTATTTGCATTTGTCTGTACAAATATATTAATTCCTGTTCCAATTCGGTCCTAACACAGCACTGTTTGTATTTGCAGGTGGCAGGAAAATATATGTTACTGTTTGTGATTGAAGCTATCTAATCAAGGACAAATTTTTGGTACTGAAAACAAGTACAGTAATAGAATTTTATGTAGCCCATAATTTTTTTTTTAAATAATGGAAAGTATGGTATACTATAGATCACATCTGGTTATGATGAACTGGAATAAACTACTATTTTCATGTCTATTTTTCTCTTTACTAAATAATTGTCAATGTGGTTTATTTTTCCTCATTCTGACTGATGTTGCATGAATTCTTACATGCATTATTGCAAGTCAATTCAAGCATTTTTGTCCAAACTATTTCACATTACACAACTGAACATTTGAAAGATGGGGAATCAAACTAATCTACTCCTTCTTTCGTATTAAACTTGATGCTAGCCAGCACACTCCCAAATCTGAAAACACCTGCCTTAAGTTATGCAAATAGTTATAATCATTTCTGTAAGTTCACTGTCATACTTAAATATGTGTAGTTTCAGGTTCAGGAACCTGGTGACTCTTCAACAGTTCTGTGCCCGTACATCCTGCAGGTATCTATTGGCTGCAAAATGCTCCTGCAGAGGAAGAGATGAAATCCACAGGCTGGGCAACTGCTTGCAAGGGATAAATACAATCAACTTGCCAGAGGTACTTCCTTTGTGTCAGATTGCTGCAGTCAGGAACACTTGACAACCTGTGCCTTCAAAGGCAACAGTTCAAGGTGGCTAAGATCAGTTTCTTCAATCTGACATAAACAGGTATTAGGGATTGTTTCCCTGACAGAGACAATGAGCTGACCTAGATTCAGATGCAAAGGTTATTTACGTGTAAATGTTACATGTATCACTGAAGTTATAAGATGCTTTTAACATCAGAATTAATATTGCATGGTAATGGTTCTAAATAATTGTGTAATGAACAATAAGATCTGAGATCTGCTGACCCTGATGGCAGTGACAGTAAACTGCTGCTGAAATAGTCGAGGCTGACAAAGGAACAAATATGACATTGCTAGGAGCAAGTCACCTGCTCACTTTCTTCTTGTTACCTATAAATCAGCACTAACTGGGTGTTACTGCCTAGTATGGAAATGCCCTCCTTTTATTATAAACACATACACACCTATACATATATACACATATATATCTATATCTCACATAAAAAATACACACACACATACTTACATGGAAAAAAGATATTCTAAATGAAGATTCCTTGGCCTTCTGGAATTTGCAGAGACCTCTCATTGCCTTCTTCCAAAATGCACAGCTCTGAGTTAATTGGTTTCATTAATTTTACCCAAGCAAAGTTTTCTTTCCTACTTCTGTTTGGACGATTTTTCAACTGAGCTTCTAGGTAAGCTCTGTTCCAGCCATGAATAACCAGTAACTGCTATATGCCACACTTTCCATGAGCTGCTGTTGTATGGATTACTCACCACATGGATTTGGAAGATGACGGAGTTCCTATGACAGCAGAAGACAAAGCATTACTGAGTTAATTTCAACTGCACTCCCCTCTAGGGAGTGGTGAACTCTTGTTTGAGCTGGTGGTGGGACAGACTCCAGCTTTTCTCCAGTGAACATCTTTCCTGTTATCTCAGTGTCTTTTTCACATGTGGTTTGGGGACTTTATATCCTTTATATACTATCTTTACCTTTTTTTCCCTTTTGAGCAAGCTGGTTATGGCGCTGTTAACAAGGTGATGACACTCCAGACCTGCATCTCTTTTCCCTACATTACTTAATTTTCATGCAATAAATGGTATATATTAAAAATAAGGAAGAAATCCAATTTTAAATATTGCCTTATGATGTTCACCTAAAACAATGTTTCCTTCCAAAAAGGATGGGATGCTAATGATTTTAATAAAATGGCAAGATCTGAGGAAGTTAGTGATCATTTGATTTTACAGTGGCCAATAGCAATTGAATATTTCAATGTAGACATGCTACATTTTAATGTAGACATTAAATAGACATGTTCTCTGTCCTAAGGTTATAAAACAGAGAAAGGAAAGATAACTATGAAAAAGCTTTAAAAATTTCAGTGACATTTAGGTGAGCAGGTTTTGTGCATGTTGAATATTTTTGTACCTCTAGAAATTGTGCCTTTCATAAATAATTGTGATTTTTTTTTTTTTTAGGTATCTTAATAATGGTGTGAATTAATTTTATTTGGGGTTTTCTTATTGAAAAATTAGCATATTTAGTTCTGATATAATTAATAATATGCTCTGGGGAGGAAAATTAAGGAGGCAAGAGTATGTGGAAATAGGGTCAAGCAGCATGAAAATTCTTTGTGACAACAGCATTCCAGTGAAACCAGCTCAAGAGTCAGGAGCACAGGAGAGACAACCTGATGAAACTTGGCCCCAATAACCAGAGTTCAAACATAATCAGCAAACAGAAGCTTCAAAATATTTACACATATCTAGACAGAGAAGGAAAGTTCACATCCATAATGAATGGTCATTAGGGAAAAAAAATCAAAGCAAAACAAAAGCAGATTTTTAGACAAAGCTGAATTTAAACCAGGGCTGATTACAGCTGCTTTAATGACTGAACCAAAGATTTGGCTCAACTCTAGTTAAACCATAATCTGACAGATAGCATCTTTTTATGACAATTCTCTGCTGAATCATTTGGTTTGTAGAGGAAGCATGGTTCTGGCATCATAGTTTAAATTATGACAACTATGAAATCACTCTTATGATGTAAAAGGGTAATATCAAGATCATTTACTAATCTTCATAGTTTGCCCAGGATACTTTTTGTCCAGGAAACCCAAATGCTACAGAATTTAGCAGCCTTTAAGACTTATAGTAGTGGTAGTCCATTATTTACCTTCTCAAAAAAACCCTGCAGTGTATGTAATCTTCTTCAACTCCCTGGGGCTTTTTTCATTTTACAAATGGAGAGCCTGAGAAGGGTCTTGCCACAGACAATATTATGAAGTGTTCAAACTTGTGAGTGACATACATAAGTGGTTTCCAAACAGAGATGTACATCCAAGAAGCTGTATATAGATAACTTCTGGGTGGTAGATGATGTAAAGTTGCCACTGTCAATGAATGGTCTTTTTAAGATGATGGACTCCAAACTGGGGTACACACAAGACAGACCACTGGGATGAAGGAAGACATTCTTTATGTGTGCCTCATTGATAAATAATTTTTAAAAAAATATTTTAATTATTTAATTTTCAACTAATTTTCAACTCATCCTGTTAAAAATTTCTATTTTGTGCATGTTTTATAATATATACGTTAGTACAGTAGCACACGTATATAATTAATAAATAAATAAATAATTGATTGTACATAGAGTGGGGGTGTATTTTTTTGCTAATAGGTGTATATGATCCAAAATATATGGAGACCAGCAATTCAGGATCAGTCCCTGACTAAACGAAGTGGGACTCCCATTATTTGAAAATTCTTCTCTAAAAGGTTGACAAATGCTTCTTGGGACTTGTTGCAAAGATCAGTGAGACAAATGGAAACCTTTTGTAAAAACTTCCAGTGGATTTGGATCATGCCTGTCAGAATTACATCAGCAGAGGTAAGAAGAGGTTTCTGTCACTCCTGAATCCTGTACCTACAGTGCTGCTGACATTGCTCTCCACAAAGTATTGTATAGATGCAGAAGAAAGAAAAAGTGCTTATGTGTAATTCTGCATAGCAAAAGGGTAGTTTTATGGTGAATAAAGGACTGATATGGGGCAAGACAAACACTTCTTGGATCACAGTAAAGGTTACAGTTAGCAAAACAAATTTAGCCGCCAGCACTGTACTTTTTCTAGCGTTATACAACATAATCATACGACACAGAACACTTGACACTGCTGCTATAAAATAACTGGATGCACAGCCCACTAGTTTTGACAAACAATTGCATTCTGTCATCCTAAAAAAGGAAGCCATCTTTTTCCTTAGCCCCTGCCTTGTCCACTCAGGGCACAGCGTTGCTGCTAATAAGTGGCACTCTGTGGTGTGAGGCACACCCCTCTCCTGCCATGGGCTGCCTTCATTATTGGCAGCTGTGTCCAGGTGGCCACCGATCCCCACCAGCTTCTCACTGACCTCAGGCCCACAGCCTGGACAGGAGGTGTGCCCATCCTTGATGCCAATCCTGCTGTCCCTCAGGCAGCTCAAAGGCATGTTCTTTTCTTGGATCTGAATGATGAAGAAAGGCACCTGGAATTCAGCTATTGCTGCTGCTGCACTCTAGAAATGTGGTGATGTAACGCAACACATTTGTGCACTAGAAACGATTCTATCACTAGGAAAAAAGGTAGGTGCATTTATTCAAACATCTAAAATCAATCATCAGCTACCAGGAATAGATCATATCTGAAAAGCTATTGCTTATCCTCTTCAGTTTCAGTAGTGACTTCACTGGAGGTCTGTCTCTAGCATGCCTAAGTGGAATGGGAGGGTCAGAATGAAGGAGTTTACAGCATCAGCATATTTTTCTTTCTGTGAACCTCCCTCCACTAAATGAAACTTCTTTCCAGTTCTCTCAGCTGGTTTTTGGGCTCCATATGGATCTACTGCAGCCCTTTCCATTGTACTATATATAAAAAGATGACTGACACTTCCCAGACGTTTTTAGTTTAATAAAACACATGGTTATTAATGATACTTAATTATAGAGGACATAATTGAAATTACATTAGCTCTAGAAAAATGCACACATATAAAACCAGGGCAACATTTAAGCTGACACACTACTAGTCCATTTTTGTTTGTCTATCAACAGGACATTGACTGATGGGTCTGCACTGGCCTGCTCTCCAGGCACTGCCACACTCGTGCTGTGGCTGCTGCTGCTGTAATTTCGATCTATACACAAGGGAGGGACTCAAATGATTTCAGAGGGTGCAGAGGGGCTCATTCATTAGTCTGGCCTCATAAAAACTTACTCTAGTGCAAACATCGAACTGGCTACACCTATTTTAATGCAATTAAAAGACTGCACAAATCAATGTCACAACAAGTATTCCCCTTTAGACACTCACTAATGATCTTAGCTCTTAGGAGAGAGCTTTGCTTTCCTTTCCTGAGTGTCAGGTCACTACATCTGGTTGGCCTTTCAGAGGCAGCAGAAGTCAAGTCCTGGACGGCCAAGTGGCTACAGGTACAATCTGGCATCACCAAGCCACCGTAGCCTTGGAAGCTGTTCAACAGACATGCTTCTCTCCACCCTCCTGGCCAAGCAGGTGTGCTGGTGCTGGCTTGGGGAGCTTAATTTTTTCCATAGTTAGCTAATATGGGTCTATATTTCGGGTTTGTGCTGGAAACAACAGGGATATTTTTGTTACTGCTGACAGAGCAAAGGCCTTTTCTGCCTCCCACCCCAGCAGAGAGGGGCTGGGGGTGCACAAGGAGCTGGGAAGGGACACAGCCCAGGCAGGTGATTCCAACTGACCCAAGGGATATCCCATATGGAGTCATGCTCAGCACGTAAAATTAGGGAAGAAAGAATCAGAGGGGGATGTTCAGAGTGATGGTCTTCCCAAGTCCCCATTACATATGATGGAGCCCGGATTTCCTGGGCATGGCCAAACACCTGCCTGTCCTTGGGAAGTGGTCAATGAATTCCATGTTTGGCTTTGCTTTCACCTGTGGCTTTTGCTTTACCTATTAAACTGCTTTTATCTCAACCCATGAATTTTGTCACTCTTACCCTTCCAATTCTCTCCACCATCACACCACTTCCTGAAGTGGGACTGAGTTTCTGGCTGGGGTTACACCACAGCAAGCACTGCTGACAATTTCTGTATCTCACTGCTGAACTGCCTTGAAGATCACTGCTATTGTTAGTGCAGCAAAAAGGTCCTGGCACTGCCTCCAATCCCTTTACAATGACAATATATGTCCCATTATGCACTTTCTATAAAAGGGGAGTCACAAAATGTTTAGGTGGCTTATCCAGGATACAAAGCAACATCAAAGTGGTAATTCTTATTAAATTCTTAGGGGAAGGAGCATATTTGACTGAATGATGATGCCTCCCAACTATAAATTATGATACTTGGATTCAGCACTTTCAAATCTATGAGCTGTTTGGTCTCTGAATGATGACTAATGAAATAAACTGCCTTTATCCTCCAACACCCGAAGAGAAATGGTGTATATTTCAAGCCTGTTTTAAGAGTGAGCCCATTGTGCAGCAGATAAAAAGGTGGTGGTTCCCAGGAAACTTTTCATTATAAGCTTAACCAGGTAATTTTCTGGAGACAAGCGTATTATATTAAGAATAGAAAGTCCAAGGAAGCAGACTGTCTGAATCACACCATGCAGAAAAGGGCTAGGTTAAACTCATACATCCCCATCCACAACCAAGAGCCCCCACAAAGCCCCATGGGCTGCACATGAGGTAGGGCAAGGCTGCTGAGGTTTGGAAGGAGGTCTGTCACACAGACAGGTGGATCCCAAAGCACAGACCACTCCAGCTTCCTCTCTTTCTTCACCTGGAGCACCCTAATCTGCCATTCACAGAGGTGAACTAGGGAAGGGCACAAAGCCCACTGGACACCTTCATAAGGTTTATGTTTATCTGAACATGGTTTCTGTCATTGTTTTATAGTCTGGAGCATGTCAACAGGAGATAAAGAGGAAAGATGACTGAGGAATTAAATTATCTGTAGTGCTGAGCAAGCCTTTTTCAGCCCACTGTGGTTTAAATTTGTCACCTACCATGATAAGGTAGAAGAGGTTATGTCACACTTCAGCTCAAGATGCAGCTGCCTGGGAAGGCTTAATATCCCTCATTAAAGGGGACAGTGCTTGACCCAGCACTGAGGTTAATACTGAAGTATTCCCCTGGAACCAGGATTGTGGGCCCTCATTACCATCACTCTCTGAATATTGTTCTAAATATGGGCACCCTAATTGATAAACAGAATCAGTTTGTTTCACACCTCGGAGACAAGCAGCTAGAATTTGAGATGGATATCCTTTGATAGGCAAAGAGGGCAGTTTCATTTTTTTTTCTTCTGCATTAGGTGTTGGCAGAACTTTAATCAATCTTCATGTGATACCAGTAGTTCACAGATAGAGCTGCAGTGCTTGAAGGAAATAGGTTATCTTTTCCCACTGTGACCTGCTATTTCTGAGGAGTGTTTGATGCAAGTCTAAAGAAAATGCACACTCTGAATTTGAAAGGACCATTAACCAGGAAAAATTAACAAAATACTTAGAAATGACTGAGCTCGGCTGGCCAGTTTTCCAGCTATGACCTTTAATTCTCCATAAAGAGAAGGTTCTTTAAAAATCAAACATTCTTACCAATCTGGTTAATTAAACAGAATGGCAAACGTTACCACATGTGTGGATGGAATCCAAAAGTTTGGGCTGAAGAAAAAAACTGCAGTTATAACCCAGTCTTTAATTTAAAGAAAAAAATAAATATTTAAGCATATGGTATAATATTTTATGAACCCGTGAGAGTAGTGTAAATATATCATTGCACTAAACATATATAAATATTGCACTAAACATTATAAATAAAAATAAAATCTGAATGAAATAGTTTTTCCCTAAAAAAATTATCAGAATACTCAGCATATATGTATATATCTATATACATAGGAGGGAGTGTAAGCACACTAGACAAGTGTTTTAACTTGTAAGCCATATTAAGTTACTGACATGAGACTCACACTGGTAAGTGCAGATGGTCTAGGTACATCTGACTGTCCTGGTCCAGCAGGGATGTTGTCTGGATGTCCAGGCCAAGAGCAAATGAAACCATAGGCACTGCCAAGACAAGATGTCAACACTGGATTCTCTTGGTAGCTTTCTGTCTCTAGAGGTGAAATTTGGAAATGAAATGTTAAAAAAATGAAGCTTTGGTACCCACAAACCATGGAGTTTCTGTTGAAAATAAGTAGCTGCCAGCCTATTGATCCTATTGATTAATTATAGGCTCAGGTATAAATTGAGTGCCCCTTTCCCTTAATGTCTTCAGAAGGACAATGGGAATACAGTATAAAAAGCAATTGAAATTGGCTTATTTACAGTCATTGCCCTTCAACCTGACAGAGTAAAAAGACAGGATCTGGAGGTCCTGTCAGAAGTGTGATATCTCCACATTATTACATCAGTTAGCTGTGTTCTGTAGTAGTCCATCATGGCTAGTATTCATAAATAAGAAGTTGTGTTTGTAGAAGTTAATTTCTGTTAAGATTATCTAAGAGACTTCATGATAACTTTCATAACTTCACACAAGACATGATCTACTGCTGAACTGTAAACAATAAGTCCTGCTTCTGACTGTACCCTCACACTGCCATGGCATCCTGCTGCTAATACTTACAGCGCTAAATCTAAGTTTAGGCTTGAAGAATTAGATCATACTTCCTTTTCCCTTTCATCACACTAGAAGGTGTGTCCTCATTACCTGAGTGCTTGGTTAAATATCTCCTGGCTGTTCTCTTTCATCAGCAGGAAATGATGAGCTCCTGGTACAATATGCAATTATTTAAAAAGTGTATTATCATAGCACCTAATGGTCTCTTGCACTTGGCACTGGACAAGCATGTTGTAGAGGCAAAGAACGTTGCCCAAATAATTTTCAATTCAGTTATGAATAAAGATACAATAGAGGGATACATCATGGAAAGCACAAACAAATGAGACTGGTTAATGTAAAACAGAAGTTTGAAAAATGTTGCTTTGATGTGGCTCTTCTTCCACATTTCAGTCTTCCAAGAAATGTTAAAAATAGCTAAAATCCCTTAATTTCTTCCTAATAATACTTTCCCAGGTGGCGATATGCCACAGGGATGCTGCATGATCACAAATGGGAAAAATACCAAAGATCGTAAGGGGAATGAGTCATGAAGCAGCAAGACCTGTTCTAAAAATATTTACAAACCCTTAGTTAGAAGAAAAAAAAAAATTCTGCTGCAAATAGCCCTTCTTGGACAACAGGATTCTTTTTATGGACAAACAGCACATGTAACATAACAAATTGAAAGCTTTTCATGTGAGACCAGTTTTCAAAGAGCTTATGAATGCCTCTCTCCTGAATTTCTTCTTCAATTTCTGCTTAAACTATCCTGAGTCTTACATATGGAGAAGGAATAAGCTTAATCGGGGCAACTGTAAGCCTTTCATCAATTCAATTATCCAGTAAAGGGCTCACTCGTTGAACTCAGCCATAAAATGTTAGAGTCGCAGCGCTGCTCCTGTCTATCAGCTTGTGTCCCTGGATTCTTTGTACCCTTAGGGATGTTTTATCTTTTGAGAAATGTGACAGTCTGCCTTTGGAGACTGGCCTCAGCACAGCTCCATAACCAATATATTGACAGATATAAGGCAGCATGGAAAGCAAAGCAGTTCATGACTTGTGTCTGTCAAGCTGCTTTCCTCTCCAGACACAGGACCTTTAAAAGTTATTGCAGGGCCTTTCATACCATTACCTTACATTACTGACAGCAGATTCATTTTTATAGGGATCTATGGATCTAGAGCAGTATCACATTGTATCTCATTTCCCAGTATTTTTACCTTCTGGAAAATATAATTAAAATATTATAATAACTCTAAGCATACACAGGGCTTATCTTCAAAAGGGTACCTTTGCTGTTGGAATAACAGGCCTAAAATGGGGAGAAGAATTCACTGATACTGCCAGTTTTTCTGAAATTTTCTACTGAAATGTGACTTGATTGTTTCTATATGTAAACTTGAATTTGCAGTTTATCTTCCTCCTATTTTGAAGAGGGAGGAAGGGAGACCATTGTTTCAAAGCAAATGAAAACCAATCACATAATCACATCACCCCTAAGAATATACTAATCTATAAAAATTGAATCCAAAAGAACACAGGGCTAGCAGTGGGATATTACAAGCATCCTCATGAGGTCAATCATCATTTCTGATTTTGCAGGACACAGAGATACACAGCTGTATTGACAAAAGTGCATCATGTTGGGGATAAAACTGTACTAATTGTTCAAAGCTGTTATTTCCTCCTTGTTTTACCTTACCTGACTGTTGCTGTTACTGTGCCCCAGCACCCTGGTTAGGAGAACATGATGGTTGAGAGGCTCCTGAAAACCATTTTCATTTAAAATCAGGATTTCTGCAAAGATAATAGAAAACAATGTAATTACTTCTTATGCTACTCTTTTCCTCCTTGTTGTAATCCCTTCAAGATCGAACTGCCAAAACACCCAAAGGGCATAATATCCAAAGTTGATTTTCTGAAATTTTAGGTTGGAGGAAGCAACTGTCTTCAGGAGATACTGTCTCTATATTTTAATTTCCTGTCTTTAATCAAAGTCACCAGCCCAATGCTAGCACAATGTACTTATTGGACCTTGAGATTTCTTGCCATTTTATGGCCTTTTAATCTTATGCTCTTGTATATGATGTTTAAGAATGGTGCATTTTCAGAATGACATGATAAAAGTTTTCAGTCAGGAGCTGGGAGTGCATTTAAGAAATGCACATTTTAAATCAGCCTTTAAAATCACTGGCAAATATTTCGTAGACAAAGTAGTAAATTCTCTGGTATAATGTAGAATGAAATAGGTTTTTGGTACTGGGTTCCTGTCCTTTCTCTCAATGAAATAATCATGTGTCCAGGTTATATGTGGACTATATTGCTGTCAATATCACTTTCAAGTTATTAGGTCCGATCAATGCTGGATAAAAGGAAAAAGGGTGGTCAACAGGCAATCTGGCTTTCAGTTTAACACTCCCTTGAGGATTTTCATTATCCTTTCCTTTTCTGTTCTCAAGGTTAGCTTGAGCTAGACTATTTGTAGCTTCAGCTTCCTGGAGATAATGCACATCCACAATAGCCTTGCTCCTCCAACGTCAGAGTGCCCTTCCACCTGAGTAAGCAGAGTCCTGTCTTTTTTCTATTATTTGTGACCTTTTCCTGGGTTAAAGGGTGACTCCTGAAGCAGACAGGTTTCACTTCTTATGGTGATTGCAGTGCAAAAAAGCACACTTCTACCTTGTTAGAAGTGACATCACTGTACATTAAAGACATCATATCTCCTTTCATATTAAAATGCCTGTCAGTTCTGCTGCTCGAAGGCTGTAAATCTGCCACAGTATCCTGTGCTTGGGAGCTTTCATTATGAAAATATGGAAGATAAGCACTCTGCTTTACTGTCAAAAGGAAGAAGTAGTTTGGTAGTAATGAGGTTACTTAAAAAATAAATACACAATTCCTTAAACATAGGTTACTTGATGTGGGGAAATTTTTGAAAGCAATCTTTTTTATTTGAATTCCTAAAAATATTCAATCTTAAAATATAGGATGAGTAAAGCATGCATATACAGTCCTGTAGAATTTATTAATGCATAGATAATCATAGCACTTGTTCATGCAGTAAATCATTAGATTTTTCTTTGACTTTGGCCCTCCAGCTTTGAGAGAAATGACATACTAGAATTTAACATGATTTCCATCTTTATATAATACAGATACAAAAAGACTTGTATGTTCTGCAAGACAGTGACAACACTCAGCTGTTATGCAGTTGACTGTAGAAAATACAGTCAGTAGAAAGATACCGCCTAAACAGCAAAGGAAAATATAAATAATTATTGATTATTTTCTCCCATGGCATCATTAAGATCTTAATAATACCTTCCTACTACATAAACTTTTCATCCATTGATCTGAAAGCACTTCAGATATATCATTCTTGCTGTTACAGAGAGAGGTGACATGAGCTGCCTCAATATTTGAGAGCAGCTCAGCAGCAGAAGTCAGAAATGAGAACAGATCCTCCCTCTCTGGACTAACCTGTCCCACACTTGACTTGCTCATTTCCAAACTTCAAACTGGAAATTTGCACTGTTTGTTGGTGTAACTCTGAGGTGTTTACACAGCATGTGGTTATTCATTTATTATTCATTATTCAACAATGGGATAAATGATCACGGATATATCTTTACTATTACGTAAAAAAATTAAAAATCTCCTTATCCATTTTGTGCAAAAACATGAATTCATTGTTGTTTCCCATTTCCACCAGAACTCCTTCCAGCTGAGGAAACTTAAGCATGTGAGCATAGCATGTGTATTTTCACGTTTCATCTTCCAAATGTTGATACTATGTTTGAGGAGCCAAAATGAGTAGTTTAAGAGTTATTTATGGGCAATGAAGCCTTTCACTTCCCAGGCATGGATTTTAATATCTGAACTCTACATCCAGAGACAGGAATGTATATTTAGGCTGTCCTGTGTGCCTTATATGAAATCAATTGGTAATGTCAGTCCCAAGAAGACAAGCGGGCAAAAGCCATGGGGGGGGGGGAAAAACCCCAACAAAATAAAAACAGAAAAAGAAAAAAAAAAGAAAGGAAATTATTTGGATGAGGCAGGTGAGCACATAGGAAAAATGTAGTAGCTGAAGAGGTGGCACAGTTGGGACATGGTCTGATGAGGCAAGACCAGAGGATTGCACATGTCATGGAGGAAACCAAGAATGTGTGTCACTCAATGGAGCTGGAAGCAAAATGGAACAAGAACCAAAGAAAAGCATGTGAATGAGTGTGCTTCTTCACCTTCTACTTTCTCCTGGAAGCAGAGAGGATTTTCTTCTTCTTTGTAGCATGAAATTCTCTGCTATGGAGCACAGCAGAGAGAGTAATGAGAGCTGTAGTTCTTTAATGATCCAAGTCATAAGGATTTATAACCCATTTTACAGCAACGTTGCCAACACCTTCCTGGCCACAAAAATCTGCAAGGACTGATCAGGCTTCTGTATCATCTGTCTTCTCACAAGGGGCTTTTGAACCTTTGCAGTTCCACTGTCACAAACCCTGTTTATGCTGAGTGCTTTCGTAGCATTCTCCACTGTTTCCAACATCCATGCAGGTCCAGCAGCAGCAGTAAGAGTGAGATTTCTAATGCCAGGTGGTCTGGATGGCTACAGGCACTTTATGCTACTTCCATCTCAATTTTCCAGGTAGGATCAGGTGAGTGAGAAAAGATGGGTGTTGTATTTTGCCCTAAAGCTCCTACAATTCCTGGGAGAGATGGAGCTGCACTGATGGCACAGATGGCAATTTTGCCTGAAAGGTGTGAACCAGACTGTGGAACAGTGAGTCAGTTGCCCACATCATTCCCCTCTTCTAGAAGATAGCATTCCTCCAAACCTGTTATTGCAGATCTGGAAGAGTTAGTACCTAACTTTCAATATTGTTTTATGCAATTTTTCCAGGAAAATACTTTTTCTTGTAAAAGAAGACAAGACGAAAGTATAGAAGAATATTTTCTGACATGTGTGAACACCGGGGAATCAGATCTGAACAGTGTGTTTGAGGTTATACTATCTCAGAAACTGCAGGCCCCAGGGACTGGGTCACAGGCAGTCACACCAGATTGACAGATCTCTATTTATAGACAGAATCTTTATTTTCACTAGTGTATACATTGAATTTATATTAGAGTTAAAAAGACAAGAGAGTTGTATAATGTATTCTTTAATGTATTAACTTTTGACTTAACATGAAATTTTATGCTATTATTATTTTCCTAGCAAAACAGTTTATTTCATAGAGATACAACCTTCTAGTCTTCCCTTTTGATTTTATCCATTTTTTTTGTTGTTATATTACAAAAGAATTGCATTCTCTTTCATTCCCTTCACAAAATAATGACTTTTTAGTCAATAGCCAGAAATTTGGGCCTATTGAAAAATACCAGCTCAGAAATGCTCTAGGAGTGGCCTAACATTGACATTAAATTGCATTTTATTTCTAAAGAAAATGAGCTCTCCTGTTAGTAAGTAGTGATAGTAACATAATCCCCATAATTCTACCTGCATAAGGTCGCTGAACACATTTTAACCTTCCTTCTTCACTGAAATTCAGGACAAGGTATATATTGTTATTACCACACTACAAATCTGACTCATGCTTACTTCATATCCCCAAGTCTGCATCAGAAGCATTTCTAGGGAGCTGGGAACCAACTTTGCAGATGTTTTGCACCAGCAGGTGAGTTTAAAGTGACCACTTTAACCCGTTTTTGTGCTTAAACTTGATACCAGAGTTTTCAACCTGAAGTACAGAATCAGCTTCATCAAACTGGATGTGGGGAAGTTTACATTTGAATGCCATCTGGAATTGATACTCCACAAGCAAAATATATAGCGTGTGTCTTTACCCTGATGTGAATAGAGTCTAAGCACAAAAGGCTTTGCTCCAACTCCATCATATTTTAGAAAAAAATCTAGCTAAGTGGTACAAAAAGGAATCAAGCTGGGCTTCCAGCTTTTGCTTAATAGAAAACACAAACCTGCATGATCTGTCACAGTATATTTTAACTGGACAAAAACTAGGAAAGACAAACATGTGACAAAAGGTCATCATGTCACTTAAGCCATATAGGAGGAGATGAACATCCCAAGGTGGTAAGCACAGTGTAAGAAGTTGAAGATGACAGAATTTTGTTAGGCTCTTCTATCTAAAATCTACAGGTCAAACCCAATACTATTTTGAGTAAGGTTCCATTCAAAAATACATTAACTTTTTAGTTGAGAACATGGATGGAATTCAGTAGTTCTGATGATCCTAGCAAACATGGGAAATAATGCTGGATAACTAAGCCTCTGTTTATGGAGAAAAACATCTTTGAAGTTTTACTGTATAGGCACAGACAATCATTCACATGCTGAGAGGCTTGAACTCTCCCATTCAAATGCATGCAAAGGGGAATATCAGACCTATTAACGCTCATGAAAGAGCCAGGCCCTCGGGAAGCTAAGCACTCCCAGGAATTTGGAGGGGGTTAAGTGAACTCTGAAAGCTTCTGAGGCTCTTCCTTTCCTTTTTCCTGAGCTGAAAGTGTAGGAGACAGAGAAAGCCTCAGGCTGAGTTCTCACATTATTCTCCCCAGCTCAGTGGAAGAACTGCTGACAGTTCCTTGTTCACCAGGAAGTCTGCAGAGGAGGAAAAGGAGGAAAAGGAGGAAGGTCCCCGGACTTCTTTCTTTCTCTTGCTTCTTCATGCACCCTTCAGTTCCTTAATGTCTTATTCCTCACACTCAGAACATCAGAAGAAGACAGTTTTAAGAAGCATAAATCACAGTGAAAGAACACGGCTCCAGAAGGAAGGTTTTGAGACCTCAGGTGTATTTTCAGTAACTTACAAATGTATCCTAAGTAATAGAGGAATAATTAGCAAAACTTCTGCTAGCTTTAGTGAGAGCAGAATTTTGCCTTCCACCTCTCAAATCCCAAAAATGTACTATCATGTTTACTTCAGGGCCCTCAGGAAACCCTGCAATATTAATTCCAATCTTGAATTGCAGAGCTTCTCCATATCAACACTATTTCATGGAGGCTGATACCTCCTTCTGCCTCCCCATTCTCAGAGGCTCTGAACAAGAAATGCTCCCCTGGATTTGGAACTTGATCTCGTCTTACTTTATTACATAAGTTAAAAAAAATTTTTTCCTCTTTTTTGAACCTAAGAAGGCGCTCAAGTTAATTGTTAAAATCATGTGATATGCTGTGATTTGGGCCAGAATGGATTTGTCCTCTCTGAGAAAAGTTTCAGGTGAGAACTGTTTAAAGATTGAGGCTTTTATTCATCCACTGGGTGTAGCTGGGGATTGTTAGGTTGAATTCAAAATTGGCACAGACATTCTTTTGTCATCTGGATTGTTGTTGAGCTGCACTTAACTTATATAAACGATGTGCAATTCACAGGAAAAGGCTCCTTCTGACCCATTCTGTGTTCTGTAGCCATCTCACCCTGAAAATGCTTTTATTTCAAGTAGCTGGGAGAGAAAAACCTTCCTAACTTTGAAGTGGGTTTTATTGCTAGGAGGGAAAAGAGAGAGAGAGCATGAGTGAGAGTGAAATCCCATTTCATTTTTAAAGTTAACAGTAAAGTTTTAATTAGGTCCTCTGAACAAGGATTCTGTGATGCTTTGTGTTTAAGAGTTAGCAATAGATCCACAGACTTCCATCTTAAAGTTCAGTTGACAAAGGCCAATACAACTCTTTACTTTGTAACTATGTAACCATTTATGTTTGAGGTGAAGATGTTAATATGGAAATTTTGTGAGCTGGGAACTACTACGAACTCTATCATCGTAATTTATGACCTTTCATCTGAGGCCAAATGTAAAGGCAATTGCAATTGTTCTTTATCTCAAGGCCAGCACATAGCAGATGTGTGAAATTTGGAATGCTAGACATAAACTTTTATTACCAAATTATAAATAATTTCTATCACTTACAATGTTCACCTTTCAAGTTCATCTTGATTAAAACACAAGGGCAGCATCTCGCTGATTTCCATGAGTTATACAGCTGAAAAAGCTCTACCACGGTACACTAGGAAAGGATAAAGCAATGCAGTATTGAAAACAATCTACTGAGAGCCAGGTATGCAACATTTTAGATCAAAATACTTTTTCATCTAGAGGACAAACAAACAAAAGACAATCATTAGCCAAAAACATCTGAATTCTATTTTCATCCTTGGAGATTTGGAATCCTTAAGGATTCAATTTAAGGCTAATTTACCTCTAGGATCAGCACATGAGACAGCACTTTGAGACCTCTGGCACATCAAAGACAATTACCCAAGATTTGGGTTCATGACTTGGTCTCAAACTGTGGAAGAAGGGAGCTAAGGATACAGAACTCGCCAATCTCAATGCCCAGGACTCACATCTGATGTGGTTGTTTATGAGGTTCACAGGCTCTGAAGCAGGAAAGTACAAGCATTTTGTTGACTGAAAGCACACAATAAAGTATCCACACATGTAGAAACTGTGTAAGTGTAAGCCTCAGCTAGGTAGAAAGCAGCCTATTGAGCAGAAAGCAAAACAGCTCATCAGTTTCTGATGGCTCAAAAAAAAAAATTATACAAGCTCTGAAGGCAAACTTGTAAGAAATAAAAAAAAGAGGAAGGCTCACAAAACAAAGTGTCCCTGGTTGGATTTTCAAAATTGCCATGAAAATTTACCAGCCTAGACATGAAAGTTTTATTTGCCCAATCTTTATACAGGAGATTGATAACAATGAAAACAGAAATATTCCCTTATCAAAGCATTACTCACTGAAGCCAGGAAGCCAAATAAAACTTTGCAAGTCTGCTCCCTGGAGTAACTATTTTATGTTCCTTTTCTGCTTCAAATACTAGATATAATCAAGCACAGTTGGATGCTCCTGATTAACATGACGGTTGCCTGGAAACACAGGCACAGTGTGGCCAAACTTCCCTGTCCCTGCCTGTGCTTGAAGTCTGGGACAGGCAGGTGAATAAGGTCGGGTTTGCAGCTCTTGCGTCTTAAAAGCCTTTTAGTCTAAGCATTGGAGAAAAAATTGCTACTGGACACGTGTTCAAAAAGAGAAGATAAACAACTCCAGAAAGAAGTGAGAATACAAATCTGTGTTCTGAAAAGCCATGGTACATTTTCTTTGTATCATGAGAATTGAGAAGTTTGACAAGATACTAAATCAATACCAGACAGATAAAAAACCCAACAAAACAAAGCAGTCCAGAAGCTTTCACAGATGATTAACTCTTGTCACAGTACGAAATCCTAAAAAAAAAAAAATTAAAAAATAAGTATTTTCCAGACATCAGGGGATAGCTGGGAGAAAGGAGGAAAAACAAGTGAGATGATGGGGAGAAGCAGAAGAGTAGAAGATGAGTTCAGTTTCTCCTTGTGCCAAGTTATTCCCAGGTGACTTAAAAAAAAAAAAATCTCTTATGTTTCTATGTTCACTGATTCCTCTGTGAAACTACCTTCATCACTTCCCTGTCTGGTCCTGGACAGACACCTGTGGGGTGCTCACCGTGTCTCTGATAAGGTCAAGATCATTTGGGAAGTAACAGGGTCTCATTAGAGTAGAATATAATAATGAGTACCCTATTGGACACTAGGAAGAAATCCTTCACGGAAGGGCTGATTCGACATTGGAATGGGCTGCTCAGGGAGATGGCGGGGTCACCATCCCTGGAGGAGACTGGAAAGCAAAGCCCGGAGGCGGCCCTCAGCTGGGCCACCGCCTGGACTCCGTGATCGCTGAGGCCTTTCCCACTTAACGGATCCTGTGGGGGTTTTTCCCACAAGCCATCCTGTAAATCTTACACACTGCACGATTTCCCTCCGGCACGGGGCGGTATTTTGTGTGGAATCCCAAGGAAGCCATAAAAAGCCATAAAAGCCCCGTGAAGGGGCCGGGGCTCACCCCCGCCAGACCCCGGGGCCGGGCCCGACCGCTGAGGGGCCGCCCAGCGCCGGGCCCGCCCGCCTTCGACCTGCGCGGGCTGGCCCGCCCGGCCGCCGTAGCGGGGCGGGGCGGCGGCGGCGGGCGGGGAGCGGCGGGAAGGGCGCGGGAAGCGCCGGGAGAGGCGGCGGTGGCGGTGAGTGCGGCGAGTGCGGCCGGGCCGGGGCCGTGCCTGTGCCCACGGGCTGGTTCGTCACGGAGCCGCGTGTGCCCGCGGGCTGGTTTGCCGTGGGGCCGCGCTCCCCGGCCCGGCCCGCCCCCAGGGCGCTGGGGCCGGGCTGGAAGGGTTCCGCGCGGGCGGAGCGGCTCCAAGCGCGCGTGCGGTCCGGGAAAGGGGCGCAGCCCTGGGCGCCGGCATCGCTGGTGGCGGTGGGTGGTGACAGGGAAACAGTGAGGGTCCCTGGGTTCACGGCTGGATTTGCCCCAGGAAGCAGCGAAATGAAGCCGGCACCGTGCGGGTTTTCTGCCCTTGGCTCAAAAGGCAGAACAGAGCAGAAGTCAAGCGAGCGCTGACAGGGGCTTGCACCAAACTGGGTGCGCCTGCTGCGTTCTTAAATCGCAGCATCTTTTCTCTGTGATTTAATCACAAGTCTTAGCTTAGTCTGTTTTATTATCTGAAGGCATGCTTTTAAATTTATGCTTCTTCTTCATGCTTTGTGAACTGAGGTCAAAGCTACTCTTGCTGTTCTCGCACAGACTTCCGTGTATAGAGAGCATGAATGGACTGCTCCCTCCACCCTTAAAGACTTGAGCACCTATTTATGGCTTAGCCCTCTAAAATAATTTTAGCAAAAGGTTTTAGGGATGGTGAGCCCTTTGGCACTGTTGAAATTTAGAAGCTGCACAGTGTGGCAAACAAGGATTCTTAGTAATGCTTTCAGAAAGAATAAAAACGCCAAAGAGAAAGTGGAATGTAATGGCTTTAGGAGCTCTGTCTCCCCACCTCAACCTTTAAAGTATTGCTTTAATCTCTTTTGGTATTTTCTCCTATGGAAAGTATGACAAATCAGGGATCTGCTTGTCTGTACAGAGTATTTAAAACAATGTGGAGGCACGTCTCTTATCCTAATGTTTTCACTTCTTAGCTTACCAGAGAAGATCACGATGAGTCTACGGAAGCAAACCCCCAGTGACTTCCTAAAACAAATAATTGGAAGGCCAGTTGTTGTAAAATTAAATTCTGGAGTTGATTATCGAGGTAAGTTCTCTATCTGTCTCTCACAGTGAGTAAAGTAAGTTCATTGAGGAGGCTGGAAAAGATGCATTGATTTGGAAAAGAAAAGCAGTGTGATCCAGAATCATGGAGTATAATGATAGAGATCTCAGAATGGTGATGGTAAAAATAGAAAATCAGCTCTGGAGAAAGTGTTAAAAAGAGGGGGTAACAACAGTGGATTTAGAGGTTAAAATTACTGATGTAAATCATTAGTGTCTTTGGTCACAGGTGATTAAACTGGATGATTCTGAGTTTCTAAACTGATACTTGGAAAGATTATCTGGAATTACAACTCCTGAAATGGCCAAAAACACTCCTCTTTTGAACTAGGAACTAGACTTTTCTTCACCTTTTTTTTTCCTCTATTTAGGTAATACAGATCTTGATGCAGGAAAACTTCAGAGTAAACCGTGCTGTCAGTCACAATAGAATTCTTACACAAGGGATGAAAGCATTATTGACATTGTTGGTTAAACAACCTCCTAGACCTGTGCTGGATCAAGGCTCACAGAGATACAGGAAAAAGTTAGTGTAGCTTTTGCCAGCTTCATTTTAACACAGCCCATCAGTTTTATTCCTCATTTCTTCAGTTTATCGGTATACCTTCATGTATATAGGATTATAGATTTTTTTTAACCAGTAAATTAAAACTCTCTGTGCAGTGAAATGTCCTGGTGCTGCTCCCATTAAGATAACAGGATTACCCTGACCAATTTTTTTAGCAGTATCCAAACTCAGTCAAAACTAATAATGTATCTTCCTCTGTGCTCAATTAAGAAATTTTATTCTGTAATGACTTAAACATTATGGTTCTGCAACAGACCCCTTCTTCAGAGAGGTTTTCCTCAAGTGGCTTACACTGGTACTTGTGGGAAGAGACTTGTTTGTGCTGTGACAAGGAATCTTTGTGCTAGGACATTTTTAAATTGTTATTGTTCACTGACTGAGCAAACAGTGGCTTCTTACTCCTTCCTGTTTCTCTGCAGTGTCGCTCAGCTGACAAAATTTGCAGTCTCTCATTTCTTTGAGAACCACATTGTCTTGAGTACTTCAGGTGGGGTTGAGGGCTTGAGAAGTTTGCTGCCTCCCTGTAAATTCTTTAGTGCAGGAGAATGTAGAGAGAGCTCATTAAAGTCAATTAAAGCAAGTCCTCATTTACCTGAGGGTACACACAAGGCAAGGCCAAACCAGATTTGGGTTTTGCTGCACTTCCTATTTTCATTGAGATCATTGCTACCTCTCCCTTGGTAAGATCCATTTGTAAATGCTGTAGATGAACCACTCAACTTACCCCTCAGCAAAGCTAGTTTAATGTGCCTACAGTGTGACACCACATTAATTGAACAAGAGTTCCTTGAACACCCTTATTTGTCACTGGATTTTTCCCCTCCTTCCCTTCCTTACTTCCCTGCACTCCTTTGATCTTGTGACAGAAAATCTGTGTAGTGTTTTCATTTGAAAAATATGCACTTTGTTTTCTGCAGAAATATGACCAGCATTTGTAAAAGCCAAACATTTACAAAACAGCATCTCGGGCTGTTGTTGCAGATCTGTCCAGATTCTTCCCCAGGCTGTGTTGCTGATGCTTTTGTTGCCTCCACCCTTGGAGGCCCCACACACACCAGCACCAGCGTGGCCTCATGCAAGTGTTGATGTGTAACTGAACTGTCTTCAACCATTACCAAGTGCTGCAAATGTCCAAGTCAGGAAGCCCTGAGAAGTGATCAGGGGTACATTAATATATGGTTTCTGTGTGTCAATATGGATATGTACATTAAAACATCTCTACCTACAGATGAAAGAGATAAATTGCTAGCCAGGATGGGCAGTGATAATATTTGATGCCATTAGTGATGTAAGAGTAAACAAAAAGAAAAGGAGGAAGAGAATGAAACAACCATGAATGCGCTCTAGGAGCAAAAGAGTTTGAAAATACTGCATTTATGGCCTACTAAGTTGTATGTAGCTCAGGTAAATCCACATGGTCCAGTTTTAATTTTGTACAAACATATTTTTGTTTTATGTTGCTGTGTGGATCCCTTAGGATTACTGGAGTGGAAAAGAATCCTGACTTTGGTTTGGGTCTTCTTGGTGCATTTAGTGGCACCTTGTGAGCAGATTTTCCTGTGTCTGTGGAAACAGAGGAGAGAAAAACAGAAAGGAAAATAATAACCTTTAAGCCACGACAAGTTGGCAGAAGAAGTTGAATTCCTGATTATTAACAAGAAGATCCTGCAGTAACACTTCTGAAAAATGAGAATGTGTCCTGAGTTTTCTCCCTCTTCCTAAGTACAGCTAATATACAATATTTCATGTCTTATTGCTAGATAAATAGCTAGGTGTTTTTCAAACAGAGGAAACAGTTATTGAAGTAGTATTGTCTGTGCAAGGATAAAGTCAGGAAAACCCACATGCAAGAGGAAGATGAAACAACTTGTAAAAAGCTGTATTACCTCTGTCCTAAAATGCATATATTCCTGATCCAGAAAATAATCTAATATTACAAATGACAGATTTTTTTTCCTTTAATTGCGTTATCAAAACAGTGCAATTTTTTTTTAAGATTTCAGTGCCTTTGTTGAAAAATGTGTAGAGTTTTGTTGACATCAAAACAGAGACTTGCAGACAGTGTTTTCCTAGCTCTGTAAGCATGAAGACAAATATGTGTATGCTGTCCTGTACTAAAAAGGTTGTTTTTCAGCTATATCCTTCAGAAGTTTTGTTGACAACTCAGTTTACATAGCTTTGTCTTTAGGTTATCCTGTTACACTTAATGCCACAGGTGGTTGTTTTTTTTTTTGGTGTGTGCTTAAAACACAAGTGAGAAAGGACAGCTTAAACTTTCAAGATGGAAATTGTCCATCTTTTGAAATAATGCCTTAATAACTTCTTTTCTTTACTCCCACAACTCTTACACCAGCTGACAATTTTGCTACCGGAGTGCCTGGGATTCCTTTCTCCCAGCTGAATTCTTTGAAGACATCTCTCCATGCTTGGGTTTTTAGTTTGTTTTAAGGATACAGGCTAGGCTTTTTTCCTGTACTATTCAAACACAATGCATTTTTGTTTATCTTAAAATAAGTTCAAGCTGATTCTCTCTTAAACTGCCACTGTTTTCAGGTGTCCTGGCTTGCCTGGATGGATATATGAACATAGCCCTGGAGCAGACTGAGGAATATGTAAATGGACAGTTAAAGAACAAGTACGGGGATGCGTTTATTCGAGGAAATAATGGTAATTCCTACTCCTTCTGTTACTGCACCTTAGAAAATTGTGTTGTGATACTCTGAATTTGAGGGATGGCTGAGGTGTAAGTAAGCTGCCTGTAAGCCTAAAACTAATATTCTTTCTTGGAGATCTTTACAATATTTGCTTTTTACAGTTTCACTATCCAGGGTCTGTTCTTTTCCACATTCCTGTAGTCCTTTTTTCCTCTGAACCTGAAGTTCATTTAGAGAAGCATGCTCTTTTCTAGCCTTCTTGGAGCATATTTTCTACTGTTTGACAGGCTTACTCTTTTGCACTTACTCCTTGCTTAGATGGCCTCTGCACCATAAGAGTTTGTGGTTTTTAGGCAAGCTACTGCATAAATTTATGCTACAATGCAGATATTATAGTGACACAAATATTTTCTGGTGAAGCAGTTTTCCAGGACTGAATGAATGCTTATCCTTAGTCCTGAAGGCTTTTTTAATCTTTTGAGTAAAGATTTTACTACCAGTCAAAAAAAATCACCGTGTTTTAACATGGAGCCTTTGAATATCCAAGTGCAGTAGGTGGATTTTAGTGCACTTCGAGAACAATCCCAGGCTCCTGAAATGACTCTCCAGGCTGTAATAGCAGGACATGCCAGGGAGGAGAGTATCTAAAAATACAAAAAGTTCACAAGTTGGAGGTGAAGGGACTTGTAGATGAGGTAAATGAAGCAGAGTTTGACCAAGCTGCTTGTGAAAAAAAGAGCTTGTGAAGAGCTCAGCAAGAAGGGATGGAATGAAAAGACACAAGGGCTGAATCCCATGTTAGAAAAAGAGTCAAAGAGAATGTGGCACCAGTGTAAAAGAGCATTTTGGGTGGAGAAATAATCCTTGAAACAAGACCAACCCTTGTTTTTGGCAAGGCATTTGGACTCTTATGCTAAGGACTGGAGTGACATTTCAGCTGGAGAATCAATTAAGGAAATAATCTGTTATGAAAGTTAAAACAAGTGGATGAGAGGCAGAAGGCTCAAGAACAGGCTGAACAGAGAACTGAAGACGTGTGGCAGGTTTAGGAGGACACAATATCATTTTATGTTGTGACTGGATCTGTTCTGGAGATGCCATCAGCCAAGCAGGAGGAAGATGTCTCTTCCTTCATAACTAATCATTAGTTTTGCCTTAAGTGCTTGGGATTTCCAGCTTTTATTGAAAGATCACAGCATTAGTGTTTGACATCTGTAATTCTGCTGCTGAGGAACTCTCTCATGCTCCCCTCAGTAACACTGCAGGGCACTGCCTTTGGTCCTGCTCTGTTCAGCCTACAGCTGCTGGAGCATAGTTGGGCGATGAATAAAATAAATACTGAACCAAAGTAATACATAATGTTTAGAGCTATTGGCATTTTTTGAAACCTGGAGTTAAAGGTGGCCTGGCTTTGTTCATGCTGAATGGGATCTCTTACAGTGTCAATTTATATGCCATGGAAATAAGATTATTTTAATTAAAAAGGCTTCTGCTTGTTATTTACCAGGGCCCTCCTCTGTGTGCCACTTTCTCTTTTTCACAGTGTTGTACATAAGCACCCAGAAGAGGAGGATGTGAAGATGCCAGAAGGAGGCTGGTTTTTTGTACTTGTGAATCTCTTTGAAGTGATGAGCCCTACTTGATTTGTAGTTCAAAATCCACAGGTGCAATACACAAGTGTATAAGTATTTTTTTTAATAAATGTAAACATGAGTGTAAACTGCCTGAATGCTTTTGTTTCAAAGCATTACTTTGTTCCATTGTACAGAAAAGGAATAAAAGAGGAGCATGTAATAGTGCTGCAAGACTAATTTGAAGCAACAGCTCATTTAATTATGCTAACAGTTAGAAAAAAACTGACTGGAAGGTAAGCAGGCATGGAGTAATTGCAAATCAGAGCCCTGTATTGATGGCAGAACAATGGTTTAACTGATGGTGGGAAGGGAAATGCCAATGGTTTGGTGACAATGACCTGTCCCTTTTGGAAAACATGGGGTCAGCTTTAAATGCCAGGCTAGTAAGAGTCATTGGCTAAAAAGTTCAGCTGTCCAAAAAATCTTGAATTGTGGATTGAATCAAGGGATGTAACAGTGACACTTCAACAGTTAGGGATGGGGAAAGAATTGAATCAAATGGAAGAAAAGCCTTAAGGGTGAAAAGAAAGCTCTGTGCCAGCTGAGGAAGTCAGTCAGAGGTGAAGAGCTCTCAGTTGGTATGTCAGTACAGCCTAGTAGCTACTTCACCTCCTGCCTATGTACCCCCCACCCTTCCTCTGCTTGGGGTGACCTTTTTCTTCTCTACCAAACACAATGGACTTCTTCAGTATAAAGCAATTTTAACTAATACCTAAATCTACTCCTGAAAATACACTAGGAATCTGAAAGCTTTTATAAACATGCCACATGTGTCCTCTCCAGCCAGTTCCTTCTTTCTCCCATCCACTCCCCCCTCAACGTGGTGCCATCTCTATATTCCCTCTGTCTAGCCAGAAATGAGGAGTGCATTAGAGTATGGGGTATGCATTAGGGAGGGTGAACCTCTCAGCTGACAGCAGAGAGGGAACTTGTTTGTGTGTATTTTGCAACAGTGCTCCCAGATAATCAAAGCACTGTGAATAAAAGCAGCTCAATTTTACATGGATACTTACTCCAATTTATAAAGTGTATCTTCTCCTTTTACATGCAGTCAGCCAAGAAGAAACCCAAACCAACTCTGAAAATTCAGATACTCCTTCACCTCAGTGTTCCTGCACTTAACATCACACACTCGGAATGCTTTCTTGTTCTTCATGATGAAGTTATAAATTAGGATAATGTACCTCATGATGAGGTTATTGAGCCAATTTTTTACATGAGCTTTCTGAAGCCTGGCTTTATTATTTGGACAGTTTATAACACCTCCAGGAACAAAAATACCGCTAGTTGTGGATGGATTAACACAAGATAACTGTGTGAATATAGCATTGTCCCATTCTTCCCAAGTACCAGTCGGATGCAAGCAAGGAATAGTCACATTCCAGTTATCAAAGGGAGAGAATGTGAACTGCAAATTTTAATTTTACTGTTTTTTTAAGATGAAGAAATAATTGTAAATTATTTTGCAGTCAGTAGTTAACCTTTCCACATTAAGCACTTCAGAAGACATGACAGAATACACAAATAGAGTTGCTACTGTACAATATACTTCAATAACTTATCATTTTCTGACAAGGGTTGAAAAAGGTCCAGAATATAAGACAGACTGCCAACTTGCTCTTCTGTAAGTGACTTTTTTTTTAAAAAAATGTAGCTCCAAGTGAGGCAGGCAATTTTTAATTTGCCTTGTCATCTATGTATAGCTAGCAGGTAACTGTCTGCTTTCAGTCCTGGAGACTGTCTAAATTTTATTGTTTTGGGTTTTTTTGGTTTTGTTTTAATATAGGATTAATTTTTTTTCTTTCCATCTTTCTCTCTCCCTCCACTCACCTACCAATATATAGCAACACATTTTGCAGACTTTGATTTAATGTCAAGAGTTTGCATTGTTAACTTTTTAACTGTGGTTTGGTTTCTACAAGTCTAGTTATAGAACATTTTTCAGTTGTTATCTGCTACTTCTGGTGGTCTAATCACTTACTAAACTCTATATAAATATAAATACTATGTAGTTTACATGCCAAGGGGTTTTTTAATGTATTCTAGGTCATGAAGTCATTATTACTATGTGAGGTAGACAGGAAGATTTGCATTGAAGGTCAGCTGTTTTAATTCATATTAAACTTCAAAAATAGCAAAAGAAATGAAGCCTTTACTTCCTACAATCACTGACTTCCAGTTTATTTTACAAATTCTCCGTGCGACATCATTTACCATATCCTGATGCTCTTGCCCCAATACCTGTGTATAAAACAGTTTCACTTGGGGATCAAGCTCATTGAGATCAGAACTGATCATGAAACATTAATACTTTGAACAACCTGCAAGCATTTGTCCACCACTTTACTTAGAAGAATAGACCCAAAATTAAGTAATCCAAAACTAACAAAATGACTGCATTTCAAAGACTGAAGCTGCACTCGTGTTGATAGTCAGTACTTTTATGCAGTGAGATCACACTGTGAAACCATGGCCATTCAACCACTACCCCACCCTCAGCGACACATTCAGTTCACAGACACTCCATGAAGAGCAGTAACTGTAAATGTGCTATACGCCCACATCCAGCGCCAGTTTCTTGCACAGGGAAAGCCAAACTGAGCCACATCTGAAACAAAAGCCTGGCTGAGAGTAGCAGCAGAGCACAGCATACCTCATGGAAACTAGAGAAAGCCTGGAAGGAGGCAAGCCAGGTCTCTACTAAAGCCTGCAGTGCCCTGGAGTTGATCTACATAAAGGGCAACTAGGAAGGTTGCTAGGAAGGTTTTGTTTTAAGTGTGTTTACCCTGATGACCACTCACTTTTACAATTTGTTTCCACCTGGTGCCTAGCTCAAAGGGAATCTAATACAAACTATACTGAACATCATTCGAGTTCTTTTGTGTGATGTTATGATGACAAAACAGCTACTGAGAGCCCTTCTGGATATGACTTGGCCATTAGTTCCTCAGGCTTTTTCACAGCTCTGAAAACCAGCTGTGCCCCACAGCTGTGTTGTTCCTGGGAGATAAGAAAGCATGAAAGTGTTTGCAAAGTGACAGCCTTGCAATGTGTGACTGATGGTGCCAGAGCAATGCCTGATCTTTCATATCCCAACTCACACCCGTGGCCAGCTCCAGCCCTGCGTTGGTTTTGAAAACAAGCAAGCTTTGGAGTCAGCAGTTTCAAACTCTGGAATTCCTGTGCCAAACTTCTCCAAGGCCTGAAATCAGGTGGGAGGGGGCGTTTCCTGGGCTGCTGTAGTGACCCTGAGCAAAGGACCCTCAGCCACAGATCCCTCTGCCAGGTCACCCTCACGGAGCTCACAGGCAGCTCCCACTCAGTGCCATGGTCACACCACCTGCCTGGCCTTGCCTTTATCTAACAGAGGAGCAACAAGAGATCATCCTTTAGAATAGAGGGCTGGTTTTGTGTATGGAAATTATAAAATAGCTCAAGTGGCAAAAAGGGAGAGCAGCTCTCTGTGGATGGTTTGCATCTGCTCTGTGCAGCGCCCTATGTGTGTGTGAGGAGCCCAGCATCTGAGGGCATGTTAATTTTACCTGCTGTCTGTATTCCTCATCTTAGTCTTATTAAAGCAATCATTAAGCTATTTGTTGCTAGGCCTTGCCTCTCTCTGTCTCTTCCCTCCCCTCAACCCCTCCTCTAGAGCAGAACAGCTGCCCAGGTTGCAGCTGTTCAGTAGTTACCACATAAAAAAAAGGGTTATTTTGGTTTGAATTTGCAAGGGAAAGAGGCTCACAATGTATGTTGCATGCATATGTGCCAGTTTGTTCCTAGCAGTGACATTTTAGTCACTGTCACACTTCAGTAAGTGACAGAAGAACGGCAAGAAGAGCCAACTGGATAAAAGGGGAAGGACCTGCCAGTACTTTTGCCAACCCTAGTTTTGCCTAACTAATATTGGAAAAACATCCTGGTCTCCCCGAACACAATGGCACAGTTAAGCATAGGTCAACCCATGAGATGCTAGTTTAGAGATAGTTCTCTATTCTCCCTGTGGGACTACCATGGGTTTTTAACCACTCATCTCACAGCTAGACAGACAACTCTTTGTTTTAAACATGACTTGAAATATTCTTAAATAAGGTGGTGCTGACAGCTTTGCTGGTTTAATGATCACTTCCTTGTGATCTGAACTCAACTGTTGCCACCTTCAAGCTCTCTACTCGATCAACCTGCCCACTCTTCCCTAAGCCCCCTCAAGCTTTTTCACAGGACTCCGGGGGCTGCCAGCTGACCAGGAGGAACTCTGAATTCATTAAAACCCTTACTATCTTGCAGCAGCAATTTATTTCCCTACCTGTCAATGAAGCAACCAGCTTGCTCTGGAGTGTCAGCTGTGAGTTTCTTATGTCCATGCCCATATTACATACTGATCTCCACTGCACCTGCTCCACGTCTGCTGGCCCTGTTGTGCCCTGGTGATGTGGAGATGTAGAAAGAGCCTGCAAGGACAGTTTCTGCACCGCAGAACCCGCAATGTTATGGGGTTTATAATCCTTCTGTGCACTTATCAGTGGCATTTCAAGTTATATGGTTTATACGCTATCTTAATTATCAAGCCACTACAGAGCATGCACAGTTGTCCTACTGTTATTTCAAATTCCAGCTGTGGTCTGTGAAGTTTATTTTCTTCTAGAAATCCACTACACGAACGCTGCTGGGAAAACAATAGGCAGGGTGGAAGTTGTCTTGATGTCCCCTTCTCCTGACAGCTTCCTGTTAACGAAGACGTTTATGACAAGAAAAATCAAACCTCTCTCCAGTTCCACCAGTGCCACGCGGTCTGTCTGGGCCCCATGGTCAGAGCTGAGCCCGGCTGAGCTCAAGTGACTCCAGCAGGTCACAGCCCCGGCCAGAGAAGGCTGAGGCAATGCTGTCCTGGTGGGTGATGCAACCAAAGGCTCAGAGAGGGCTGTATTTCTTACTGGAAACATCTGCCTGTCACCTGGCATTTGAATGAGCAGTTCGAAGCTGCTGGTAGGTGCTTGTGTCAGGGTAATGACTGTGACAGGCTTTTTCCATCTCTGAGGAGGAGATAGTTGTGACATTTGCTTTGACTGTGGCTTTGAAGCCACGGAGTGTTTGAGAGCAGGCAGGGAGGATGAATGCTGTGTAATGCTGTATTTCAGATCAGCCCAGCAATTAACACTGTCCAGGCAGTGCCATCTGACTGGTGCTGCTGAACCTGTGAACCCTGCCAGAGGCTGCTGCAGCTTTGGAAGTGAGCATGGACAGTTCAGTCCAGCCCTACATCCTCTGCTGTTACACATGGGTTGGATCTGTTTGAGCCTCTTCTCTCCACAGCTTTGCATCGTGCTCCAGGGAACACCAAACACTGCTGTTTCCGATTCTGCCCTTGGCTACTTCTCCCTCTTTTCCAGGTGGGAGTCAGTGGAGAAATGGCCCTCGCTGATTTTAGGAATAAGTTAGGAAGAAAAAAACCATAAGAGACTAGCTGGTTTCAGGAAAGGATTCATCATCAATACAGCATAAAGTTACTCTCTTTTGTATATGAAGGATGGGCAATTACAAGTTGGAACAGAATCAAGAATGCAAACTTGTCCTCCCTCCCCCTGAACTATGCTCTGCTTCCCCTGAGTAAAGGAAAGTACAAGACTTACATTATATCTTGATATTCAGTGATTTCAAGTCGTCTTTCAAATGCAGAGAATAGCAGGCTGATGAGAGCCCAGTACCACCAATTTCCATATTTTGCAACCAGTTTAACTGCTAAGAGCTGGGATGTCAGCAGCAGAACCTCAGTGCCAGCCTGGCATTTTGTATCTCTTCCAAAAGACAGGCTGTAGAGGAGGCAGGCTGATGGGAACAACACTAATAAGTGAAGCATCTGCAAACTTGCCCCCAGTTTTTGGGGGTTGCCTTAGGCAGAAGTCAGCAGGATGCCCCCTCTGGACAGACTCACAGAACGGTCAGATCCCAAGCAGGATTGCAGATAAGGCGCGACTGGCAGAAATGAGCCATTGGCAGGGTGTGCCTGGTGGCAGTGGGCAGGATCATCAGAGAGCCCTGATCACCAGAGCAGTCAGCAGTGACAAGGGACAGGATCAGCTCTGCCACCGACCGACAGCACAGCTGCAGCAAAGCTCGGGCAAGGAGCAGGGCTGACAGCCTGGTCATGAATACAGCTCATGTGCCAGGGGACAGTCATACTTACCACATGTTTGGTCCCCTGTGTCAGCTTAGGGGGATTTGTGGGGTGTTGATGGCTCTTTCTGGCAAGGCTGGCGCATGGGATGAACCTTCCCAGCCTTTATAGCAAAATTCTGCTTTTACTGCCAAAATTAATCCCATGTAAGCATGAGAGACAGAGCACACTGCTGAGGGTACATGGAGGGAGCTGGGGAGCTGATGTGGCTCTGCTTTGCTTTGCTTCAGCAGGGAAGAAGGGATGTGTGTGTGGGGAGGGTAACAGAGGAGAAAAAGTCCCATCATCCTGCACCTCTGCAAAGGAGTTTCAGGGTGTCCTACACAAGCCTCATGATTTGCTGTGGGTCTCCCCCTTCCTTCCCCACTAGTTGCCTTTGTTTTCATTGAAGAAACTTGGAGATTTAACACACACACACATACACAAAACGCAAAACAAAACAAAACAAAAAGAAACACACAAAAAAAAAAACCCAAAAACAAACAAACAAACAAAACAAAACAAAACAAAAAACCACCACGGGTAGGATGTGAAGAAAATACCGAACATTATTAAAGCAGGATTTGGGCACTGGCAGAGAGCTGCCGTGGGTGGTGGGTATTAGCAGTAACAGCTGCTGCGCTTCCCATTAGAGGAGCAGGCGAGGAAGGTCCCTGAAAGGATGGGACTTGGGCAGGCTGGCAGGGCAGTGGTGGCAGCGAGCCCGGCAGCGAACGTGTCCCAAGGTAAGCGCCGGCGGCATCGGCAGCCTGAGCCCGGGCAGCCCGGGGAGCAGCGCTGCTCCCCGCGGGGATGGGCACAGAGGGCGGGATGGGAAACGGCACAGCGGGGACAACACCCAAGGGAGAGAGCTGCGGCTCGGAGCTACTTCCATGAGCTCCGGCGAGAAATCTTACCCAGAAAGGACTGTTTAGGTGTGCCCAGAAGGGAGGCTGGCTCCATGAAGAGGAGACATCCTGCTACTGGTCCAGCAGGGCTGGAAGAGTCAGCAAAGGCTCCCGTGATTCTCACGAGCATCTTCTCGCACACAACTGGTTGGAGTGGCAGGATGCTTGGCTGCGGGAGGTTAAACTGCATCCATCTGCTTGCTGCTTTAGGCTGGGCATGAATTGTTCTGCTTGCAGTGGTGCTTCATTAGTCAGCTGGCAAGTTTCAGAAGTGCTTGAGAGGGAGGTGTTAGCTAGACTTCCTCAGCCTCTATTGTCTCTGATTTATTTACATTTACTCATTGACTAAGTGTAATGACATCTAAGGCAGGCATATTGAAAAGAAAAAAGCGCTGCATTAAAATCAGAAGCACCTGCTTTGCGATATCCATTACAATAAATGCCACACACTCACCCTTCATCTTCACTTTGAAAAGTGCATTTTGAAAAAGCAGAATGGCACAATACTCTGTTCAATCTGGAAATGTGTTTTGTGCTGTCACCACAGGGACACGGTAGGCAGGGACAGGCTCTGCCCTGGGCACTAGCCCCATATGTGATGGGGCCTGCAGAAGCTCTGCAGGTCCAAGGGGCAGATGTTTCCCCTATTGATCAGGGTGTACATTTGGGCTGGGAGTGGTGGAGGGTACTGACTGTAGCTATACAGAGCCTGCTCCTCTTAAAACCCACAATACTTTTTAGAGCAAATCTTTTCTAGCTGCACCCTCCATGGGCAGCTTGACAAGAAATGCATCCTCTTGTGGGGGGCTCTTCCCTCTCCCAGCCTGAACAGTTCACTTCAGAATGTAAATGCCGTGGATTCCCAAGGTAGCTCTGGGTGCCACAGACATCACTTATCCTCTTTTGTTTAAAGACTGCGGGGAGGGCGGCTCTGGAGATCCGATAAATCAATGGCATCATTTGGGAAGCCACAGCTCTGAACAACTCCACGTTGTTTCCTGCTGTAGGATGGAGGATGGTGCGAGAGCCCACACTGCTATTGTTGGCTGGGCCTGCACGACCCTGTGCTTGGTCTCCTACGCGGCCGCCTTCTCGCAGGGCGCGAGCCTTTCCGCCTGCAGCGACATGATGCCCAGGCACCTGAGGGTGCAGCTGCACAGCTCCAACAACAACTATGTCACTGTCCACACCAACATGTCCTTCTTCTTCCCGGGAGACAAGGTGCCAGGTAAGGAACAGCTTCTCATTTCTGCATCTGAAAAATACACAGTAACTTATCTCAAGCGATGGATTTAATCTCTGCCACGTCTGGGAAGAGATAACTGCTCTGAGTGAGCTACAACACCTCTCTTGTCATGAGGACATATTTACAGAGGAATTCTGTTTGCAGCATGGTTACTTTGGGTGGGATTCATTTATCTCAACTGGGTCTCAACCATACTGACAGATTTCATTACATGCAGTGGTCCATGAGAGGCACCTCCAGTGGGTAAAGTCACCTTCCCAGCCCCTCTGCACCACTCGAAGGTGTCTGGGTGACTCACCTGACTCTGGAGCACGGTTGGCAGTATTTCACATCCCTGTCATTGCTGCTCCTCAGGCAGATGTAGACAGAGCTGAGAGGCACCACTCCCCAGTTTGGCCACTTGCCCATTCATCCCTGTGCAAAACAAAACCCGTCTGGGAGCAGAACACGAGCTTTTGCTTACATACAGAGTGGTGTCCAAACCTCCTTGCATAAAAATGGCTGCATGCTGCCTGATCCAATGTGGTTAACAGCTTATCTTCAAGGAGGGATGTGGGGAAGTCTAAGGCAAATCCTGTATGCAATTACACATTGCAAAACCAAAGGTAAAAGTCTGGCCTTCTGTATCTAGCATGTCCAAGACAGACTATGAGGACAAAGACAGTAAGGGGTTTTCAGTAGTGCTGCCCAAGGTTTTTTCTGGGAAATCCATTGCAGGCAATTCATTCCCTAACAGCAAGACAAATCCCTTTGTGTCCTCTGTTTTGTCTTCCAAAAGTGACAGTAAGAAGCACCCGGGATTACATGGGCTTTATGCTGCAAGCTCGCAAAGTGTCCAACAACGAAATTGCCGGCACATTCGTCTTCCTGCCTCCCGGTTCCAAGCTGCTGACTTGTTTTGGAGATGGTGACACTGTCACACACTCGGACAAGTCACTGAAGAGAAACCTGTCCTTTGTATGGAAAGCACCAGACCAACCCATTGGAGACATCAAGTTTTTGTAAGGACATGCTGGTTCCTAATCAGAATTTGTGTCTTCTCAGTTACAGGCTGTCCATCACAGTGGTTTATGTATCTTGAACCCAATATAGCTAAATACTTACCAAATGCTGCAACAGTATCCCAGCTGGTACATAAATCACCATTAATATCTGCTGCATACTGCTGCTTTTTATTTACATGGTCACTGTTTTCTCAGAATACATACAATGGAAGGCATTGAAACAGAAACAGAAATGTTAGGCATAAAGAGAACTGTGACCGTGTTGCCTGTCTTTGTAAATAATACAGCCCATAGGACTTCCCTGCCTACAGGATAATCTTGTATATCACTTGTTTAAAAAAAAAAAAAGACAAAAAAGAGGTAGTTTTTAAAAAAGATAAATGTGAACAGAATTACTCACAGTAGAAAGAGAGTGAGCACTATGTCAAAACTTGGCATCTCTGTTTTGCACCAAAGTCCCAAACTGTCCAAGTACCTTGGTTCTGATTTGGAATGAAATTAAACATCATCTAACTGACTGCCTTAGAGGAAGCACAGTGGCTCTTCATTTCAAAAGATATTAAATTGTTATATTTAACTTTACAAAGTCACTTAGAAACTGCTTGGCTAGATCCTTGGCTGCTTCCCAAAACCTAAGTGTCCTGTTGAGTGCTGTGGCTTGAGCATCTCATCATGACTCAAGAAAAATTCATTGAAACAAAAATATTGCTGCTTGGAATTTCCAATTCTTGGTCATTGCTTTATATCAGAAAATACTATTAACGTTTAAAGAAATACTAATAAATTCACAAAAATCCCCAAATGAACCCAAACAAATCCCAACAAGACCTAGAACTAGCCATCCACTCTGATACTTCCTTCATGTCTGGCTTTTGACCCTCTGAGTTGATATCTGATAGACTCTTTCTTTTTACCCCATCACAGCATCTGGAAAAATGCCTTTTTAGGCTTAAAAATGCCTTGTAAGTGTCATCTGGCACAGGAAAATCTAGGTTGGTTTCCCCGTGGATAATTCTCAGAAGCAGCTGAGCAATCTGAGCTGAAATTTTCACAAAATCTTCAGCCTAAATAAGGCTTTCAGGGTGAAGTTAAAGGCTGGCCAACAGTTTTGGCACCTGACAAAAAGCAGAGGATTAGGCAGGCTCAAATATCAGAGGGCTGAGAAGAGAGACTTTTTCTTCCCCTTACCTATTCTGCTGTTTGTACAAGTTACATTGGCTTGTTTTAATTAATAAATACCACTGTTGTTTCCCTGCCTACAGAAGATTGTAAGCAGAGATAGTCCAAGTTTTACAAATGTACTTCTATCAACATGATGAATGTAATACAGCTTTTTAAAATATGTTTTTTTGTTTAAGTTCCCACACATATTTTGGCTGAACTTAATTATTTATTGAGTGATTCTTTACCCCACATCTTTCTTATAGGACCTGGTACCTTTTATTTATAATAGAAAACATACAACAGACTAATCCTTTAAAATACTTTTGCATTGGTTCTCTGTTCAGATTAAAGCAGTCTTTGTGATTAGCTAAACAGTCAGATGTTTTATTAATGCTATAGAGCCAGTAAATTCTTGCCTGATTATGTTTTAACAGCATCTCCATAGTCCAGTCATACTTTGTTTACTGGGCAAAGATTGAATCTGCTGTTGTGGCTCAGGGAGGGCAAAACAAGACTCTTGCTGACAAGAAGCCCGACGCCGTGGCCCCCACACCCCTGCAGGGACCAGCTGACTCTCACCCCACAGGTATGGTGAGCAAACCTTGCTGTTTCTTACTAAAACTCCCTGCAGAGTAGTTTTACAGCTTATTCTAGGCAAGTCTCCAACACAAGTGGCCCAAACAAGCTGTGGAGACCCATTTAACTCCTGTTGAGGAGATCAGGGATGGCCATGGTGAGCTCCTTGAAGTGAAGGTATGGGTCAGTATTTGAGGTGTGGGTCAGTATTTGGAGAGCCAGTTACAAGGAGGGCACCAGAAAGTTAAATGGGGTTGCCAGTGCCATAATGCCATAAGGCCATTGCATTATTATTTCAATGCAAATCTTAAAATACTTTACCTAAAACCTCAGCTCTTGAAGAGAAGGAAGTGCAATTAGCAATGTTGCCTAAATAGAGGAAAATATTTGTCTCTAAATGTGATTATTGCCCTCCAGGTATATATTTAGTTGTATTTATGCAGCCTCTGGTCAGTAAGATGCTCCAAGAATTTACTTATACCTAAATCAGACATATTTCTCAGCATTTTTTGGCATGGCACCAAGGCTGAGTGTTAATTATTTTACTTGATTATTATATAGGCAGCGAGCTTTGCTGCTTTAGTTTCACTGTTACAAACCTTCCTGGCAAACCTTGGCACTGAGTGGGATTTGAAATAAACAGACCAAAGACAATAGACTTCTCCTCTCTGATTTTTGTTCTGTCTCCCTGCTGGCCAAGGTCCCATCTCTCCTGCAGCTGCCACTGGCTCCCTGCTGCCTGCCAGCCCCACTGGCATCATGGCAACACCAGCACCAGAGCCAGATTTTGGGGTGGGGTCGGAGACTCGTCCCTTTGCTGAGCCAAAGCTGCCGGCCCGGACTTTGCGGGCTGTGTCCGGCAGGAGTGTCCGGTCCAGAGGCCGGGGGCTGGAGCTGTCCTTTCCCACCCAAGACGTTGGAATGGTGGATGCCTTGCAAGGTTCCCTCTCCCAGGACAATGCCTCCAGCAACAGCACCTTCAATGGGTAAATCTAGATGGTGGGAAAAGCTGTTTTCCAGTCCTTGTAGGGAAGGAAAATAGTAATAGTTTCCCTGCAGATGAACAAGGAAAATGTAGGAAGGTGGCTAAGTGTAGGAAGGTGTCTGGGGGAAGTGAGAGGGTGTTTGTTTGCTGGGATTTTGAGAAATAATCATTTGGATATTGCACATGACAGACAGTGACAGGGAGAAAATCCAACACTGTGTTACTCAGCACAGTGGGGGACTGGCCAGGTGGTGGAAAGATGTGATAAAACCTATCGACTGTTACAACATTTTTCTGAAAGTGCATACAAATATTCAGTGAAACAGTGAACTCAGCAGACCTATTCCTCCATCTTCAGGGAAAAGGAGAAAAAAAAAGGATGCAAAGAAATTATGAAATTTGGGCTTGGGAATGTCTGCTCAGAAGTTTTAAAAGACTTGAGCTGCATGAGCTTTCATGCAACATGTCATATTGTGGGCAAAATGATGAGGATAGGAATCAATGATCAGGCATAATTCAAAATACAGGTTGTATGATCCACATTGACTGCATGCCTCCCAAAACTGCTCTAAGGAGCAGCACTTCTTGATAGTGTGAGCCACAGGTGTCACTTGCTAACCCTGCCTTTCCTCGGTCCATATTTCAGAGCAGGAAGCATTGCCAGTGCTGCCACCCTACACTTGTGTTTGATGTGCACAGGCAACAGGAAGGTAAGAACCAGGGGTGGGGAGGATGCCCCAGCAGCCCATGTAGGTGTCATAAGTGACTAAACTACATTGAGACTGTTGAAAATTTTTTTTTTCCTTTACTGGAAATTGGAGTTTATATATATTTCTAGCTTGTTTATTTTCCTTTTTTTTTTTTTTTGAGCCCACTGCCTGGGTTTTTAAGAGGCCCACTGTAAAAACAATTGCTTTCCCTTATGTAGATGTGACTACAGGCTGCTGGAAATATGTGTGCTTAGAGATACAGGACACAGTGTTTACGGGGTAAGTCCACTATGCAGGTGATGGAGAGAAGAAAAATACAAGGAGAAGAAAGAACTAGACCTGGTTTTCAAAATGCCAAAGGAGAAAGAGAAATAATCTCACTGAAAATAAAAGAGAAAGGGGACATGCAGCACAGAATGAGCCAGAAATATTTAGGAAGGAGCAGAGGATAGAGAACAAGTAAAGGAGAGATGTATACCATGAGCACCTGGCAAAGCCACGGAGAGAAGTGGAGAACTGGCAGTAGATGGAAACCAAAGGGAAGGACAAGTTAGTGCACAAGGCAAGATCAGAAGAGCATAATGAAACAAAAGCACTGAGAAATTAGGCAAGAATGGGGAAGAGTAGGAAAAGAAAGGAGAAATCAGTTGAGATAGGGCAAGGACTTGCGAGCAGTTCCATTTTCCATCCCAAAGTCCCAAGTCCTGCAGCATATCCTTACAGTACAGCGTTTGCATTTTGAGGGCAAGTGATCCATACACATGCAATTCTAACTTTGCCAGCCTGTCACTTTACAGTTTGCAGTTCAGCCACTGAAAGTCTTCTATTTACTACTGTATTTTAATAGCACCTTCAGAAACCATCCCTTCCACAAAGGATGCTCTGACCCTCCACTACTTGCTTCACAGGTTGCCAGGGCTCCTACCTCAGCTTTGTGCTCCTGTCACACTGTCTTCCCAGGAAGCTTTAGAAATCACTAATGATGGTAGAGGGTGAGAGTTTCTCTGGTGTAATTAATGGATGTGTGAAAAAGCCTGCTGGGCTGGACAGGCTGGAGAGGTGCCAGCTACTGAGGGCCACATCCAAATCTCAGTGGAGCCAAATTAAAAACTCCAGTACATTTTGCAGATTTTGGATGGGGGCTCAGGTGCATAGTGGGAATGGAAAAATTCATTGGGGGCCTCCTAAATTGCATGCTTGTTCCCCAGTTAGTCTTGGATGATACCTGCAGCAAAGCCTGGGCTGCAGAAATGGCGTGGAGCAGCTGGCATTTTGTGACAGTTAAAATAAGGTACATGGAACCAGACAGTGCCCAGAAACAGGCCCAGGCAGGAACCTACATTCCCACTAAAATGGGTGGTTAAGCAACATAGAGGGGCAGAAGATTTCAGACTGGCTGTGTAAACTGAGAAAGCAAGAGAGGCTTTGGGGAGAGTTTGTGGTTTATATGTGAATGCCCCAAAATTGCTGATGGCAAAGGCCATCCCAAGTCTTCCATGTCTGTCCACTCCATAGCCTCAGAAGGGCAATACTGAATCCCAGTGGGTCCCTGTGAGCCTACACATGCAGCTTGGCTGGGAAAATCACACCTGCCCTTTCAGCACGACCCTGGTGCTATTCAAGGTGGGAATTGTTTAAGTGATATCATTTTGTGATAATGATGCCTGTGAAAAATACCACGACCACAACAGAAACTGCAGACATTTAGTTAGACAAAGCAGCGACCTTCCTCTCCACCTGTACCCTTCACCTTTGCCCCTCCAACCCACACTGCCTTTGCTGCTGGGACTGAGGGGGTGCAATTGTGGTGTGGATTGAGCAGGGTTGCATCTGCTTCATTTTCTAAAAGCTACTGAGTAAACAGGGAATACAGAAGAGTTAATATAAACCCAAAGAGATACAAGGGCATTAGAAACAGAGTTGAAGTGTTCCATGAGGTAGGTAGAAAGAACTTAATCAGCCCCCTTTTTGCTTCCCTCACTGCATATTTTGGCATGTTTTTGCTTTCAAAGGGCAGTACTGAGAGTGGGACCATCTTGAAGGCCTCCTTACGTGTGACAGCATCTCCCTCTGCCCTGCACGTACGCACTCACCTGGGCGACATCGCTGCAACCACAGCCTGGCTTGGTGATGCCAACGCTGCTGGCAATTTGTCCTCGGCATCAAAGCAAATGGCAGGAAAAGAGCTGGCACCACAGCTGGAGGAGGCAGGCACCAGGGGTGAGGAGGGCAAGGATGAGCAGGAGGCAGCTGGAAATACCCTGCCATGGGTGACCAGACCAGCTCCCGAATCTGCCGTTCCTGGGATAGGGGAAGGCCCTGGCAGAGGAACCCGACTCCTTGCAGCCCAACTTGGCATCCTCCTGGTCTGCACGGCCGCGCTGGGCCTGCTGCTGGCAGCTGCCATGCGCTGTGTCTGTGCCCAGCACTGCCACAAGCGGGCCGAGGTGTCCTTCAGCGAGCCCGACCCCGACATCGTCACCATCACGGGAAATGGGGAGGTGATGCGCTTCCGAAAGATCCGGGACAACAGCTTCGTGCTGGTGCCGGCTGAGTGCAACTGGGTCAGCCCCTCGAGCAGCGCGAAGAGGACTGTGGTGGTTTAGTCCCTCCTTGTGCTGCCATACAGGCAAACAAACCCAAAGCAGCCAGTTCAGACGGAGGTGTTAGCAATGTGTCTGAACTACAGCTGCTGAGAAAATTGAAGCTGATAGATTGCTCAGTGTGTTACACTTACTGCAATTAATATTGTATATCTATATCTACTCATTAGCTGTCACTGTGGCAATGACATACTCTTCTTCTGTTGCCTTAAGGGTGTAGCCAAAAATAGAAATTCTTCCTCTGCATTGTGGTATTGACTCCTGTTTAATCTCAGAAAAAAAGTTTCTAGTGTTATATTTCTTTCTAGGAACTACAAACCCAACCTTTCTCATTTAAGAGTTTACAGGCTTGACTCTGTGTACTTGGTCATCCCTCGGATGACAAATATTTGCCACAAGACTTCAAGTTTCAATTTGAAAATAAAAAGCAATAACTCATTAGTGGAGAACATTGATCCCAAGAATGTTGAATTGATCCATGGAGTGAAACACAGGATGGCAGACACCAGCTTTTGGGGGAGAAACATGCCTCCTCATCAGGTGCAAATGGAAGAAAATCTTTCCTGTCCATTTGCACCTGATGAAGAAGCGTGTTGAAGCCTGACAGCCAGCATTTATTTAGTATTTTACTTTGAGTCAGCTCAGTGACACTGTGCAGAAACACAGACTGAAAAGTACCCTTCCCAGGTCACTTTGGAGATGCCCTGCAAAAGCTGCATGGGAAGTTAACACCATCCTTGTTTGTGCAAACTTGTCTCTGACCCAGGTTTTCTGCCAGAGACCCCTAAAGCAACCCTTGGAAAACAACATGATCCTGGGCACATCCTAAGAAGGAGAGGTGACAACAGCAAGGGTAAAGTTTTATTTTACTGCAGCTTTAAAAGAGCCAGAAATAGACCTGATAATGATCCTCCTGAGATGTACATATTAGAGCCTTTCAGAGAGCAGGAATTGACCCCTCTGGTGTCCTTTTCTAGAGTGGATCAGCTTAGAGCTCATCGTTCCCAAGCCATGCAGTGGGGGACAAACATTTGGTGCTGCAGCCTAATTCAGAGCCCACAGCAACCCCCCTGAACCAAGCAGGGTTCTGATGGTTCAGGACTCTGATGGTTCACCCAGCCTTCCTGGTGACAATGTTCCTTCTGTCAGGAGGGCTATGTGGCCATCTCCAACTAGTTGCCCATCTCCATGCTGGATAGTCAGTCAAAGCCCTGCTCTCACATCCTCCCTTACCTCACCACTGACTTCAGAGCAGACAGGTGGGACATGAGTTCTCCTGCTTCAGCTCCAGCACAATGCACAGAGTGCAGCTTTTGCTAGCAATGCCTTCCATTAGCATTCAGAAAGAGCTGGTTTCTGACCATACTGCTGCACTGTGATTTGTGCTGCACACATGGACAAATTTTATCAACTTCACTTCTAGGCCCAGTGAGTCCTGGGCAAAAGAAATGAGGAAGAAAAGAAGTGTACTCACAAATGCAGCTTGCAGAGATGAGCTTGATGCTCTTAACCACTGCACTTTGAAGAGAAGGGCAACTGCACCCTTTGCTGCAGAAAAAAACAAGAGTAGGTCTGTAATTGAAAAGAAAAAGTTTGGTTTAGGACTCAGAAGGATGCCAGGTGAATGGTTTTATATTCACTAATTGAACTTATGCCCTACCTACTAGCAAATCTCCAGGTTTTTAAGCACACATTTAGACACTTAAAATGGCATTCCTCTCCCATGTCATGTGGCTTAGAAAGAAATCATGTTTCTGTAACCCAGTGTAGCTGAACTGTGTAGTCACTAAAACAGACTGCACTCAAGTCATTGCTAATGCAGCCAAAAAAAATCCTAATTAACTGAGAAAATAGGTCAACAAATGCTTAAATATTTAAAGAACTATCACATATTATTTTAAAAAGTTTCTTATGATGGCATAGCTGTTTATGAATAAATTACAAATACCTATGGCCTCTTTCACTGCTCTGGCTATAAAACCAGAACCTTCCTCTCCTCAGCTCTTTCCTCACAACCCAACACTGCTTCTTTCTAGGCTGACTAGAGCAAGGGAAGGCCTCATAGAAGTGTTTGATTGGGAGAATGGCACTTCAACACCATTCTGCCTTCTGCCAAACTCTGCCTTCTGCTAAATTGATGTGCTCCAGTATTATTAACAGCAAGACCAGTAATGGTGAACTCTGAGGGATTCAGCTCCTCTGAATTAGTAATGAGTTTTGCTACTTTGCGGCTCTCTTGGCTGAGACTAAAGTGCCTGTACCTTTTTTTTGACTTCTGAATGATGTTCTGTTTGTTGTAGTTGCCATGACAGGAGGAATGGAGGTCTTATCTCTTCTAAAGGCTGTTAAAAACAAAAGCACTGGTTAATTTATTAAAAGGCAAACCATTCAAATATCCCCATTCTTAACTGACATGCCTTACATGGAAATTAGTCTGTGCTCACACTTGTGACAGATTTCTGAAAAAAAAATGTCAGAATTAGGAAAGCAAAGGCACAAACCATTCTAATATTGACTGGAGAGACAAGTGAAAGACTTGCCTTATTTCCCTCTCTAGGTGCATGACCGGGCTGGTCACAGACATTCTGCTGGAACTGGGGATTTCAGTTCCTCCAGGGCAGGTCAGCCTGCCCTGTGGCCCATGCCAGGCTGTCATCCCTCAGTGAAGTGACATGGTTTGGGGTCAGAAGTACTGAAAGCAGCTAATGCACACCTATCCTGAGCCTATCTCCCCACCAGCCAAACAGGCATCAAACATAGTTTTGGCAGTAAAAATGTCTGGCTATTGCAATGCTTGAGCTATCCTTACTCAAGAAAAAAAAATATAAATAACAAAATGTAATGTGGAGAGGTTGCACTAAGCAAGACAGTGGATCCAAAGCTTGGATATCACAGACATTTCTTGCATTGGTTGAATTGTCACTAGTAAGCAAAAAGGCCAGACATGCACTGATTTGGCCAGCTGCAAGAAGGGTGACAGGACTCATAGGAGAAGCTCCAGGGCCCTGTGGGCCCAGCAATCACAGTCAGCAGGGATGTATGAGCTCAGGCTCTCCCAGATCAGTGTGGATGCGGCCCCAGGCATTTCAGAATCTGGCTGGCTGGCTTGGCCAGCCCTTTTGGCACAATTTCTGCAACTACTCAGGACCACAAAACCAAGGAAGCAAAGCAGCAAGGTCAGGAGCCCAGAGAGTAAAACATTCAGCAGATGCATGTGTTATTTATTCACTCAGATTTAAATAATAATGACAAATGTCTGTAAAAAAGAAAAGGAGATGCTCTAAGAGTTCCTGCAACATTCAGCTCCTAAAAGACAGCTGCTTAGCAGCAAAACCAAATGACAAAGCAGCCTGACCTGCAAAGCTGGTGAACAGCAGAACAGATCTCTCACTCCTCCTGGCACGCTGACCCTTTCACTGCCTCTGCCAGGCCTTTAAGGCTCATTGTGTCTGGACAGCTCTACAGGGCTCCCTTCCTGCCTTTGCCTTCCCTTCTCTCTCCTGCCAGCTCATCCAAGGCTACAAGAGGGCAGAGAAGAACTCGGGGAGTCACAACTTCCCCTGGACTAGGAGCTGCTCAGAGATCTCTCCCAGCCCCTTCCTGCCACTGAACTGCTTCCCCTTCACAGGTTTTGTCCTGGCAGCCCTCTCTCCTCACTAGAGTGTGTGTGAGTCTCTCAATAAAACATTTTGCTACATGATGTATGAAGGACCGTGTCTCAAACCACATTTTACTGTATATTTAAGTGCATGTTTTGCTGATTTACTACTGTTCTAGAGAACGTCTCCCTCCCTGAGCAGGGCAGGCCCGTTACGGATACATCAGCTCTGACTAATGATTATTAGTACATCCCAAGGTTATGTCCCACAATCAAATAATGTGTAGGAGGGAAGAGAGACTCCAGCTTGCTCGGCTGAGGACAAAGATCACAGATAGTCTCTTTCAATCTTCAGATTGCAATATCCATTACAGATTGCCACCTTCTAATGTCAAAGTATAATTTGTTGTTGAGAAAATGTGTTGCTATTCCAAAGGTGAGTCAAAGATCAGGCTGGCTGTATATCAGCGCATGTTGATGCACATTAAGAACTGACGGCCAGGTACCAAGGACACCGGGCAGCTGGTGCAGAGGGAACGGCAGCAGACGTGACAGGCTGATCCTTCCTGTGCAAACACACGGCCCGGAGCGGCAAAATATTTAACCCGGTCGAAGTCAGGTGTCACCAGTAATTGCCAGTGTCTAAGGCAGCACCAACGCGCCGTGTCAGAGGCTGCCTGCAGCGGCGTCAGAGGCGCGGCAGCGGGCAGGAATCGCGCAGTCCCCGCTATTCCTCCCGGGCGGATCCCGGGCCGCGGGACCGAACCCGGCACGCCCCGGGGCAGCGCCGCCCGCCCGCGCTCCCGCCGCCCGCCGCCAGGGGGCAGCGTTGTCCCGGCGATGGCGCGCCGGGGCGGAGGGAGGGCTTCTAATCCTTCCCTGCGCTTACATTCCAGCTTGTAGGGTTTGCGCTCCGTCTTAATTATCGAGCCACTACACAGCAGACACAGTTTCCCCCAGTGCTATTTTAAATTCCCAATTGCAGTTTGTGGGGATTTTTTCTTCTAGAAATCCACTACACGAACGCTGCTGGGAAAACAATAGGCAGGGTGAAAGTTGTCTTGATGTCCCCTTCTCCTGACAGCTTCCTGCTAACGAAGACGTTTATGACAAGAAAAATCAAACCTCTCTCCAGTTCCAGCAGTGCCACACGGTCTGTCTGGGCCCCATGGTCAGAGCTGAGCCCGGCTGAGCTCAAGTGACTCCAGCAGGTCACAGCCCCAGTCAGAGAAGGCTGAGGCAATGCTGTCCTGGTGGGTGATGCAACCAAAGGCTCAGAGAGGGCTGTATTTCTTACTGGAAACATCTGCCTCTCACCTGGCATTTGAATGAGCAGTTTGAAGCTGCTGGTAGGTGCTTGTGTCAGGGTAATGACTGTGACAGGCTTTTTCCATCTCTGAGGAGGAGATGGTTGTGACATTTACTTTGACTGCAGCTTTGAAGTCACTGAATTCCTCTGGTTGAGAAGATTTCTTCCTAATATCTATTCTAAATTTACCTTCACTTTAAAGCCATTCCTCCTTGTCCTGTTACTATTTGCCCTTGTAAAAAAGTCCCTCTCCAGCTTTATTCTAGCCCCTCTGTTTGCAGGGGCTCCAGAACTTCCTGTTAACAGCCTGCAGGAAAACACCCTGTGTGGCATCATGGTCTCTTTGGGAGGTTCACTGCCACCCTGCCCTCTGCAGCTGCTTGCCAGATGCTCCTTTCCAAAAAACACCCACTAGAGTACATGGCTCCAGCAGACAGCATGCACATGTCCAACCTGGTTACAGCCATGTCAGGCGAGCAGTGCAGCACAAGTCAAATATGCCAGAGATACCCACACAGTGTTATCCTTCCTGTGCAAAGCACAGGAAACATGGATGCAGCACAGTCCATGCTGGCCACGTCAGCCACAGCAACATCCTCTGGGAGGCTCCTTGTCCTTGATGTCTACAAGGGCTAGTGCTGTTCTGGGCCCACACTGACAAGGGCAGTGGTGGCACCTGGAATGTGAGGCAAGGATGCCGCTGTGAGACTCGTTCCTTGATCCTCCCTTCTCCCTATCTGCCATGCTTACACATCCCCCTCATCTTCCTTGACTGCTCTCTTTCTCTGCCCGTCTCTCCTCCCTGCTATCTATTCCCCCTGAATCCGAGGTTTGTCCCACCTGTGAACAGATTATTTGTCCCATCTATTTCAGGTGCTGTTAACTAGCTCACTTTGGCCTTCCATGGCATTACGGATGCAGTTTCCTGGGTCTTTCTACTTCTACTTCTTCTCCCCAGAATGACCCCAACTCTTCCTTCAAACATCTCTGAGGTGTGGCCACCTCACACATCAATGTCCCTTTTCTACCTGTGAAATCATGCTCTTCCTTAGGGCACTGTAGCTCCTTTCAGCTTCTCCCTGTCTTTGTGACAGTCAGAAATTTTGCTTGTGATGCTCAGGAGCTTCCCAGGTCTGCTCCGTTAGCCAAGGCTTTTGACAGGCCCCAGTCACCAGCTTGTATGCCTCAGTATGTCCCTCCCCAAGGTGTCTGCATGTGGCATTGTCTCCTCCTGTCCTCTTCCTAGCCTTGATCTACCAGTCTTCTCCATCCTGTGGTGGCTCTGAGCACTCTCCTCTCTGACCAGACACAGTTCCAGCCCTTTAGAGTGAGCCTCTTTGTGTCCAAGTGGTCTGAGGCAGCCTCATTTTGCAGGTCCTAGCAAGGAAGTCCTTGCTTTGCCCAGGAGACCAAACTGGACTGAAAGCATGGTTAACTGCAACATAAAACAAAACATAGACAACTTTATTTCAGCAACTAAGTCAACATTAGCACTTGCATACGTGTAGAGGAGCAACATGGGCAGGACAGAGCAGGCCTTCGGCACTGAGGCGGCCTTTGGATCAGCAGGCGCTGCCTCAGCAGGAAATGGTCACAGTCCCATGCAACCTGCAGTGGATCCTGTCCATTCTCCAGCTCAAACTGAAATTCCCTGTAGGTTCTTCAGGAGCTCCTGGATCTGAGTGAAGAATTCCATCAGCTTCTTGAGTGGAAATGGGCAGTTCTGAATCTCTTCCACTGGTGTGGGTATCGAACTTGGCATCTGAGTGGGGGTTGGTTTTGGCCATGGCCTCTGAGTAGGCACTGTTGTTGGCCATGGCCTCGGAGTAGGCAGTGTTGTTGGCCATGGCCTCTGAGTAGGCACTGTTGTTGGCCATGGCCTCTGAGTAGGCACACTTGTTGGCCATGGCCTCGGAGTAGGCACCGTTGTTGGCCATGGCCTCGGAGTAGGCACACTTGTTGGCCATGGCCTCTGAGTAGGCACTGTTGTTGGCCTTGGCCTCGGAGTAGGCACAGTTGTTGGCCATGGCCTCGGAGTAAGCACCGTTGTTGGCCATGGCCTCGGAGTAGGCACTGTTGTTGGCCATGGCTTATGAGTGGGAGGTGTTGTTGGCCTTGGCCTTGGAGTAGGCACAGTTGTTGGCCATGGCCTCGGAGTAGGCACCGTTGTTGGCCATGGCCTCGGAGTAGGCACCGTTGTTGGCCATGGCCTTGGAGTAGGCACAGTTGTTGGCCATGGCCTTGGAGTAGGCACTGTTGTTGGCCATGGGTTATGAGTGGAAGGTGGTCTCGGCCATGGATTAGAAGTGGAAGGTGGCCTCGGCCATGGATTAGAAGTGGAAGGTGGCCTCGGCCATGGATTAGAAGTGGAAGGTGGCCTCGGCCATGGATTCTGAGTGGGCCATGGGGCGTTTTTTTGATGAGTCCAGGGTTGTGAGGCGGTTGTATAATGACTCCATGCCCGAGAAGCTTCTACTTGTGGAAGCAGGTCCATCTGGATGAGAATCCAGTCATAGAAGTGCTGAACAGAAGTGTATATTCCAGGCCGTTTTGCTCTGGCACAGCCTCTCCCCCAGCTGGTCACTCCGACAACCCAGAAGAAGTCAGCGCTGTTGTCTTTGCACATGAGTGGACCCCCACTGTCACCCTGCATAGAACCAGAGAGTATTAAGATAGTGTTGGGTGGCCCCTGTCAGCACTGGTGCTGCTTCCTTCTCTCTCACAGCCCATGCCAGAGCTGTATTCTCAGCAGAGCAAGGCTCTGCTCAGGTGCTGGAGCCTTCAGAAGCTTGGCTGGGAGTGGGTTGGGGGCCTATGAAGTCAGGCTCTCTCTCAGCTCTGCAGAGTGCTCCTGGATATGCAGAGGGCAGATGTTCCAGTATTGCTATCTGGACCCCTGGACTGCCAAGAGCACTAGCAAGGCTTTCTCCGCAGAGTGCCAGGCCTCTGAGACAAGGGAGGCCCTGCAGATGGGGAATGGGTGGGAAGCCTCAGTGAAGGTGGGGAGCCAGGGCTGAGAGTGACTGGCTGGGGAAAGCAGGGGCTGGGCTGTGCTGGGGCGGTGCTGCCTGAGCTGCTGGGGGCTGAGTGACTTGTCACTGAGTGACACTCCTACCTGGCAGGTGTCGATGCCACCCTCCGGGTAGCCAGCACACAAGTTGTGGGTATGGATGTCCCCCTGGTACCACTCACTGCTGTTGCAGATCTGCACATTGATAAGGTGGACCTTGGCCTCCTGCAGGACATCACTTGATTTCTGAGCTGTGAGCACAGAAGGAAATGAGGACCCAGAAGTTCGCTGCCACTTTCCCCATCTGGGGGTGATCCCCTTCTCTACAAATGGCTTGGTTTTGTCTCTACAGAGCTGCTGGAGCTTTCTGTCCCTGCTGTTTGCCTTTAGGGAGTGGGCACCTGATTCTGGCTTTGGCCTCTGCTGTCAGGAAGCCCAACCCATCTTCCCAGCGTATTGAGCTTGCCCTCAATTTTTGGCAACTCACATCTTGCCGAAGTGGCACCCCAGCCAGCGACATAGCAGGTTTCCAGCTGTGCCACGTTCAGCGTGGCGTTGGGCACACAGACCAGCTGGATGTAGGAGCTGCACCGGACAGGCTCGTTCAGTTCCAGCAGCGCGATGTCGTTCCTCTGGTCGGCAGAACTGTATTCCTTGTGAACCAGCAGCCGCTTAATCAGGCGCACCTCGGCCCCAGGGCCCGGCTCAGTCAGCTGGGTGGCCCCGATCAGCAGGCGCATGGCGCTGATGTTCCTGAAGGCACATGAGAGAGAGGTGAGAGGGAGCAGAGCCTGGAGCTGCGGCAGCCCAGCAGTGACCAGCCTTCTGCTTCTCAAGGCAGAGAGGAAAGCAGCACTGTGGAAGGTGGTGACTGCTCTAGCATGCCTCAGGCTCTGGGAATGTCAGCTGGAGGCTGCTGGGAAGTAGTGGCCTTCTCCTGAGCAATTTCTCAGCTGGGCTCTGCATTGCCCAGGCACTGGGCACACTGCAGAGAAATGAGATGGGAGAAGCGCATGGCCCTTGCTGCCAGGGCACCGTTTGCTGTTGTGGGGATATCCCTGTTTCGGGCCCCTCCTTACCTGGAGTCGGCAAAGCAGTGGGCTGCTGTGAGGACCCACTGTGCGCTGATGAGGGACCCTCCGCACAGGTGCCCCGTGCCTGAAACCGAGGGATCTTGGATGCTGACAAGCCAGGGCCAGGCCCCAGCCTCAGCACTTTTTCCACCCACGACGCGTGTCATGCCCCGCTCCTCGTCCGAAGTCAAGGGTCGGAGCCCACAGCTTCCTCTGCAAGGAGAAAGCCATTTCCATCCTGCTCCATGGCTTGCTGCTGCTCCAGCAGGAGCTCCCCACGAGGTGTGTGGGGACAGCACGCCAGGGAAGGCCCTGGGGTGTGCGCCTGTCCACAGGGAACTGAGGCTTCCCCGTGGGGTTCAGGAAGCTGTGGCCTGGCCACGGAGGACAGGCTCTCCAGGGAGCCCCCACAATGCTCCAAGCTCCCTCCCAGAGCCCGGGGCCACTTACTCGCAAGTGTTCCACGTGGCCTGCACAGGCCAGCACGTGGCCAGCAGCACGAGGAGGCAGAGCAGCAGCATGGCTGCCCGTGGCTCGTGCAGCTGCGGGAGCAAAGCCTCCGAGCACCAGCAGAGCCGCAGTGCCCGCAGCACCTGCGGCACCCCGGGCTGATGTCACAGAGCAGCCGTTCCACGTCCTGGGCACTGCAGCCTCTGGCACCGGGGCACAGGGAGCAACACGGAGCCATAGAATGGTTTGGGTCGGAATGGACCTTAACGATCATCCAGTTCCAGCCCCTGCCGCGGGCAGGGACACCTCACACCAGATGCTGCTCGAAGCCCCATCCAACTGGGCCCTGAGGCTTCCCAGGGGTGGGGCAGCCACAGCTTCTCTGGGCAACCTGTGCCCGTGCCTCGCCACCCTCGCAGTCAAGAATTTCTTCCTAATATCTATTCTAAACCTGCTCTCTTTCAGTTTGAAACATTGCCTCTGGTTCTATCACTACTTGTTCTTATGGAAAATCCCTCTCCAGCTTTTTTGTAGGCACTTCTGCTTGCAGGATGAGGGTGTGCAGGCCCTGGCACACAGGAAAGCACAGGTCCATTTGTCAGCAAGGTGGACAATTTTGCTTTCATTCTTTAAAATATGACAATTTGACTGACTTTTCCTATCACGTAGTACCTAAGTAAAAGTCAGCTTGGTCATGTATGTGTGGTATTTTGGCCTGTGTATCTGAAATAGAAAATACCATGTCCCTGCTCTCCAGGACAACTTCTCAGCCAGTCATCACTCTCTCTGAAGGACTGTGAAGTGCTAAGTGCTGCCTACAAAGAACAAGGCATAGAGAAAAAACTGATGAAAGCACTGGGATTAAGAAGCATTGAGATATATCTGATAAAATCCAGCTTTGCTTTCCATGCCAGCCCATATATTCTGAAAAACTCCTGAAGATCCTTAACCAAACAAAAAGAAAATATGTAATCAAAATGGTATCTAAATATTAACCTGCTGACTGATACAGATGTACACAATCAATATGTGCATATACACATATTATTCTAGTTATATAGTGCTTTCTACCCCTTTTTCTGTTTGCAGACAGAGTAAGGAAAAGACACACACAAAGAAGAAAAAATGAGAAACTTGAAAAAGAGTCATAATCTGTGTTTGCAAACCAAATTAAATTTTTGGACACCCCAGTGTTTAAGCACTTTCTTTTCAATCTTATTAAAAGTGCCCAGTTTTCAGAGAGTACCTGTCCTCCCAGAGTGATGGTTACCTCATGTGTCCGTGCCAGTTGAGCATCTGCCATAATTTCTTATTTTGGGAAATGTAGGCCCCATGTGTTTACACTTCTTCAGATTGTCAATCTCTTTCAAGGAGTTAGCAAAAGGTTTACAGTTGCATTGGTTTTACTTATCTGAGTTGCTTTCCTGTTCTTATGATCACCCTTTTTCTCAGTGAGAGGTTGAATTTCTGGTGTAGTAATATACATCCACATAAAAATGAGGGCTCAATACATTTGAAAAAGGAGAATAATTTAATAATTGATTAAGGTACAATATCCTGAGTAAGTCTTAAAACCACCAGAGGTCACACATGGGTTTCTTCCTTCCCCTTTTACTCTTCTATCTTTTTTAAAAATTTTGTTTGTTTGCCAGTACAGCTGGATTTTTTTGATACAACAAGGTAGCTAAATTTCATGTATGGAAAATACTGAAAAATAACTGCATTCAATGTTTGAGCAGACCTAGTGATTCTAAACACATATTTTCCTGTGAAAATGAATGGTGTGCCCAGAATACGAAATTGTGCTGGTTTGAAAAACTTGGCAAATTTATAATGCATAATTTTAGTGACAAACAGAAGAAATTAAAAGGACGTGGGGTTTTTTTTTGTTGTTGTTTTGGGGGATTTTTTTGTTTGGTTGGTTTTAGGTTGTGGGGTTTTTTGGGGGGTTTGGTGGTAGTTTGGGGGTTTTTTTTGTCGTTTTTTTTGGTTGTTTTTCCCTTTAAGATGGATACGGCAGTCAACACTTCTGGAGAAATCTCATACAATGTTGATTGAGTAATATCAGCTAGAACCACAACTTCTGCTGGCATAAGGGTCATCTAGAAAGTTCTCTTTTTGGTGTAGATGCTGAACAGATTTTGAATGGCATATATGTCTCATGCTGATTTGAAATTTAATAGAGAAATACAGACTTTGGATAAACAACATTGTTCCTATCTTCTGATTTCAGCCTGTAGCAGCATCCTCTGTGTGTGGGTACAAACACTGGTATCTAGGATAGATGTTAAGTACATATTAGTATTTGTTAATTCATACAGTTTTGTGGTATTATGTCTTGCAATTATTTGAGACATGTTTCAACTTGAAATCAGTTCCCAAACAACAACAACAAAAATTATCAAGGGTACTTAAAAACTAGCTGGAAGTGGGTGACCAGACTCTTCCATTAATTAGGAAAAAATCAAAGAGATGGTGGAATGTGTGCTGCAGAAGCACCAGTGACTGCACCAAATAAACTCAAATCAACAAAAAGCTAATTAAGTAAAAGTAATGGTTTCCTACAATGTATTTTTGAAAGATAAGAGGAGCACAAAGGAAGATGCTGGAATATTTCAGGACTTGGTCAGGGCACTGGGCCATTCCTGACACTCAGACAGACACACAGACATAAAGGGTGTCCAAGTTGAAGATTATCAACTCCACTGTCAGCTCTGGCTTCTCAGGAAACTTGGGGTGTTCCATAATACTGGGGAGGGATAAATGAGCTACTCATTAACATAAACCAGTTACCTCCAGTCTCTAGGTGTGGTCAAGTTCCCTAGAAAGAATCCACACTTACCAAGAATCCATGCCTGCCAGCCCTCTCATTTTCCAAACTGCAAAAAACCAAACAATAATAAGGCCCAGAACAACCATTAGTCCAAATTTCTCACTTCAAGTCAAAGGATGGATTTGACTTTTGATTTTTAAAGGATAATTATCATGGCTTTTAAGCAATAATCAGCAGAAGAGATGAATAGCACACTTAGAATCTGCATGATTTATTTGGCAAAGCCTATTAGTTCTTTCTGGAGAAAATCAATAATAATTCTCATCTCTTTGTCAGTGGGAATTTAATGTAGGCTAAAAAGTCACTGAGAGTTTTATTCAGATGGAAGTCTGCTCAAAACAGAACAAAAAAGATGAGTTTGAGAGAAATGCTTAATAAAATGCTTAATAAAATGCTTAAATGAAAACTACTCAAGACTTGACTGTTCATTAGAAGAACATTACTTAACTTACTCAGCATCGCTGTACCAGAATCTGGCAGCAAGTTTTAAAAAGGAACCCTTTTCTCTTTCTTTACAGTCATAATTTATAACAGCTAAATTACTGGCTATAAATACTCTTTTCTTTCTACTAATGTATTATGCTTCTGGGATTGTTCAGAGCAAATATTTTGTTATAAGAAAATAAGCTCCTAAAGTGAGGCTTCTGGGGAGAAAAACACATTCAAAGTAGCATCTATTCAAAGAATATCACTGTGCCATCTTAACAGACTACATTTTATTTTCATAGTAATAAAAAAATACTGAAATTTCTCTCTAAATTTATTTTTTAAACATAGGAAGCTGCTGCTTGCCTTATACTGGGGCATATTTATGCATATACCAAAATTCAAGGTTCTTATTCAATTGAAATATAAAAATTCAAACAAGATGAGTTAGCAGAGGGAGTCTGCTGTTGAAAGCAGAGAGCTAGGTAAGCAAAATATATTCCTAAAAATATGTGATCAAATTATGAAACACAGAGGATAAAGATTTAATATACATAATGATACACATGGAGGAGTTTTCCTCACATACTGTGCACCTTACTTTAAAACAAAACAAAACAAACCCTACCAAAAAATCATCTGAAAAACTGATACTAGCAAAATTTGAATTTTGTTGGGTTTTTTGATATTGCCCTGATAATTAACATGAGATTATTTGGGACATTCATATGTGATAGTGCAGCTATATATAGCTCTTTATGCCTTTTATAATCAGAGAGGTTTTGTGTCACAAACAGGCATTACCTGATCGCAAGCACGACACAAGCCGGGCTCTGCTGACTGCGGCGCTTCTGTTCTGCTCCCTGACTTACACAAAATCTCACATATCACAATTCCCATATGTTTTTACACCTGGAGAGGCCAGAGGGAGGAAGTCTGTGAGCACAGGACAGCACAGTACTGTGGGATTTGGCTCTGGTTCTGGGAAAGATCCACGTGTGATGCTCCCAGCCAGCCGGGCTGGAGAGATACAGGCTTCTCACATTAACACTCCGTGAGCTGCAGCAAACAGTTACCAGATTAGCTGGCTCAAATTGTGTCATACTCTTATTTTTAGCACACTATTATGCCTCTGGGATATATTTTATTTATCAGAGAATTGGACCAGATAAACAGATGTTGTAGCTCATTCTAAAAAAGGGCTTTATGCAACTTGCTGTGAGGTATTTAAAAGACTATGTTTTGGGGAAGGGGTAGAGTGAATGTGTGAGACAAATACAGTAGTCCTGAGCCACTTCTGGGAAATTACAGTTAATTTTTCAGGCAGAGACCTAAAATAGATCAAAAAAGGGTTTTTTTTTGTAATTTTTAAAAAGAAAAAAAGAGGTTCTCCCAACATTTCACTAATTTGAATCAATATTATTAAACAAAACAGAAAAAGCAAGAATTTGCTGGAGAACTTGGCAAAATATGTCAGCAGCAGTTTGGGATTTCCCAAAGGACTGACAGTGACTCTAATGGATCCAGCAGTGAGCTTCAGGTCTGCATCATGTGGGTGTTCCCTTCCAGGGGAGCTTCGAGTCCCAACAAAGAACACAAGAACTGCAATTTGCATGGGTTAAGTTGTTCAGTGTCAGCACAAAAAGCTGAGTTCTGCTTCCCCAAGCATCATCTTGGAAAGCTGCCCTGGCTTATTGGCTACATGACAGGGACTCTAAGAGAGCTTGGAGAACAGATGAGAGCATCATCTTGATGATGACACCAGGGTCAGTTAGGGACAGCTAACTGGGAGAAGCTAAAATTAAGGAAAAAAAAAGGAAAAAGACATTTTATCACTTACTTCATCAAGCAGTGTTGACAAGAAGTGGCAAAACTACACAGGGAAGGTACTGGGAAATGAAGCAATTTTGTGACATCTTGGGTATGGACTGTGCAGCAAAGAAAGGATAGAAACAGGGAAGGACTGCAGTCACAATGCTAAGGAACAGAGGGAGCACAGAATTGCAAAAGCTTTTGTCAATAGAATTTCAGAACCAATTATTGTCATAGGACTCTCAAATTTTATTTCCTGCATTTCTCCTGGCAGAATGCTAGTTCTCACATGACCTCTATAATTTTTAATCCTATCAATGAAATTGTCTTTCCTTCAATTTCATTCTTTCCTTCAATTCTCTTTCTTTTTCATTTTCTTCCCTTTCCAGGCAGCTGATTTCCCTGAGAAGTTGGAATTGTTTCATAAGAAACAATGAATAGTAAGTTTTCTCTTACAGAGATGAACTAGCACCAGCATGCCAACATCTGCAAGTCTTTGATTTTGTGACTATTACACTAGATGTAGTCTCCCACACAGATGCCACCCAGAGGCGTTTTTTCTTACCTGGGTGACAAATGGTTGTGCCAGCTTTGAACACAGGCAAAGAGCAGATGAGATGTACAAGTGTGAGATCCTTAGGAGATGCACGGCCTCTTCCGTGGGCTGCAGCTGCTGGGTATGGGCTGTCCCTCGGAGCATGGATCACAATCAGTTGCTGATCTCACACCTCTGAACCTACCAGGCAGCCTAAGAATTCAGTGGTTATTTTGTTATTTAACAAATCCAGGTGTTCTTATCAGCTCAGCAGGGCTCTTTTCTGCATAATAATTCCAAAATCCTTTGATTTACCTGCCCTCCCTGCCCCTGACTATGATCAGAAAGGTAGGTGGCAGGGAGAAAAACCTGATTCAGCAGCAGCTATTGCTCATTTTCTTGTCACTCTATAGGTCACTGGCTAGTAGAAATCTCTGTGGAAATGCATCTAAAAATATTTTGCAAACTTGGCCTCCACTGATGAGAAAATTAAGTGGTGACTCATGCTCCCATCAGCTCCAGACTCGATTACTGCAATTTGGGGGACTGATGCTCCACCGAGACTGCAATTTGCTTAGGGGAGCAGCAGAGAGGCCTCATTGGCATTCATTGTTTCCAACACATCTCTCTTGTCCTTTTAATCACTAATAAATTTAATTTCACTTCTCACTGAAGATCTCACTCTCCGCCTTTCTGGCAAGAGGAACAATCCCAAGGCTGCTTTCATGACCTCTGCTGCAGGTTTAGATGCCGGCACAAAGCAGACTTGCCTGGAGCAATGCCTCCAACCTGCATTTCCCAGCATTGCTTTCTCTAGTCCTTCGCAGCTTGTCCATGCAACTCCAGAAGATTCCTTACCATCCCTCAGGGTGCTCTCTGTTGAATGAGAATTTTACAGGAACAGGACACATCAGCTTGGAGTAATTTAAGTCAAAATGCCTCCTCATAGAAGCTGCAGTCTAATGATCACAAGCAATAGTGTGGTTGAAGCAAGAATACGGCAAAGAGGAGATCACATCCCTCATTCCTGCCCTGACAGGATGCTGGTCTGGGAGACTGGGGCTACCTCATGGAAATAGGAAAAAATATATTTGCTTTGTAAGATACTGGAAAGGGCAGGCCATCAAATCTAAAGTAAAAATACTCTTCATTTAGTCTCATCATGTGCTACATTATCCCTGAGCTTTGTTAGAACGATGGCAGGGCTCTTCAAACAGCTTCCCTGGGGAGACTGCTCTGCAGCTTAACAACCTTGCACTGGAGATGTGCAAGTGTAACCAAGGGCAGAATTTAGTCTCTTGTCTATTTAACGTGTTTGCTAGGGACTGCCTGTGTTCCTGGCACTTTATAATAATAGTAATATAAATGCATTTGGATTATAACCAAATGGAGAAACTATGATTTAGCCCTTTACTGTGTTGTAATTCCCAAATGCATCAACATCTATTTAAGTGCAAAACAGTCTACATTTTACAAATACAAAGCTGCAATTGTCTGCTTTAGGGGTTCTGTATGAGATTATGATTCAATACAAAACACAATTCAGTGTCTGAAATTTCATTTTTAATGGCAGAATAACATCAAAAAAGTAGCTCTTTCTCCATATGCAATCTTGCAAAAAAAAAATATCCCAGGGACTTGGCCCTTTCTAGTAATTTCTACATACATAACTGCTCATCTCTTATGCACGTATGCACTCGCACATAAATCAATGTGCTTGCAGACAGACCATATTTCATCTTGCCTTCTAACCTCCCGCTGTCAAGATATTTCCACGAAAAATGTAACAAATAAAACTAACAGCTTCTTTTTCCTTGACTGCCAGAGTAATGTAGGGGACTACTCTGTACAACCAAGCTCCTTCTGCTCTGTGAACAAGCACAACTGCGCAGCTTGTGCTGAGACTGCCTTTCTACCACATAACCTGCTCACACTAACTAAAGGAACAACGAGAAAAAACACAACCACATCTTTGATTTTAACTACATTAAAAATTGTTTATCTTGATAAGTTATAGGAATCATCAAAAGCTTTTCAATTTAATGCACAAAGAGGGAAATAAAATCTTTCAGCAATTCAACACAAAGTGCTAACATTGCCCCTGACCTCTGAAGTGCTGTTTTATTGCTTGGGTGGGTTTTTTATCCTCTGCTATCACTGGGTGGGATTATAGAGATGCAGAAATAGAAAGTCTTGATCATGAAGAAAATCTTAATGTTGTAACATGACCAAAGTTCTCATCTGCCATCAGTTTTGCCTGATTATGTTTAATATCGGTTATATTTAAAGCCAAGAAGTTGAAAAATTTCAGAGTTGTTCTAATACTTTACTGAAAAACTATTTAGGTTCAATGAATTAATTTTCAATTGATGACAATTAGCAGCATTCTGAGGACTTTCTTTCCCCTAGTTCATTAAGTATTTCCAGACAGTTAATGGGCTTTTGTTTTAAAAAAAAAAAAAAAAAAGCAAAAATTTAAAAGACCACCCACAAAAGAATAAAACATATAACAGATAAAAATGTGACCTAAGGAATAAATGATTTTATCTTGTTTTCTTTTTAACAAAATTGAATTCAAAACCATTCTGTTTATTAAAGACATATAACAAGTCATAAAACAAACATCTTAACGGTCTTAACAGAATTGATGTGCACAATTCAGTTTTATTAAGTATGAATTTAAAATATGTATCTCCATTTAGCTTGATATTCCCTTTAGACCAACACCTCCAACACTCATACACAATATTTAAGCTGCCCAAAAGCAATCAACAAGGACTTTGTAAAGACTAACAAAAATACATTGTAAAACAGTCTGAAATATTCTTAAATGTTGAAAAAAAACCCACAAAAAACAAAGGATGTGTTCAATGGAATCTAAGCAAGTTGTTGGAAGTACCGAAAGGCAGAGATTCAGTACACAGAGGTAGCTCAGTAAGGGTACTTGCAGTGTTCTGATTATTTAGCGTTGACACAACCACAGTCAGCTACTGTCTGCTTGAACTCCTGCTATGTATTTTAAAATACAAGGGAACACTGCCTCTGGGCCTGTTGTCTCATCATTCAAAACCAACAGAAAGAGTCATTGATTTCAGTGGGATTGGGATTAAGTCTTTATATTCTCTGGAAATTCAGGTTTATGGAAGCAGAACATAAAGAAACTGTCCTGAGTCTGGATGCTGTCCCCTGTTACAAGTGGGGATTTTCAACCCAGAGGAATTTTTTCCCATATGGAACCAGTTACCACTTGGAATGCTTAAGAAAGTGGAACCTTGAATTTGGCCCAGGAACTCTCCAGTTCCTAGCAGGCCTGTTGGTGGATCTGGCTGTGCTATCTAGGGGTGCACTGATCAAACTGTGAGCTCACTGCCCAGTGGGAAGAGAGTAGAGCCCTGGGGACCTGGGCAGTGCACAGTGTCCCTCAGCCCTCTTGCCTACTCAGTAGGGAGAGCTTGATCCCCCTTCCAGGGAGGGAAAGACTTCATCGTGTGCCACCTCCCATAACTTTGTCACATGGTCCTTTTATTGGTGTGCCAGTTCTGAACAGGGTGATGCTCTCAGCTCCCCACAGTTTCTCATACAGATGGCAGCAGGGAGCGGCCATCAGATAAAGCACCGAGCATTGGTTCCAGATTACTTTTTTCCTGTTGCTCACAGGACTAGAAGTAACAGACTAGGTAAACCAAGCACATTATTTTGATTTTTAGTAAGGCAGAAGGATATGAATTGCACATGCCTATTGTGACATAGAAGATCTCCAGTTTGTGTAAAGGCTTAGAGACTTATCAGAGCTCTGATAATCTACATTTGTTACAGACTTGCTCCGAGGTGTTTGCACTCAGCCACACCTTTAGCTGCAATGTTAACCACACACGGAAGCTCTGCATTTATATCGAGCCCACATTGACCTATTCTTTTCCTTACTTCATATTTTAATGCACAATTGCCAGCATAGTTTTTGCAGATGGGCACACCCCCGAGTCTGGACTAGAGGATGTTTCTGAAATCTTCATCTCCCAGACAAGATGTAGTGCTGGCTGCATGTTTAAATATGTGCCTGCATTCCTCTCTCTTCAACACCTAAAAACAGTATTTTGTATTCTTTTTTACCTAAGTTTATTAGAAAGAGTAATATTATTTTTTAAAAAGTTGTGATTGATTGTCAAATGAGCTAATATAGAGTTTCTGTTACTATAAGGATCCTTTTAATTAGCAAAAAAAAAATTGTCAACTTTCTTGTCCTCATAAGCTATTATTCATTACCAATGTAGCAATAGAGAAAACATAGCTTGTCTTACTACAATAAAGGCTCTGTTTCAGCATCCTAAATTCTCTGTGCAGGTCTCTGTGCATTGCACAGGGGGAAGGAAAAGAAAAAAATAATACCAAAAATTCATGTTCTTCAGGGGTAAATGATAAAAAGATCTCCTAGCTGCAAACACAAATACTTCACTCATAACCCAAGCACCAGACCATTTCTTTTGAAGAAGCTTATGAGACATTTAAGATATACAATGGCACAATATCATACAATGGAATTGAAAGAATTTTCTTGAGATACCATTAACTTTGAAGGAATGTCTAGACAACTGTGTCAACAAATGCAAATAATTCATGCTTTTCAGCTTCTATCCATTGGATGGCCCCATGCTGAGTATACACAAACTCAGAAGAAAAAGGCATGTCACAGTCATATGACTAGGGAGTGTAACAGAGTCACACAGAAATTCAAGTCAATCTCAGAAAAAAAACCTTCAGAAAGCTCTTCCCCAAGAGAAGAGCTGGTAAGCCAGCAGTGGGATAGGCTCCTGGTCATTTTGGCTAGTTTAAAACAGAGACTTGCTGCTGGTGCACCCTGGCTTCAAAGCAGGGGCAATGGAAGAACCAGCTGTCAGTAATGACCATTCACTTGGTTAGAAAAATAAACTAAAGGACTCCAAAATACTGTACAACCTCTTGCAGCAACCAGCAAAGTGGCTTCTGAGAACAATGCTTTTGCCAAAAATGCATCTGTAAGGCACTTAACAGGTATCTTTTAATATATATATATATATATAGATATATATAAAAAAATAAAATATGCACTAAAGCAACATTCACAAAACCCAGCTGTGTCAATTGTCCGTGTGTACAGTATAGTACATATATACATTCACTGTGACACAGGCCATCTCCACAGTTATACCTTCACGGGTGCTTTGGGCTGCCTGGTTAATTTCTGTGCCTGTGAACAGGAAACAAAACAGTCACTTTTTTATGCCCTTATAAGACAAGCAACAGCACAAAGTAAGAGTCTCATTTATAAAGGGCAACAAAACACTGCGTGTACTTCTGAGCGGCTGAGAGAGGAGTCAGCGTGCAGCTGACAGGCTGTGGATTCTGAGATGATCTTTGTGTCTCTCATAGCCCATCACAACCTCCACTTACACAGAGAGCCTCAACAGAGGAACCACAAGGACTATGACTAGAGTGCCAGTGAAGGAAGCAGAGATGAGTCTCAGATGCCTTTTACAAAGTGACCATTGAACCCCACTCAAACCACTTGTGGCATAGATAGAAGAGCTTCAGACACACTTAAGGAAAGACAGTGAAGAAAATTTGTGCCAACACCTTTGTGTCCCTGGCCTCCTTCCACATGGCTCAAAGCCTGCTTAGAGGATAATCACTGCTGCAGTGGTGGATGTCATGCACCTTTGTTGTTTATACCTTCCTTTCTGAGAAAAGGTATGAAATAGCCAAAGTCCATCATTCCATAGGTGATCTTATGGTGGGGGACACCTGACATCTTTGTAGCCCCATTGCTGCTGAGGAAGAAAGAAACCCCTTTTCTTTCTGATGGCAGGGTCCAGCTCTGTCCTCCTCACAGGGCTGGCCAATTATGGTAGCTGAGCTATTTATTTAGTGTGTGACAGAAGTTCAGCTTAAGTACTCATGCTTCCAGTTTGGCAGGAAGTAGCCTCTCTGAGTAAGGAGAGCAATGTGACAGGCTCAGAAAGCATTAGGTTTTCAGCTGCTGCTGTACAGCAGCGTGGGCACCGGGAAGGATGCTGGCTCTTGGTATGCTCAGCAGCAAAAAAAGCTCCATGACTTCTTAGGTGGGACAAATTGGCCCAGGCGAGAGGAATTTAGATAAATTAGCAAATTCCTGAAACTTGGAACGTCCATTTTTCTGAAGGAAGTCTTTTGGGTGAAGAGCCCTGACAGACTGGAATTTGTCTGAATTCTTGTTTCTAGCATGTTGGCTAAACAAGCAATTTTCAGTCTGAGAGATGCCTGATGGGGCTTCTTATTGTAGATATTAACCTTTAATATTGTACACTTAAAGCTTGTACGCACTGCTTGAAAATCACTCCAGCACAGATGTAAACCCTTAAAAAACCCCTGAACCTTTAAAAATAAATGGGATATATTCCCCTCAGAAACACCAGCATTTAACTATTGTTAAATCCAGCTCTTTGAGATTAGTCTTTTGGATATTATTCAGCAAGAGACTTTGGAAAGAGAGACATCATTCCACACTTTGTTTGGGGAAACAATTTTTTAACTTTGTAGTTTGGCAGATTCTGCTACCATATTTACAAAGTAGAAATACCTTAGCGTAGATGAACCTCTAAATATTTAAATTCAATTTCATACAACCCGATCACATGTACTATCATAATTAAGTAAGAATGTCACTGCAGTTGAGTACTGTGACTGGATAACTGCCTCCCCCTGCAAGAGAGATGCCAAAATGAAGCCAAGGTGTTTGTAGAAAATAAACATCAAGGGTGATGATGACATGTTTATTTTCAAAGCAGGAGACCATTATCCAGTCACAACATTCACTTCTATTATACTTATTGCAACTGTACCAGTCCCAACCTCATTGATTTTTTTCAAAGAGTAATTAAAATAACATTTGTGAATAATACAGAAGACCAACTGAAGAAACTGCAGCAACAGAACAACAATCCCCCAAAGTGGTTCTACAGTGGCATTACAGTCTGCTTAGCACAGGAGGTTTATTTGATGCTTAATGAATAAGAAACTAGTGCTGGTGAACTGTAAATCTCTCCAGTACTGGCTGACTTTTCTGATGCTCTGTTTAAAGGCTGGTTTAATTTGCAGCAGATGACAGCAGCCCCTAAAGGCCATTACTGCCCTGAGAATCAAGGAGGACTGGATGAGCTCCAGCCCCACTCCTGAGACGCTGAAGAGAAGTCAGCATTGCAGGGATTGTTCTGTCACCAGCAGGATAAACTTTAGGCTGTCTTCTACAGGAATAGCATGGAATTTTCTTTACACCACCTGTAAAGTCTCCTGACAATTTCTGATTAAAAAGAAAAACCATGATTTTCAGACTGATGGATAATTGCCACTAGAGTCTCAGATTTTCATTTTCAGATACTCAGACCAGTATATATTAACCAGGTCTGATTTCTGAACACTTTCTGAAAACTGAGAGTTTCCCTGCTTTTTACAGTTCAGATAACACATGAAAATCACTGATTTGGGGAATTTTAGCATTCAAGATAGCGAGGTTACTTTAGTGGTGTGAAGATGTAAAATGACAGCCACTGGGGTTTTGCTGAAAATTGGAAATATGAGTGTTAGCAATAAAATTTCTCCACTACTAAGTGGAGAATGCAGGGTGCTGATGTAGCTGGGCTGCCAAAGGTTGCTTCAGTTGCTGCAGCTTCTTGATCTTTTATTATCTCAGAACACTAAAAGACAGCATTAAATTCGATTTCGTTTACTAGATTTTTGCAGGGTGGCTGTTCTGAGAACCTGACTAAAACCACTGCAATCATTTCACAGAGATCTGTGAATGGCTGTCAGATGTCTGTCAATACCTTCAATTTGTATTGAAATAAGCATAGTTTGAATCAGTGATGTTTATTCCAAACCATCTAGGTTATAGTCTGTAATCCTAGAAGTTATCATGCCTTAATTTTGGCATGAAATGGGATACCCAGACTGCTGTAGACTTCTTGCTATTGTAAATGGTGACAGAAGTGGTGGGGGGAAAGGGGACAAGAAGTTTTCATCCTGCTTCAATCCAGTTCAGAAAACGTCCTTATTTTACCTCATTTCTCCAGCTCCCATGCCAACATATCTTTGTCACTTCTCCATAAAGGAGCTCCAAAGCTGTGATTATTAGTCAGCTAATGGATGGAGACATTCTTATGGGGCATATTCTGAATTCATAATTTGAATGAATTTGTAACTTGAATTAACTGTAAAGGTCTAACTTCATGCTTTGAACTTCTTCAGAGTCTTTTCAATCCCCTTTTGATTGAAGTGGGATAAAGTTCTGCACTTTTATTTTGATACTGCTGTGATTATCACTGTTACAGAGGAAGCAAGGAAATAGAAAAATCCCAACCACAGAAAGAACCCCAGGAGTTTAGGACATGTGTTTAAGTATTTTTCCCCTCACAGTACACTTGCCATTATAAATCAAATCCAGCAATCCTTACCTTTTGCCTAGAAACCATCCAGGATTTTATCGTTGGTACCAACAGACTGCCAAGAAGGATCTGAGCAGGATGATAGATGAGCAAAGGGACTGAAATTAAGGACAGGTGTTCATAACCTGCAAATACTATCTTCAGCATGGGAATCCCTGCAGGCAGAAAAACAGGACACAGACTGTCACCTCAGACTTTGAGCTCCAGATAAAAGCAAAACATTTTATGCTGCACTGACATTTAACAATTAAAAAAAAAAAAAGAAATCCCCAAAATCCCAAAATGAACTGAAATGTTTTATATATTAAAAATCCAACCCAAATGAGCAAGAACATGAATCCAAAAAATACATGGCAGAGAAAGTTCTGTGGCAGAAAGGGTGGAGTAGGGAATGCCATAAAAGATCTTTTCTAATTATGCAAATATTGCAGTAAATAAAAACTGCTGCTGAAGACTTGATATACAATATATTCTGCTACAGCATGGCTGTTCAGTTGCTGACCACAGTTCTGTACTGCTTCTTTACTACTTCCTCTCACTAGGCTGTTCTGTGTTTGCATGATTGTCCTCCATCCAACCTGCCCAACTCCTGCTTGTAATCTTTGCAACCTTTCTTTGGTCTGTTCTCCACTGGAGGAGGGTCATGTTTTGCTTGTGCATTCCCTCCAGCTGGTGAGCATCCAAATGAGAGCCTTTCCTGCTTTGGCTCGCCCATGAGACAGAACAGGTTTAGTCAGCTGGGTGAGCAGGATGAAGTGATCCTGCCCACAAAGAGTTAAGCAGCAGCTGGAGTAAAGAAATTGCTAGATGATGCAAGAAGTGAGTGCTAAGACCTAGAGATGAGCCATTTTTGCCAAGAGCTGGAATTTGCACTCAACAGTGCTAATTCTATCAGATATCTCCATGCATGATCTTCCTGCTTGATCATGTGATATGTAAAAACAAGTTTTATTCCCTTCTGCAGTAATGAAAACAATTTTGCCTACTTTGAGCATATTACTGTTCAAACTTATCTGTTTAAATCTTGGAACTTTGCTATCATGCTCCACAAAGTGCAGGTGTGGACAAAACCTGCAACCAGTTCTGTCTTGCCTGACCAGATATTTGCACAGCTGCCAACAAGAGCAGCTGTGATTCCTCAGGAGCCTCCTGAGAATGCACCTTATTTTCTCTCTCATCTTAAATGTCACTCTAGGAGTCCTCTGCCAGCACCAACCTTGAAGTGAAGCAGACTACACACGGTTTGCACAGAGCTCATCCGAGTGTCTCACAGAATCACAGAGTGGTTTGGTTGGAAGGGACCTCAGAGACCATCTTGTTCCAGCCCCCTGCCACAGGGACACCTTCCACCAGACCAGGTTGCTCCAATCCCCACCCAGCCTGGCTCTACTTTGTCTCTTTTCTCAGCAATGACAAAACATTGAGCTTTATGCCACATACCCTCCATTTCCCCAGGAGGAGATGCATCAGATCAGCCAAAGCTGTCATATCGATGGAAACTTTTCTTTATATCTTGGATAAACTCCCTTTCTCAACACCATTTCAGGTTTCCTTCAATAACATTGACCAATGTGAGCAAACAGCTTATTGGTTGAATATTACTACTTCACCAGTGCCCCACTACTGTTGACATGTGTCTGGGCTTGCTGAAATCTTCATGATGTTTCACAGCACCATTTCTTGTAATTATTATTATTATTATTAGCTTTACCACATTGCACCACTAAAAATCTCACGCCTATGCTAGTAGCCTTTACCTATGTGTATGTTTGCAGGGATGGATTAAATCAAATAAATAAAGTCTTGCATGCTTTATTTCAGTATTATAATTGCCTTCAAAACAACATCATGGATCTATCATACAATTGCTTATTATTAACACTAATTTCTGGGGCTTGGGAATAAATATTATGTAGACAGAAATTAAATGGGCATTTGCATTATATTAAGGCACGTAATTTACCTCAAATGCCCATCATACTGTTTTTATAAACAGATAAAGGTTTTATTGCCTGTTTCCACATCTCAAACTAACCCTCATGGGTCCTTTTCTATTTTCTAATCACAGAAAAATACACTAGAGTCTCAAGCTATGAACATGCCGTATTTCTGTTTGCAAGACAGTACCTGGTGTTTTGGTAGTGCAATTTCATCCACAGATCCAAAAACATTTTAGAAAGCTGAAGAGGGCTCCTACAGAGAATCAGAAACACTACAGTGACTAGCCTAAGATCCCACAGAAACTAATGGCAGAGACATGAACAGAATGCATCCAAAGTGACTGAGACACGCTTTAGATAACTGTACATTTTCTGAAAGAAATAAAAGAAATTCCTGCTTAAAAGGTAAATCCTCTAGAGGAAAAACTTTCTGTAAACTAAGAAAAGAAAATTAAAGTTGTCAAATATAAAGACAAAATACTATAATTAGAGTGACAATATAATTAGATCACTGGGTAGAAAGAGGTTCTTAATTCACAGCTTGTTTAAATACATGTCACAACAACAGGTTCTTGGAAGCTACTAATGTGCAATTAAAGTTCCTATTATTTACCAGGAAATGCTAACTGGTGAGAAGAAGAAATAATAATCATTTTTGCAGGTAAGGACTAGTCTAATGGAAAGAAAAGAAACCCAACCTTGTTGCCTTTTCATGCACTTTCTGATCTTTATAATTCCAACTTTGCCAGCCTGAAACTCTCTCAGAAAATATTTCGTGACAGAGATCCCCGTAGTGTAGTCACAAATGCTTGTGTCAGTAACATTACCACAATGCTAAACTAAACAGCATGAGTGTTATTTATTTTTAAAAATGCCATCTAAACTTTTTAGTAGCAATATGTAGTAGCTGCAAGCATCAGTATGACTGCCAATGTTTTCCAAACATATAAAAACCATGCAAATAACTAATTAGGGAAAACATGCTCTAATAGTTACTTCTACCTCTTTTAAAATGAAACACAAAAACAACTACATTTTTCTCAGATATATATACATATATATGTATATAAAAATACATATATAAACACCTGGGAGAAAAACAAACACTGAAGGCTCATGCCACAAACACCCATTCATGCTGCTGTGGTTTATGGAGTTACAAGGTTCCAGCAATCTAGTTCAACTCTCTGCCAAAGACCCTCACTCACTAAATATCATGAGACTTGAATAACAAAGTTGTCTTCTTTGCTTTGGTGCTAAGTTGGTCATCTTTCTCAAAGTGGGGGTTTAACAAGATTCCCATCTTCCTTCAAAGATAGGAGTGGGATGAGACAGCAGCACCTGACCTGACTAGAACTACAGAGAGCTGCAGCAGAAGGGAGAAAAACCAAAGATTGTTCTACAGGTATCCCTTCCAAACAAGATCATTGGTATTCCCAGCTTTTTACCCCAAATTTCCCTCTTCCACTTTGTCTGGGTATGTTTCTCCTACCAGTGTTCCCCCATATTCCCATCTTCCTCCTTGCCCTTTGGCCCTGGTGTTCAGAGGCTCTTTTTCTATTTGTGCTTTCTCCCTTCCTCCTTTTCTCTCCTCCACTCCCATGCTTTCAGTCTCCAAGGGTTTGCTTCCCACGACCTTTGATTCTACTCCTTGCAGCCATGTAAGTTTTGGGTACTTCCACTAAAATCACTCAGCTCTGCTAAGGGCACCAACATCACAGTCCCACTGCAGCTGAGAGAAGACGGGTCTGTGACAAGGAGCAGATTTCAGTTTTCTCCCTTTTTTGTGTCCTCAGCTCTTTCTTTTTCCACATTAAGCCCTTTGCAAACCTGAGGAAAGCAAAGGAAACACTGTTTATCCTTGACCCTCAACAGCAGCAAGGAAGAGTGAGAGCACTGCTCTTGCAGCATAGAAAGCCCTCTTTGCTCTCCATGGCTCCAGGGTGTTCCAGTTTGGCTCCAAGGCTGTAGGTTATCAGCCCTGGCCAAAGGCCACTGCTTCTCTAATAACCTGCTCAACTGAAAGCTACTTAATCCTTCCCCCAGTCTGCACCCAGTATAGCCTCCCACATCCTCTCCTTTCCACTTTGCTACACCCACATTTCCTAAAAGGCCCATGAAAACATTATGCTGCACTTCACTACATTTAGTTAACTGTAAAATGATAATAATAAAAAACCCTAAAAGATTTGAAGGCATTTTAAAGATAATTTAAATATAGGACTCTTTTCATCTAGCTATCACTGCAGTAATATAAATGAAGCAAATTAATTTTAATGCTCCAAGGTTCTGATTCTGTGTCACTGTCACTGACAGGATCCAACTAGACTTTATGAGATGGCATTTGACTTTATGGAAGTGAGCACTATGCACGCATTTACAATTTTACAGGGACTTTAAGCTGTCATGCTGAAAAATGTTTATAAAACATTAATCAAAAAATGCCTCTTTAATACAATGCATTGTCTGAAAGATGTTAGAAGGCACATATTGTAAATGGATTCTTTTTCTGACTAAAGTAATTTCTACCAAAAGCCTTTCCCCACCGCTATACAAGTACACAGTGTGGAGAGATAAAGAGCACTTTCTCAGCACATTACTACCTGATCCAAACACTTGGGAAATCACTAATGTACAGCATGCCATATTTCCATGTCACACATGACACATTTGTCTAAAATTACCCAACAGAGTTTGACATTGCAGCATATTCTTTAGCAGAGCTTTCAACTGACATCTGCCAAGTAAGAACTTCAAGTAGGAGCTTTCTTTCTCTAACAAGCAAGTAAGAGTTTTCTTTTATCCTATACCCATGATGGAAATGATAAAACAATAAGTACTGGAAATCAGGGGGTGGTTTTTTTTCTATTTTAATATGTTTATTTTATGCTCGCTGGTTGTGTAAGCTTCCCTTAAAGCACTGTTTCATCATTTGCTGTTTTCTATCACATTGCAATGGGTTCAGAGAACTTAATAGAACATTTTTATTACCACCAAAACACAGGCCATTATCTCTCACACCCAAAGCAGAGTTATTGCTAGTGTTCTACTGCCATACTTCACTGTATATGTTTTTTTCCCTTCCATGTCTTCATAGCAAACAATTTATCCTAAACCTTTATTGCCTACATTACTGAAACACACTCCGCATCACAAAAAGCTGCAGCATTTCTTCTCAGGAAAAGAGATTTGAGGCAAAACAGAGAGGTCATCCTAGGGCTATGGAACCATCAGGCATTCAGGATTCAGAATGCCACAGAACCCTCACAAAGAGGCAGTGGAAATACTTGGAAGAAAAGCTTTAGCCTCTGAATTTTTACCTCTCCCTTGTACTTGTCAATGCATTTCAGAACTCTCAATTGCTGCAATCTTCAAGTGCAATACACAAAATGAATCAAGTGCATGATGGTAGCTTCTCTGATGCTCTCCACACTACTCTCTTGCTGAAGGATCCTCTCAGGGATTGATGTGAAAGGAATATTATTGGTCAAACAGCTATTTCTTTTTTTATCTGAGGAAAGGCCTGTAAAGAGGGGCATATATTGTGCTGAATCTCTCCCAGGCTGCCAGAGCAGGGAGTGTCTGAATTTATGCTGCAAAGACAGCGCCAAATGAGCACCCGAATTTTGGCTGCCAAGTTTCAGAACAGCTCTGCATGGAGCCCGGTGTCTGCGTGGTGGGAAGGGCTGGTAAGATTCAGCCAGTGCCCAATTTAGAGGATTAGAAAAGAGTTGCTCATGCAGAGAGCTGCCAGAACAGCAAGATACTGCTCATCTCACTTGAAAACTTTCTCAAGGGTTTCCCTGTTTCTTCCCAGGCAAATCATTGCTGTGATTAGTTTTGAGGAGACAGAAGGTCACACACTATGCCTGTCCTTAGTGAAGCGAAAAAGGGATAGATATTTCTTTCCCTTGTTCAGACTGTGCTATGACATACTGAGATCACAATAGAAAAATATACTTTTGACAAATTAACTGGATTCTTTTTCCTACATCCATGCCTTCTCCAAAGCATACCCCGAATTCAAGTTAAATGCTTTTCCCTAAGGACCAGTTTCTTTCAGGTATAGGAATAGCTAAATGATACCTGACAACCTCTAACAATGCAAATATTTATTGGCTACTGAGTATTCCCATTCTAGCCAAAGAAAGCACCTTCCAATGTAATATGAGATTACATTATATTGCAGGGAGAATTGTGCCCTTTTGCCCACATACATGCTGTATGAAGAAGACTTATACCAAAAATGTTCTCAGGGGAAAAAAAAGACAATTTTTTTTCAGTATGTTTTCATATTTAGGTCAGTGACAAGTGTAATGGAAAGCAAAAACCAGGCTCATGGAGTGGTACAAACAAATGTCTGAGTTGGAGATTACACAAGGGACTGTGTGATATTAAGAGACTCTGGAAGAACTGCAGGGGAAATCTGCAAAATGGAGGCTATCCTTGCTCAGTTTGGATGTGTGGACCCTAATCTTCAAAAACATTTCCATCTCTTTGGGAAAGAACAATCCCCTTGCATTACATTAAATTATTTGCCTCTTTACAGAGCTAGAATAACTGGGAAGGCTCTGCCCTTAATCAGTGATGTGGCCATATACTGGCATAGAGTTCTGTGGGATGCAAGAATTTATGCTATAAGAGTTTTTTATATATATATATGCTATATTATAAGATTGGCTTAATATTTAAGTAAAGGAGGAAGAGGAGGAGAAATTAATGGGAAAGAGTACCTTCCTTTTGCTGCAACTTTAACAAGAATTTAAACAAAGAAGAAAACCTAATATGCTTTGAATGTTTTTGCTCATTCTTTTTCTTTAGGTAACTGTCCCACTATACTCATACAGAAATCAGTAATTCAAGTGCAATGTAAGTGCAGTTACCAGGGAACAGCACATCTTGATACTATCAAAGTTTTAAGGAAATAAAACTGCAAAAGCTGGGAGGAAGAGAAAGAAAGTACAGTTTGTTCCCGGGGCTTCAGCGGGTGCATTCGGATTGGAAGTGATATTTAATGAACAGCATAGGCAATCTTACCAGCTGCTAACAATGCAACATTTAACACCAACAACTGAAGACTGGTGCCTGAAACTCCACAACACCTCCACCTGGCTGACAATATGGTGGCAGGAATTAGTTAACAGGGGATTCAGGAATAATTTGAACACTGTAAGTCATTTTTCATATTCCTTATATGGCACCACAATGTGGATGCAGCAATGCTGTAAGCTCACACTCACTTCAGTGCTTTTTTCATTGCTTGGATACCAGCTCACTCTTCATCATACACCCCCTACTCAGAGCACAGGCAGCAAATTGATAACAAATTACAAATCTGCTATCAATAACAAAGCTACAAAGCTAAAATTACTAAAAATTATAACCCTTTTTAGAAGTTTAGTACACTTAACCTACTAATGAAAGGAATTCTGGACAAAGAGATGGACAGGCAACCTAAAGCTACAAAGATAAGATTTGATTAATTTTATTATTTCCTATTGCCCTTTCACACACAGCTGAGGCTAAGATTTCACAGTATTAAAGTTTTGATTATACAGATTTATATACACATATTATTAAAAAATAAAAAGATCTTTTATAGTTTTTCTTGCTATCTTTGTAAACATAGGCAGGTAATGCTATGCTCCAACCTGTTTCATGCTATCTTTTCATCAGATTTTTTAAAAGCTTTTTCTCCACCTGTAATCCTGATGCGAAGGAAAACATGATACACAAATGCATTATAAATAGTAAACCAGGAAAACACTTCTTTTCATAAAGGAAAAACCCATAATTTTTCCTTTATTCATCTAATTTCTGTAGCCAAAAAAAGAATATATGAGGCTGGAAAGTCTTACTGCTCCATTTGGGAATGCATTTTGAGAAAACAGCTCCCTACACCTAGAAATACAATGGGATGCTGTCTCCTATTCTAAAACTCTGTGGCTAGGCTTCTGTGCTTGCAGTGGTCATGGCAGCTTTTAGAGCTGGATCCCTGCTCCAGACTCCCAAACTCTCCTGCAACAGGAGATTTCCAGATTTCGCTGCTGCTGTTGATTTCTCACATCTTCGCACCCACTGCTTTAGAAGTGTCTGGAGTCAGCAGCTCAGACTGCCTGCCAGAAGGTGCACTGAGAGAGCAAATGTAGATACAACTCTCTCAGGGAGACTTGACATCATCTTCAATAGTCACCAGCTTTACTATGGGTGACACTCGTAGCCTCTGCCAGCTTGAGGTAAAAAAAACCCAACTTGAGTCATGTCCAAACATGGATCTTCCCAAGGGTAACCTGTCAGCTGTCTGCTGAATATAATGCCATTTCTTAAAGTAGATAAATTAACTTTAACTGTTTTAGGTGGAGAGGGAGAGCTCCTGTGTCATTATCATTTTACAGATGGATATGTGTGTTTACTTTTTTTTATTTCATTATAAAGAGGTATGAGCTTGCTGTCATTAAAAACCTGCAATCTGGTTTTTAGTGTCTGATCCAATTACGTGAGCTTCTGGAAAGACACACAACCAAATAAATAATTGGAGAGGTGCAACTCTGAAATGACAATTGTTATTCATCGATCTCTTTCTGCTAGTCGAGATTGAGAGATGTAAACTTCAAGTGAATGAGATCTCCTGGGAGAGATTCTTCAGTTCAAACACAGTAAACAACTGTTGTCCTCTGATGCACATTTTAGTACTGCTGCAGGCAAACTTTCTAAATATTAATAAAAAAACCTATACAGATGAAAAGGAAGCCCTGGGAGCTGAATTTCTTGCCACATTCTAGGTCTAATCAAAGAAACATATGTTTCAGGTCAGAAAGGAAAGGAGATTCCCTAATTTGATATAGTATTTCCCCTTCTAGAATCACAGAGAGGTCAAAATTGGCTAAATTGCAACAGATTAAATGTACTAGATTCTGACAGTTGTGGTTAAAAATACCAAGGGAGAGCCAGGCATTCTGTGCTCAAAAGCCACCATAACTCCCTGGATTATGCCATTTCCTGCTGTCAGACTGGCCTGCCAGCACATTTCCCTCTGCAAAGTTCAGACCCAGGGATGCTTTGCTCTGAAGGAGGCAAACAGGGGTCAGCCACACACGAGTAACAAGAGAAAATAAAATTGATGCTCTGGCACAGACAATTCCAGTGACCACAGCCTACCCAAAGCTGTCAGTTTGACTTCCTGTGCAGACAGTCCCCCCCTGTGAGGGATTGTGTAAGTATTGCAGAAATGCTTTTGTGTGCAAGATAGTGATTGGGGTGTACAAGCAGGAAACACTCACCCTATCCCCAGTTACAGAAATCTTCTGTCTATTTTCAGTTTGCTAATATTTATATAGGTAAAACTTTGTATTATAAGTATATCCAGATATACGTGGTTTTGCAGCTGTACTGGAAATAGGTAACAGCATTTCCCAGGCATTTTTTTTGAGGTCTGATGAGAGGGAAGACATGAGAGTTACTTGTTGATAACCTGACTGGTAATACTGGTGAGTAAGAACCAAATGTTGGCTCTAGAAGACTGCCAAGCTAAGAAATGTGACTTTCCTGCCCACAAAAGAAAGATGCTAACATGAGAAAAGTGTGGTAGGATCAAGATACTTCTGTTCTCCCCACTGTCATGTCATGTGACACAAATCCCTTGATTCTTATTTTTCCAGAGACAGAGAGGAGAATCACAGAGCTGAGGCAAATGCCCAAACAATAACCTTCTATTACTTCCAAGCAAATGCTGGGCAAAGACTGAAGGGATGAGAAAAAGATTTTATTTTAGCCCAAAGAATCACTGTATCAAAATTTAAAGAAGGTTCTAGCAGTCACTAAGCCCACTCCTGAGGGATCTCAGAAGCAGAAATGGGAGAGTTTCTAACTCTCTGGGCAGCAGTGAGGGGCCCAGACACAGCCTTTAGAAGACACATTCTTTGAAGCATTCTCCTCCCATCAGCTTCCCTCTGCCCTGAGGGTCAGCACCCACCAGTTCCAAGCAGAGGAGTAGCTTTTTACTTACATCACCCTATCAGACACCTGGGGAAGCAATGAGACTAAAAGCCTGTAAAAGATACAAATGCAAATTCAAGCACTACCAACACCAAGAGGTATGACAAGTTGTAGTAAAGTCTCCTGTCCAACACTCATGGGAAAATTCTGAAGGTAAAAATCAGCATCAAAATCTTACTCTTGAAAACTTTCAGAAAGCAACTAACCAGGATTATTTTCTATATCTTTATGTGAAAGGCAGAGGAACTTGATGAATAACTGCCTTAGAGGAAAGTTCTCTGCCAGAAGCAGAGAAAAACCACTACACTCCAAAAATACCAGAGAATAGCCTCAATACTTGCTTAGGGCAACACACATGATTTTGCCATCTTACCTTTCTATTACAGAATGATTAAGAGATGCCTCCTTTTTTTAAATCATCCACCTCTTACCTTAGCAGAAGTTAGAACATTTTAGCATTTTTCTATTTAAAGGAGAAAGGAAATTATCACTGAAATAAAAAGAGTCTACAATGGATTAGTACAGCATTTCAATATATTATTTATCCTGAAAAATCTTATAAGGTGATATCTGTAGAAAGCATGACAAAAAACTATAGATACCTGGCAGCAGATTGGAGCTATATGTCAGCATGATGCCCTCTGTGCCACTGTGCAGCTGGGCAGCTCGGGGGAAGGCACGGGCTGATTAATCCACAGCCTGGATGATCCCCTCGCAGACATTGCCCTCTGAATCCACTTGTGCACTACATCAGGCTTTTAAGAATTGTTCAAGTACAGGCCATTGCTCAAGCACTTGAGCAGTAAAAGGCTGAGTATTTAAAAAATAAATTTGAATTAAATTAAAACAAGACAAAAGAAAGTTGGTGTTTTGGCTTTTATTTCTATAATGAACTCTATTCTTGCCTGAAAGTTATGTGGTAGGCTAGAAACTTTGATTGTATTATTTGAAGGGCTTCATGGTGAGAGAACTGCTATGTTCTGAATCCAAATGAAGAAAAATACATCCTCCATCACAAAAAATACCCCAATCTTATTACTAGGTAGGGCTATTTTTGCTGTTTTGTTTTACCAATCTGCTGTTCCTCATACCTCCAGTATTAATATTTGCATTTGTGGTAGCCAAAGTAGGTAACAGTACTTTGATTTTTGCTGCTAAAATAATTTTACATAATAAATACCAAGAATTAAAGCAAATATATGTGTTTTGACAATCCTGAATTTTCCTTTCAGAGTTGTAACTTCTAACTAGCAATTCACTCTCTGAAAAAAATAAATTAACGTTCTGTATTTGGCTGCAACTTTTGTGTAAGTGCAAGCAACAACTGCAGTATTTTTTTAAACGAGCCACAGTGATAGCTTTGTACTTCCTTGAGGCCTCTTCTCTTCTCTTCTCACTGAATGAACTCCAGGGAATGGCATCATGTCGGGCTTTCCAGATGGATTATGTGAAGCCATAGCTCAATGTCATTTTCAATAGCAAGGCTCATAATTAAAGGTCAAATAGTCACTTCATCTGCAATCAATCAATAGAAGAAGTACTAATACTAAGTACTAATCAATCAATGGCAAATGCACTAATAAAAGCCATGCATCAAATGTCTGCATATGTGTGCGCTCACATGTACCTTGCATATATGTGAGCAGGGAGAAGGAGAGAAAGGGAACAATGTGGGGGTGAAAATGCCAGAGGCCATTGTGGATACTATATTTATCTTGGCTTCCTTGCAAGTTTATATTCTGCTTCACTCTTTAGGTGAAATGCAAATAAATATTGGCTTTTCTGCATGCGTGATGCCCTTTATTCAAAACCCTGCTGAAGCACCCACCTCTATGCAGAGGTATCGGCTTGTGCTCCCAGCTAAGGAACACAAAGGCACCTACCCTGTGTGATTTGTCCTAACACAAACATACCCTGCACTCTGATCTTTGAAACAAAAAGTGTGTCAACTGTTCTGTCTACAAAATAAGACCTAGCATATGGGAGCAGCACTCATCTCCGTGCAGAGCAAGCACTTACTCATGGATGCAACAGTGGAAGTGGCAGTTGGCCTCATGAGCATGCACTGCATGGGAATTATCTGGTTTCATAATATGGTGTGGAAGAAAGTGACTTACAAAAGTCTTCTCATGCCTCTCCTATTACCACTTCTAAAGCTTTAAAGCTGTCAGCTCTTCTCCCACTTTAGTTGGTGCCATTCTCAGCTCCCCAGGGAATGGGCCAGACATACCTATTTGGAGTTTCACCTGCCAAGCTGAGAGAAATCAGTTTCAAAGCAAAAGAACAAGTGTTGGAGGGTCATTTATGCACTACCACTGGAATCTTGAAGACAAAGCAGAACTCCACAACAGATGTGAAATGAGAGCATGAGCCATGTTTGTGCTTTCAGACATTGCAGTGACAGAGGGAGAAGGAACATAAATGAGCAGAAGATCTCTTGTTACATGTTTATAGTAAACACCTATGGACAGGCAGAAATGTGCCAGAACAGCAAAAGACTAAAGGCCAAAATGCCTGTGTTTATCTGGTTTCTGCTACGACCAGGGTGGACAGGGAAAGATCTAAGTGTCATTCAGAAACAGCTAATCCTTAAAAATGAATTAGATCTACTCTGCTCCCACCTCCAGTGAAGGAAAAAATGCTGCCTGCTCTGGTTAACAGATCTGTTTGCATCATCAGCTCAGGCACATGCCTCATCACACTCTGGCTTTGTAAAATCCAATAGTCCTTATTTTCATACGCATTTGTTTCTATACAGCTCTACATCATCTGGTACTAACGCCAAACAGAATAAAGTATCAATGGTCCCAGACTCAGGCAGCTGGAATCTGATACACAGCAGGCACACCTGGACACCCATGGAGCAGGGGTGCACACAAGACCAGAAGGTAACTTCAGGCATACCAAGGACAGGCTCCCAGGGGACTGCCAAAAGGAGCATTTCCCCATTCCTCTCCCAGGATGACTGGAAAGCAGTCTGCCCCAAAGCTGACAGACAGAACAGCCCACAGCTCAGAAACAGCCCCACAGTACCAGGTTCCACTATCTGCGTTTTCACTTCAACCTGCACACTTGCACATGGGATATCTGGACTAAGGGAAAAAGGTATTTATGGCTGGGGAAAAGCTGCAGGAGTCCTTGAAGTCAAGGTGGCCAAAGTATTTTTGCCAGTGTACTCGGGCAAAGAAAGCTGCAGAATACAAAATCTGGCTCATAAGGTTATGCTAATATGAGCAGTAACTTGGAATTGGGAAAATGTGAGCCAAAAGGTCAAGGGAGCTAGGAACCTCAAACTAAGTTCTTCTAAAAAAGAAAATAACATTAAAAATTGAGAGTGTAGTAGCAGAAGAAAAGTGAACTGACTCAGCTGTGTGCACAGGGTCAGGTCAAGACAGGCTGCACAAGGATGCTTGGTAGAGTGAGTGAAATAAATGAACAGTCCTCATTTTTTGGGGGGTGATGGCAAGCTCCTTTAGAACTTAAATATTTAAAAAGGCTTTGTGCTTATTTTCTTAAGTGTCATGGCAAGCTGGCAGAAATATGCAACAGAGCATATATAAAACTATTCTCTCTGGGGAGAAAAAGGGAAACTTGCACATTTGTGCTGTTAAACACAACCAGCTTCTCCAGCTTTTCTTCTGTAGTATCACAGTTGTGCCCTAAGCTCATACACACTTCCAAACAGAAAGCACAGCAGCGTGTTATGCCTTATGTGTGCAGTTGCTTTCTACAAATACAAGACTAACGGTCCTGAATACAAGCTCCTTTATTAGTCCAAGCTCAGTTTCATAGAACATTTGGCTGGAAAAACCAATGTCATTTAATCTATGTTCTGCTTCAAGGCAGGATCAACTCCAGCTATTTAATTCCCATCTGAGGCTTGTCTACAATGATAGGAGATTGAAGACAACATAGGCAACATATTCCAAAGCTGAACTGTTTTACACTAGACAGGTTTCCCTGATTTTCCCTGAAAATTGTGTTAGCTGAAATCATCATCATTGTAACAAAGTCCTTCCCTTTACAAAGTCCACTGTGTCAGAGTTACTTTCTTCCTTCATTGCATCAAACTTTTATGCATTTGGAGATCACTGCAGTATTTCAGTTATCTTCTCTCAACAATCCCAACTGCTTCAATCTACCTCTGGAATAACGTTTTTGAAGTCTATGATCATTCATGGCTCTCTCTTCTCATTTCTTTCCAGTTAGCCCACATAAGTTTTGAATTGTGGAGCCCAAAACATTGTGCAAATATCAAAAGCCACAACACTCTCAAGCCACACAACTTTTTCTTCTTTCCTGCAACCCACAGGGCCCTGTGTGAAAGGAAGGTAGGTTAGTTTAGTATGCTATGTATTTGACAAAGCTATGGGGCTGTTACTCATCTCCTTGTTCTTCTTACACTGTTAAAATAATTTATTTAATGACTAGGTTCAGTAGTTTTCTACAAAATGAAAATAAAACTCAGTGATCTATAATTCCTCGTCCCCTCCCCATTTCCACTGTAAAAAGGGACATTTTGTTTGACTTTTCCTTGTCTTCCAGGAACTCCTCCACTTCCCACAGACTTTCAAAGGCACTAACAGTTCTGCAGCACAGGCCTGGCTGAAGCAAAGAACCTGAGGTGAGTTTCGCTCTATCAAACTGACTTGGAAAAGATCTAAGTCCCAACTTGTTCTTCCCCTGTTCCAGGCTGAGCTCTTACCTTTGTCCTTCACACTAGCTGTGCTTCTCTTTCTCAGTTACACTCTTGAAAAGAGTCAGATATTCAGTCATATATGCTTTACCAAACATCTGTTTTTATAATCTGAAAACAGTCCAGTTGTATCCCTGACTGAACATAATGGATGAACCAGCAGCAAATGGCTGTAAGCATTTCTGATTTAACAGTATTTTCTGCATATCCATCAGAATATTCTATTATCACTATGGGGTCATAAGTGACAAATATCTCTATGATGTTTTGATAAATGAATGCCAAGAAATAAAGCTATCCAAAGTGTCTGCAGATTCAACACATATATTTTGCTCATATTAAGCAAAAGAGTATTGTCTATTTGTGATTTCTGAATACACTATGTCCTTTGATTTTCACTGGTACATCCCAGCTTTTAGATGTAAGATTTTACTGTCAAACTGGGCATCTCTTCAGCCATCTCTTCAGAAACAAACCTGAAATTTTATCAGCATTGGATTAGGCAACAGAGCAGAATAAGAACAGAGAGAAAAATACAGCTTTCCACATACCAGGTGGTCTTACTCTACAACCACTAAAATCTCAGCTGAGAAAATTGTGTTCTCTGCCCTGTAGGAAGCATTAGTTTCATCTGTGCAAAAATAGTATCCTACTTTTAGTATTATACTGGTAGCAGTACTTGCCACACTAAACCCAAAACCATTTAAGCAGAAAAACCAGAAACTAAACCAATTTTTTTTCAACACAGCAAGGCATTAATGTTATTGTTGTTTTGCTCACAAGCTTATCTCCTGACTTACCCAGGGTGAGGGATTTGTGTGTGGAACAGAAAACGATAGCCACTGTGTCTGCTGGTGTGAAAGTAGAGTTATTCCTGAAAAACAAAAGAGTTTCAATAACCTCTGATAGCAAAAACCTTCTTAAAACAGCATCTATCAAAATTATTACTTTGAGGATCCATATACACATTCACATCACTTTGATCAGTCTACTGACAGAAATAATTCCAGCCATAAATGAACAGTAGTGTTTGACTTTTTTTTTTATAGCAGAATTGTTTCTCTGTTATGGCAAGTTCTCTAATGAATAGATTCCCATGTGAAGGATAGAAATTTTGAAGACATGGTGGGTAGGACATAACTTTATTCCAGCCAAGTTTATTTTGTCAAACATGCAAAAATGTCATAGCAGAGGCCATTTGCTTCCACAAAATAAGAGAAAATGACCTATTATTTCTTTTTCTAGTATGGAGCAGTAACAAAATGCTCAGTTTGGACAATTTTTTGAGTCTACACTAAGGAGTTAGCTTCCACTTCAGAGAAAAACTACATCTAAGGGTTTAAACACTGGACTAAGGCCAGGAGGAGTGGGAAAATGACATATATATATATATATATATATAAAGAGAGAGAGAGAGAGAGATGATGAGCCAATGGATCACCCTTTGCTCCAAATTAGTAATTCTTTGAGATTCTAAATATTCACCATACAGAGCTGGCTACTGCTTAAGATATTTCAGATTTCACAGCTGGGGCATATCTTCCCCCCAGGTTAGATCAAGCTGTTCAGAAGTTACTTTAAAATGCTTTTTAAGGTTAGGATATAATCTTGTCACAGACAAATTTTCTTGTGGCACCAAAAAAAAAAAAAGCCTAAGTAGCTCTAAGACACTGTACCCTTCTTTGTGAGTCTCCCTTATGGATATTGTATAATTCATATAAAGCATATGCTTGGATCTGCTGTATTGTGGCACTCCCCTTTCAGCAGAGAGCTGCTAAACAAATACTCCAGGAAGCCTAAGTGAGAGGGCAACTGTGGCTACTCCAACCAGCATCAGTGATGCCCTGAGTCACTGGCTAACACCAGTACTACTGGCTCACAGTACTACTTTTTGAGAATGAACAATTGTCCTTCCTGGTAGATGCTTTAAAAAAGGAAAAAGAAAAAAAAATCTCTACCAAACATTAGTTCAGGACAGTTGTCTTTTAAGAATCACCATATAAATGTAGCAAATTTGACATATATAGAGAGGAGTGAATTGCCAGCACAGCAAATGTATCTGGAGATGTAAAAAGTCAAACTGAGTTCTTTCTCTCATATGTCATCAGTATGTCTGCAGGGCAAATTATACCTTCAGTGACATCTGTGCAAATCCATTTTTTTCAGTGGATGAGGTATAGCAGTGATTGATTGAGATTTAACAACTCTGTAATTAACACCCATGAAAGGACAGAATTCAGGTCCTGCTCTCTCAGCCTATAAAACTCTAACAGAGCAAATGCGGTAAGGACAATCTGAAATACCAAAATGAGATCACCCCTATTCAGAAACCTGCCTTTACACATTTGCATAAACTTTGTCACCCAAGCCAAAGATATCATGCAAAATAATTATTCAAAGGTTGGGATTTAGCATGATCAATTACCTTGTGGAGAAGAGGAAAGTCAAAAACATGAAGCTCATCTGAACAGAAAATACTGAAAGAGAAACAAGCTAAAATTAGACCACAATTGTAATTACCGTGTCCATGCCTTTTGTTCCCGTACTGCAAGTCCAAAAGGAGGCTGGACCAAGCCTATCCAGAGAAACCCACTGACAGACAACCTTTAAAGACTGCCTGGAAGAACAACACAGACCATTATATCCAGAGAAGCCAGAATTAATGTTATGGCTGCACAAGTTCCTCTTGGGGTAGATCCTCTGAATCAAGTATTTCTTGACACAGTGAATGGCAGGAAATCGTGCATGTGCTGCACATCTCTTTGCACAAGTTCTGATTGTTGGGTTGACAACATAAAATGTGTCAGACATGCTTTGGTTGCTGGGCATTTAGACTTGCTATTTTACAGGAGAAAGCACAGTGTGTAAGGATGATCCAAATAAATATTCCTAGCCCTGGGTATATTAATCATGATCATTCATGGGCAGAGAAAGAGAAGATCATAATAGATTTTTGAATTCTCTCTGAGACAAAGGCTAATTCCTGGGCTGGGCAGTGTGTGTCAGACATTTCCTTCAAGCTCAGTCAGCTCTTTAAGTGCAGGTAGTTGTGAACATCCCAAGGGGAGCTCTTCTCTCTGCCAGTTCTGCTGACACCCACAGGGGCTCTGGGGAGCACAGAGCCCATCCTTGGACTGCAGAGGTACAAGGAGGAGCCAGTGGCTTCCATGAGTAGCTGCAGAGACCAGGCATCAGCCCAGAGCATAGGGAATCCCTACAAGGCTGAAAGAGAGACCCTGTGACCTGCACAGGCTTTTTTTAGAGTTTGTGGATTTTGGGGAAAAGGCTTTTGCTTGAAGTAGAATCTGTGGTGGGTCCTCTTCATACTCCTTGCAAAACTTGTGAATGTAGTAAGACTGACACGCCTCATAGGGCAGTGCAAGTAAAGACAATGCTTTTGATTTTGACCCCCGGTTTATAACTGGGAAACATGGCAGGGATATTAGCTATTACCAGTGACATTTTCTATTCTCCTACATACATTTCCTAGAATATATAAATGTCACCTCAGCATGCACTTAATTTCCCCTTCATGAACTAAAGAAGCAATCCATTGTTCCTGAATTATAATTTTTCTCCAACTAAGTATATTAATTTAATACGCATAGAAAAAAACAGTCCCTTATTACACATAATTCTGTAAAGCAATAAACATGTGTTGCTACCAATTCTTCCTTGTGAATATTTTGCTGTGGCTAGAATATTAGCATAAAAATTACATAAAAACATTAATCAGCAAAATAACAAACTCAGTTTCACCTCAAACTTCTCATGCTAATTTTCCCTTTCTGCTGCAGTACAATACATGCATCCAGCCGACACATCCAATGTGATACAGAAACTTCTGGAATACAACATGCATTACCCATCTCCAAAGCTTCCTTGGTTCTTGGTTTTGTAAATATTCCAGGAAAATCTCCAACCAATTGTCTAATATGTTCCAAGTAGTTCCACTGCTTATGTTAATGTTCTTACTAAGAAATTCCAGCTATGCACACTGGCAATGTAGATATGATTTTCAGTGTATTCCACAGCAAATGATACATTTCATTCCACATGGCACACATACAGAATTGTCTTGAAGAGAAATAAAGGCCAAGCAAGGCAACAGAAGCAAACACTATACATCAACAGTTCTAGGAAGAACATGTCTTCTTTAAATAAAAAGAAACTTTTTTTGTTTTTTTCAAAGTAGGGTCAGCAGAGTTCCATAAAATTACTTCATTCTGAGTCTCTCTGCACATTAAGTTTGAGTTGAAAATTTCTGTACCATTATTTTTTGCTGACAAATTTGCACTGATTTAAGTGCAAGGTCCTTTTTGGGTGCCAGTGCAAAGAAGTATTTATTCAATTTCAAAAAAAGCTCCATAGCATTGCTTTCTACTCCTTTGCTTTCAGAATAAAACATTTATATTGTACCATTTATAATTCCATGTACTATTTTAGACAGTGTTTCATAATCAAAAAAAAAGCCACAATTAGGACAGAATTAAGAGCTGATGCACAAAGGGCTGGGGCAAATTTCCTACTGGCTTTAGTAGAGGTCAGATTTGTAGAAGATCTGTTATTTTTATTAGACAGAATAATATGCAGACACACAACTCAAAGTAGGTGATGGCCTGATCTCTTGAAACCTAACAGTTGTAGAGTATGAGATGTGATTTATACTGAAGTATACTGTAGTTACCTCTCCTCCATGCAAATTGAAACTCCTGTCTGTGGACAGTCTGGAGCAAATGGGAAATCCCTGCTGGGAGAGGAGACAGTGCCTGTACAGCACTGCCTTTCCCTGGGAGGGAGGGATCTGCAAGTGTGTTTCCAGCTGATGGCAAGGATACCAGCAGCCTATTCTCACATGGATGTTATTTAAGGCTGAATGACTTGAGTGCTTCTAAAAGAAACTCTAAGAAATGTGCTCATCCACAGAAACAGATCATCACATTCAAACTCCCAACTAGGTTTATAATATGCTAAGGAAGAACAGTTTAAAAATTATAACAGTGCTTCTGAATAACAGCTCAACCCCAAATCTTTTGCTGCTGTTTGGAATGTGACATCTGTGTATTTTATGGCTGTTCAATAACAAAGAAGCCAAAACCAGAATGCCAGTAAATGCTATGCCTTTTCAGAAAAGAAGGGCCACAGAGCAACCTCAGGCACACCTAAATAGCAGGGTTCATTCCTCTCTAAATGCTTACTCAGATCCCTAAATGCATCCAGCTCCTAAGAAGTTTGGCAATCTGGTTTACTAGATGCTTTAGAAGCCCTAACACCATGCCAGAACCCCCACAGCTCCCCCACTACATGTAGCTCATTACAGACCTGAAACACGCACAAAAAAGAGTAATTTTAGAGCTAAACTTACTAATGAACACGATTATAATCAAGCTGAATTTATCCAGGTCAATATTTGGATTGGCAAAAGTATCGCAGAACGTTGTGTAGATGATCATCAGGAGCACAGAGCTGCTGATAGCACCAAATGGAGGCTTCTTCCTTTCAAGCCAGTCCTTGATGTATCTTCGGACAATCTGAAACACAGAAACCAACAGGTTGTCTCTTTTCAAAGATGCAGGGAGCCAAGTTGGGCATCACAAAGTGAATCTGACAGCGGAAAGACACAAAGAGAAGAGAGTAATTTGGATGACGGCCACAGTGGATTTCAAAGCTTCCCTGCCACACAACTCTTCTTCTGGGGAATTTAACATTTGTAGTGCAATTTCCACTGGGCGTCCATAATGAGAGTATATTTTCAAGTGCATTCAAATCCATCCTTAATCATGCCAAATGTTCTTTGCTAGCTGTCACTGAGACATGCCCATTAAGCCTCCCCAAAGTTTATCTCCTCTGCTGATACTAATGGATGTATGTAATTATCACAGTCCCCTTTGCATCAACAGACAATTCCAAGTGCAACTTTGGGAATCTTAAAAATCTGACATCTTCAGGAATTTCATGATGGTAGATAATCGAAAGTGATCCATGGAACATTTTAATATTTAAATAGCTAGCGATGCACCAGAAGTTTTTAATTAAATTATAACTCAAGCTTGAAAAGCAAAAGTGCATGTGTTGTGTGAGTTTAAATAATTCAAACTCTGAATATCTGGAGTTTTTGTAAATCCAAAGACAAATGCCATTTGCACACTTTTAGAATACCAGAATTAACACATGAAAACAAGGAAACCTACTGTACTTAGCAGAACATTTGCACTTTCAGGAAGCAGAATATGAAGCAGTTTTTCAATAATTTTTTAGAAACTACTATAAATTTTAAAGCAACCTCAACATTCTAATTATGCTGAATACCATTGCAGTGAGCCTCATTCACTAGATACAATGCATCTATTTTAATCCTGCCTGGGGAGTCACTTTTAGTTTTTCTGTTTACTTTGTATGGTTTGAAAAAAACTTTTTAAAGCTTTTATCGTACAGCTGCGACTTGTGTTAATTTTTCAGCAATCACATTATCTTTCCTAATTTCTCCTGAGGCCTCCTGATACTCTTTGTTACCACACTCTTTTGGAAATCACACCCTGGGATCCTGAAGCACTTCTGCCAGAGGGCTCCATAATGTCTCATGACCTTAGTGGTGCCACTAGCAGACATTGCCACCATTGGTTTAATAACACAGAAAATCTTAGAGGTATTCAAGATTAATATCAGGCATCATCACCAATGCTACCATAGGACTCTTTCACCAAACAAATGCCAAAGCCATGGAATCAAGTTGCTCTCAGTTTTCCTCACAGCTCTCAGTTTTCCTCACTGCTTTCCTGGACTGTTTGCAAACCTCTCAGCAGGGAAATCCTGGGAGCAGCTATCCCAGTCACCACAGCAGTGAGACTCCATCAGGGCACACACTAAAACTTTGGCACATGGGCTTCATGCCAAGCTAAGCAGGCTGAAGATCAGCACTCACCTCCCAGCACTTGTGGGCTTCCTGCTGATGAAAAATAACAAATTTGCAGAAAAATATCTAAGGGAATGCTCAACGGCGTGGTGAAAACACTGAACTTTAAAATGTCACGCTTGCCAGATGTTCAAGAGAGAAAATAACAAAAAGAATAAGGCCAGACTTCTCGAAAGAGCCTCCACTAGAGCTCCTTCAGCCACTGGGTAGAAATAAGACACTGCACTGATGAAAGAGACACAAGAAAGTGAAGACATACAGAGAGCAATGTGAAAGACATCTATTGGGAAGTTCAGATAAGTCTAATTCTGAGCAAATTTGGGACTTTAATTATCAGAAGCAAAAAGTAGTCTTTCACTTCTAAAGTGAGCAGTTTTTTTAATGTAGTTAAAAAAAAATCCTATTATCCCTTAAATTGTCACACTGGAGAAAAAGAAAAACTACTTAAGGCCACCTATTAATTTATGGTCCTTCCAGAAGATTTATACTGAAAGTAACGAGATGTTGAAAAAGAAAAGTGATGGTTCATTATGCCATGGTACAATTTCTAGTAGAAGTGTTTAATCCAAAAATTATAACCATGTGCCTGCTCAGGATCTAATTATAACAGATACAACAATAATACCATTATAAACATATTTATCCTTGACTGACATAGAAGAGAAATAAAAAACATTTTAAAAATGAAACTGCAAGTATTTCTTCACAATCTTCAGTTGAGTGATACTGTCTTTAAATATCCACCTCTATCCAGCCTGGATTTTTTGTGAATCAATATCCATAAATACTAGTACAGCTTCTTACTGCACATTGTATTTTTTAAAAAATTACACAGACCCCAAAGAATTAAATTGTGGCTTTAGGAAATCATATAATCAACCCAGTGTCATGCTAAATGTTTACGAAACACAGACAAAATATATCTTCTCTAACATAGAATCCCATACATTTTGATCTTTTCACCAAGTTCAACATGATCTGTGATTTCAGACGTCAATTCAGCCTATAATCACGAATTCAAGGTAACCTAAATTCTTGTATAACTTGATGGGAGAAATATAACCCTACAGAAGCTCATGTCAGCCAATTCACTTTGACTGAAAAACAATCCATTTGTTATTCATGCCTGGCAGAGTTGCTTCATGACAAGGATGCTTTGAAAGCCCTTTCATTCTCAACCCAATTCTATAACTTTTTGGGGTAAACACAGAACTACAAACAAAAACCAAAATTGCGAGTATTTGTAGTGAAATAATGATAAATGCCAAAAATATAATCAAGACAATACCCATTCAGAGCCTGGGCTGAGATACTAAAACTTCATTTGTCTGATATGCAGCAAAAACTAACACAGTCATTTTTGAATGTTAATATAAACCAATGGTATCCAAAATGGATGCATCCCACCGATGGAAAAGAGCAAAAAGGGGATGTATTGGGTTTTGTGGCAAGGTTTGGTAGTGGGGCAGGTGAGAGGCATGGCTTCTGGGAGAAGCTGCCAGGAGCTTCCCTTATGACTGGTGGAGCCAGTGCCAGCCAACTCCGAGATGGATCCATCCCTAGCCAAGGCTGAGCTCCGCACTGATGCTGGTAGTGATGCACTGTAAAGATTTTCATACAGATTCAAATGCCAGCCCCAAAGAGCAGGGAAAGGCTGACCCAGAGGTTGCACATGAAAGAACACAAAGGTGAATCCTTCCTTCAAACTGCAGTTTAGTGGAGAAAACAGTGGGAGAGAAGCAAAACTTCATAGTAGGTGATGTTTTATAAATAATCTGCCTGATAAACTCACAGAAAAGTTAGACAATAAAAGAATATAAACGTGTCCAGCAGGCAACCACCTCCTGAACACTACAGCCTGGCAACCTCCAAAGGTTTTGGAAAGGCATCAGCTCAAATTTGTTTCAAAACACAGTTTCAGGCTCAAACTTTCCTCTTGCCCAGGATTTAATTTTTAACAACAAAGAAATGTAATTACACTTGAGTTAACAGTAGTGTCCTCATTTCAATTTAGTTCTCCTACCAGAATAGTTATATCCACAGTATTTTTCCTACAGACTGCTCTGTATCCTGCCATAGCCTTCTTGTCTAAACATCAACCTTCCTAAGCAAATGGGCTCATTGCTCTAATGCTTATTTCATTTAACATCCTTGAGCAAAGAAACATGATCTGTTGTTCCAGGAAAGCAGGTAAACAGTGCTCATCTGTTATTAGATCACACATGAAAATAGCAAAGGGTGTGTTACAGAAAAACAATTCTCTTCTCTAATTGTACCTTCAAAACAGTCACACTGTATGCCCAGAGAAACCTGTCAGTAAAATACAGTTAGACCTGTCTGACCAAGTGCTGGACACAGAAGGTAAAAGATGCAATAAACAAGGTAATACATTAATGTTCATTATTAATTTAGCTAAATAGGACAAGGAGCACCCCCTCTCCTTATATGGAATGGAATGATTTCTGAAATTAGTAATGCAGTACATCTAAAAATTTTTTAGATTTGTAACTTACTTATTTATTAAATCCAATTTAAAAAAAACAAACAAAAACAAACAAACAAACAAACACAAACAAACAAATAAAAACCCCAAAGAACCCAAACCCAAAAAACCCCAAGGAAACGGAGAGGATGTCACAGTTTCTGTTTCCATTATATACAAGAGTCTCTCTTGGTATTTACCTCATTATAAAAATTGATTTTTCCTAATTCTACCAATTATTTTGGACTAACCTCCTCTTGACAGAATTTACAGTGGTTTTACTGCATTTCTGCTCCTTTTTATTGTGTATAGGTATGTTCTTCTAGATACCTGGGAAGAACACCTGGGGCTTTACCATCTCAAAAAAGAAACACAAGTCACCTTCTCCTTGTGTTCAAACACACAAGTAAACAAGCTGAAACTGCTGGATTATCACCACACCTAAATGCAGCAGTTACCTTACTTAATTTGTCTTCTAAGGTAAGATTCCTAACTCATTCTTAATTAATATTACTACTACTTATAGCAACAGATTTATGCAATTAAGTCTAAAATACAAAATTTTCTTTTGAAAATCTTTGAGTCAGGGTAGATATTTTCAACAATATCTGTCCTGTAATTTTTCTATATATCTTCTTACATAGTGATGGTAAACCAAGGAAGACAATTAAGACATGAAAGGTGAGAAAATTGGGAAAAAAAAGAAAGAAGATCAACTAAGATGACAGTAGCTGTAGAAACCAGTATAAAGAATCAAATCCTGGAATGGAAGAGAGATTAATTGGGTTGCATAAAAATATAAATGAAATAAGATGCTTAGATGGACGTCATTCACAGATTTCTATAGCGTAACTAGCCACCATATATAAAAGGTCTGCATGAGAGTTTGAATGCACAGACCCTTTTATAAATCAAAACTTGCACCACCTCAGCCAGACCCTGACCTGATAATTTTAGAGGGATTTTACCTATGTGAAGGCATAAATTCCCACCTTTCCCAGTAAAGTTTCAGATTTTGTGATGGTTCACCTGCTTTCCTAGGACATCATCTATTATCAAATCTATCCTTATGCTACAGAGTGTGCAATCTAATGTTTCTTTTCTGAAGACAGGATGAAGATTTTTACAATCTGAAGGGAAAAAATCTTTTTCTAAAAGCATCTTGCTTTTTTCCCCTCAGCTTACCAAACTCCCCTAAAAGGTATCTTAACACCATTATGTCAGTCAGCTTACTCCCAAGAGGTAGCTCCTGACACCTATACACCTTTAAAGCAAGGTTTATAGAAGCCACATGAGGCCATTTTCAAAATTATGTTTCACAGTTTGGGGTAATTTGCAACTGTTGTTTTAAAACCTTATAAACAGGTGCAACATGGTAAAAATGTGAAGGGTGCCTGCAATAGCCATACTTTTCCTCATATTTTGCCTTATGTGGAAACAAGGCTCTGTTCCCTGCCCAAGTCAGGTGTTAGTAGGGAATGAAGTGTGCTCTGAAGGCTGTTTATCCACTTCTTCAGTCCTCTGAAACAAGCTCCTAGGAGACTTCATCTCCCAGGTCTCTTCTCCCTGCAGCCCTCCTGGACTTTGAAGAGAATTAGGGCTACTTCAATGTGCATTTCATTTACAAGAAGAGACAGATTTGACACTGTTGCCCCCTTTTCTTGGTAACAGTTGTGTTAATTTTTATTTCTCCCACCTTAGTTAAATAGTTCCTTCTCCTTCCTATCAACTGCCACCTACCTTCCCCTTTCCATTTCTCATTCTTTAAAAATAAATACCTTGTTAAGCTTTTTAGCTTCAATTTCACTTACAGCTTGTACTGCAACATAGCACCCTTTTAGACTTGTGTTGATAAGCACAGCTCCCAAGTGCTGATAGGGCTCCTCTGGAACATTTTGGGCAATGATGCAGAAGGCAATTAAGATCCTTTACTTGTAGGACATCAAGATTTTTTTGTGTGTGTGACTAGATTCAGTGAGGATTTCTGTACAACTCGTTTCATTTTATAGATTTGGGAAGAAGAACTACACCAAATCATAACACTAATTTTAGCTTTAGTTAAGGTCTGTTTAATGTGAAGTGCCCACTTTATGCTGGCAGACAAATTACCAATGGGGCAACTAGAGAATGCATGAATGATAATGTACAGACAAGCTTTTTATTATTTATTCATAGAAAACAGTAGGTTTTGGTGTGCTGCTTTGAAAAATGTTCAAACTAGTAGAATATAATGAAAGCACAGTGAAAATTCTATTTCATTAACATTTAATCATAAATCGCTCTTTAATATAAAACATAAAATAAAAGTCTGTCATAAGCACTTAGGTGTAGGGAACGGAGAAAGTCTGCAAAAAGGGGAAAGGAAACATTGTGGGTTTCACTGCTCCTGTTATCTGTCACTTCAGAAGAAAAAAATAAGCAAAGAAACAACAGTCTCCAGCTAAATCTCACAACTGGTCATGAAGAAACTGCTAGGATATTTCTCAAAACCTTACATTTTGATGGCTAAAAGTATTACCAATATCTATGGGCAGGAAAACAATGATTGTAGCAAAATCACAACAGCTCAAGAGCAGCAATCGTACCCAGGACTCTGCTACCCAGATAAAAAATAATCAGAATTTCAAGCTGCCAGAGTGAATTCAAAAATCTTTTCCATGAAATATCTATTACCATGTTTATTGTATAACAAGCATTCTCAAATTCCCCTTAGAGGTATACAAGAGTGATGCACAAATAACAAGCTCTTACCCAGTACAGATCTTCAAGGCTTATAGGAAATTAGATCTTTATAAAATGCTATAGATTACGTCCCTTTTTGAGACCTCTTGTCAGAGGGGTCTTATTCGTTACTCTACAAATACAAATGCAATATTATACTATCAATATTGATTTGAGTAACACCAGCCTGTCAATTAGCAGAACACATCTGCAGACACTGAGGACACAGGCTACAACATTTTTTAGGATCAGACAGCCTGCACGTCTCTGACAAAGAATGGAGCAATTCTTATTGGGGACCATTTATCAATCACTGCTATCTGTGAGACTCAGTGCCTTTCTGATAACTTAGTATCTTCTTCTTCCTTTAACAGTTCTTTCTTTCCCTAAAGAATGGGCCACCATCTGAGCAGAGCCTGTTCCTGCAGCCCTTTACACATTTCAATGTCAGTAGCTAGAAGAGCATGTTTGACTCCTGTCAATAGTAGTCCTAAAAAGCTAAAAAAATGTTCAAAAAACAGAAGAAAATAAGCATCAATTTCACTATTGTGACTTCTTTCTCCCAGCCATCATCAAAAATTCTGACAAACCAACCAAGCAACCAAAACTCTTGATATGTTTTGCCATAAAGCAAACAAAAAAACCCCAAACAAAACAATTCTAAAAGCACCTTTTTATATGTGCTTTTCTTATATCCCAGAGGCTGCTCAAATAACCAGCTCTGCAGCCTGCTCTGGAAATGAGCATTTAGGCAACACAGGTTTTCCCAAAGGCAAGATTTATTTAAAGGAAAAGAAAGCCCTTGGAGAACACTTCCGTTAAGCAGCCTCCTCTGTTTTACACCAATGTGGTTCGAGCATAAAGCCCCTGTTGATCAGAGATGAGTAAGGAAGGCTGAGGAGAGGCAATCCTCCAAGCAAGCAGGTTTCAAGCTTGAGGGTTTTTCCCCCCCCCCCCAGTCAAGCTCTTTGTTACCAGGTAACCTTACCAGGCATTCTTCCACTGACTTTCTGCTGAACAGTATGGCTGCATGTAGTAAGGAATTGATGTTGTGGGCATGAAATGACAAATTCTAATTAATTGCTGAAGGCATCATTCAGGAATTGTGGGCTATTATCCCCTAACACATCTGGAACCCCAGAGTGAGTGACCTGTGATTCACAAACATGTCCCTGTGCCACATGCTGGGCAACACTTCAGTGATGAGTCAGTGGTGGTCTATGAACAAAGGGCAAAACTTCCCATTTAATTGGGCAAGGGCAAGATGAAGGGCAAGGAGACCTATCACTGCATCTCTTGGTATCAATCCTTTTATTGCTTATTATCTTCCCTGACTCCTGCCCATTACTTTTAGATATCCACCTTCAGAAACAGCTTCTATTCATTCCTCTCTGGGCAAGGTGGTTTACCTTTGTACAGCTCAACCTAATCAAGACAATCACTGTAAACTACTGGCATTTCTGATCTGTAGCTTTCATTAGCATTTCTTCTCTTCCACATCCTCTGAACAGATATAGTCAAGTGCAGTAACTCCAGAAACAAAGTCTTTATGCTTAGAGGAATGTCAGCTACTTTTGCTGATCTTTCACTTCCAGAAACTGCTTCAAAGACTTTTAAAGAAGAATCATCCCATTTCTTGTTGAAACATATTTGTAAAAACCCAAATTATTAGTTTGTCCTTGGGTTACACAAGCTTTTTTTTAAGATTACCTATTTTTTCTTTCAGTCTTTATCAGAACTCCTAAATCCCATTTAATCAGAATCACCATTCTGATTTCGACCTGTGATCACACAGAGCACTTATTTCATAGGCCTACTGCTCCATTCATGATACTCAACCTTATCACTTATTACAGCTGAGAGAACACCCAACTCCACCAATTTGCTGACTTATCAATTTCCTATAACATATTTCCAAAGTAACATTCCATTATACCTACAGACTAAAGTTCTCCTGAAATTTTGCCATCACTTTGTCCAGCAATTAACCTCATCTTTGGGCTTATTACATTGCAGCACAGATGCTGATACTCCATGGCTATAGCACTGTTGCTAAATGTGCTGTCGTGCATTTGTTCCTGGAAATGTTCACCTAAGGCTTCCAACTAACAGCTTCCAGTGTTTGGACCTTTCAGAAGAGGATTCAAGTACTTTTGCTTGCCTGCTTTGGGTGGACACTTAATTTTGAGGAGGTAAGAACGCAATACAGAGGTAGGTTAATTAGCAACCCTTTGTCCTAACTAATAAAGAAACTCTTTGGCATTTAATTCAAAGTACGAGAGCAGTTCCACAGCCTTCAGGGACACAGAGGTAATGTCCATTTTCTAGATTGTATCGTTGCAAGAGGTTACACAGGTACTGATGCTGATGACTACTGTCATGCTCATCATGCTCGTCCCTTTATAGACTTCAATGTGTGTTTTTAATCAAAAGAAACTTCACTAGGAATTTGTTAAGTTCCAGTAGATACTGATTTTGAAATGTGCAATTATAGTTTGATACAAGACTGATTGACTGTCCTGTGTAGCACAGGCAATGACAGACATTCTTAACCTTGTCCACTACAGCCTCTGCTCTCATTTGCCTGTATTTTAACCATGCCTTCCATTCCAAAGTCTGCTTTAGGCTGACAAAATTCAGAAGGTTCCAGCTGAACCCAGAGTTCAGCTGCATGCCAGAATGAGCTGCAAATCCCACTGATACTCCCTCTGTGCATTCCAAATGCCTGAGAACAACAAATACTTACAAGTAAGTAAAAATTAGACTTAAGGTGATTTAATGTCCAAGAACAGTAACAACAGTTATGATAACTTTTGGTCTTACTATTGTGATTTCCCACCATGACACTGGAGAAAAAATAACTAATGGACATTTGTGAACAAACAGACACTACAAAGACAAGGATCACAGAAAACCTTATATATACAATTAGCATTTTTTACATTCAGTGGAAGTTTTCTATCATATGCCATGAAAAATAAGGCTTTGTGTGAACATTTGAACAATGAGTATAAAATTAAATGTTGAATAACTGCTCATTTCACAAATATCTTTTACACAGTGTAGCATGATAGAGAAGTCATGTAAAAATAGTTTTCAGGTGTGCAATTAAACCCCTTATTGCAAAGCATAAGCAAAATGGCTTGAGCAGCCTCAATTTTATTTTTGAGACCACTTATCCTTTATATGTTTATTAATGTTGAGATTTTTTTTTAATTCCTGTAATTATTAGTAGATACTACACAGGGAGGAAGGACTCCTTTCACCCCCAGGCAAAGGGCATGTGACAAAAGGGCTGTATAGCAGTCTCAAAGCTCATTTGTATGGGGCTGGAATTTCTCACAGCCTGGGCTGCCATTTTTCCCACTTTATGTTCATGAGCTCCCTCCTCGCTCTGCAGCAGCGTATGTTTGTGGTAGTGAGGGACAGATGCTCAATCTCAACAAAGATCAATGTGGCTCCAGGGAGCACTGTAGCATCTTTTCCCTGATATTAGACTTCACTATCCTGAGGCTGTTCCTATGTGGCAGCTTATCAGGTTGCCAGTCTGTCTTTAAGATAGCTCTCTTTATCTTGTTTTTTTAAATAAGAATGTATATTTAAAAGACATACCTGTCCAATAATAAGAGGGACTACAACAGTCATAAACAGCTGCGAGAATATGGATGTAAAAGGCACAGAGGAGGATGATCCAAGCTACAAAATAAAGATATTCCATTAACATTGCCTTTTTTCATACTATCTTCAAATTTCATACACAGATACTACACATTAATATGCATTTTATTTTACACATAAAAACTGTGAATTATGTACACTGGAAGTAACTGCACACATGTTTAATAGTTAAGTCATAATAAAGCATTTCATGTTCCACAAAACAGAATTAAACCAATATTTGATTATTTTATAACCTAGGGTAATATTTCCATCAATATTCATTTAATTGAAAACCTGCTACACATACATGCCAAGTAAATTATATAAGCATTTGTAGGATGATAGTTTAAAGAGACAGGGAGTGAATCCTCCTAACTAAACAGTTAGATCAACTTACATTACCATTTATACAAACATCAAGCAACAGAAGTCAATGTAGTTCAATAAATAAATGAAAATAATGAAATAGTGAAGAAAACATCCAAGTTTTATTTCAGTGCTGTCAAAAAAGAGATATGCTGGAAGTATAGAACTATTCTTTCGTTAAGACAATTGAACTGACAGTCTTAGTCTTCAAATAGGTGATCTCTCTAACAATAATTGTAAATGCTAGAAGTATTTAGAAAAGAGGAACACATAGTAAGAAGAATTTTTTGGAACCTGCTTCAGAATATTTAGGAAAATATTCAGTATCTTTTACATTCTAACTGGACTTCTTTTAGGCTAGGCAATTGGAAAGTTTTCTTTAATGTAATTTAACACCTCTAACAGCAATGGAACAGACATTAAAAAACACTAAGGAGACTGAATAGCATTGTCAGAGTTCCCATACACAACCACATGCTTCTGTTGAGGTAAAGGACATAACATTAAGGTTTTCACAGACCCACTCTATTTTATATTTTGCACTTCACTTTAAAGATTCTCAAAATGGCAACAGAATGCAGAACCTTTTCAGCACCATCTAAATTATGCAGATTTCCTAAAACTTTATTGCATACACCATACTCATAAATTATACTCAGAATGAATTATACTTTTCACACGTACCTTCCTTTCCAAGCTACCTGCATGACAGACAAGGTGATCATGTAATTTAGTAACTTTCTATAAGCCTGCCTTGAAAAATCAACATATGGCCATACAAATGGGTTTGGCATAAAATAAGATTCTTTGTAAATTTGAAGAACAGAAAGAATTAGAAATCCTATATAGTGAAGTATTTTAATTTATTCAGAAATTTACAACTGCACTGCTTTTTTGTACCTGTACATTTGTACATGTACCGCTTGGGAAATGGGTGAACACAGCTGTGGGGGATGTCTCTGGGCAAGCTGAGCTTTTGGTGCAGGCAAATGGCCTCAGATTTCATATGCCCCTTGCTGAATACACTCTGGATGGAGAGTCTCAGGAGGAACATACAGGATCTGCCTGTTTCCTATGTCCTACTTGAACTGACAACATCAGCTAAGACTCAGTCTGACTGTTTAATAAATTACAACATCTTGTCACCATCACCTCCAGCTTTAATGATGTGAGCACATGGGAGGGGACCTGAAAATGACACCGCAGCTGAGAATTTTGGTGTGCAGGTAGAGATTAAGTGAGCCTAAATTTACCACGGAGTCAAGAGAGAGAAATAAAAGCTTGCAAGTAAAAGCTTGCACTCAGATCACCCACAAGTACCCAAAGTCTGGCAGTGCAGCCACATTCCCAAGGGACACAGGGCGCTCTCAGTGTTTCCCTACAGAGAGCACAGACCTCCATCATCCCCTCGTCGTTTTAATTCTTGTAAGGAGCTTCAGAAATTTTAAAAGCTTCTTAGTTTTTCAAATTGTATTTGGACTTATTGTTATGTGCTGAGAAGCTAAAAGCATTACTTACTGTGTATTCCAGGAAGCTTTTTCAAGTGAAAGTGAAGATCTTTAAACTTTAAAGTCTGCCTGGGCCACAGAGGAGTCAGTCTAAGCAAGCCAGGACACTTGCACAGCTTCACAGGACTACAACGCTTTGGCAGTGACTCCTGTGCTTTTCTAGAAAATGTTGATTGGACTTTGCTCACTACTTTTAAGTTTTATGATCAGTGGATGCATAATCAGTTTCTAAGTCAGGAAAGAAAAGCTATTCAACATCATAACACACTGTTGAAAAAGGCATAGTCTTGCTAGCTTTTTAAAATATTACTTCAAATGTAGTGTCCTCAAACTGTTGGGAATTTTTAAGCACTTTGTGTATATATATATGTGTGTATATATATATGTTCTGCTTTGGATGTGAGGCTTTTGGTATTTGTTTTGTTGTGTTTTTTAGATAATTACAAACTGAATTAAAGGCACTGATATTACTTCTTCAAACAGACTTCTAAACTTTGTTTCCCTTCTGTCTAGTTTGACAATAATTTCAGTGGGTTGTTCTTTATCAAAATCTATCTGTTAGATTATGTTTACCAATTCTTGTATTACCTTAATCTTAAATCTGTTTCTGAAAAAGAAACAGAAGATAAGATATAGGCTGAAGAGAAGGCACAAACTTCTCAATTACGCAGAAAATAAGGACATTTTAACCCAGACTCTGAACACATGGTGGCTAATCACAAAGAATCAAAAATACTACAGACCCTAAAGCTAATGGCAGCATACTTTGAGCAGGGCCTTCTCAACACTGTAGCATGAAAACTCATCAGGCTCACAACTCTAAGTGTCCTATGGACTCTCAGAGATTGCCTGGGCTCCAGAGTTCCTTTGAACATATCTTTTGGCTATGTTTGCCACACTTGTTTTGAGAAAGAAGTCAGCATTGAGGAAACAAAAACCTTAATATAATGTCAATCAAACCTTCCTACACACGTACAACATGGAAATATTCTGTCTGAATTAATAAACAGGATTTCACTCAGGTTCTAGTTGGATCAAAGCTAAGTTCTGTGCTCCATTAGCTGTCATGAAAGTTTTGTGTGAGAATTAACTACCTAGATGATGTACATTGCACAGAAATTAGCATTATATTAAAATGGCTGATTATCTTTGGCTGCCCTCCTTGTTATAATAATCTTTATGCCTAAAAATGAACCATTCTTCAATGGCAGATATACTGTAAGAATTGGAATAAAAACATCATAAAATCAAACTACTGGTTTATAGCTGAAAAAACGCCACCCCTACCTGATTAGAATGATGTATGGAAGGAAAAAGGCACCACTTAATTAAAAAGAAATCATAAATTTCATGCCACCATATTGTCCATGCTTATTTAGGAACATTTTTAGAAGTATGATATTGAGAAAAGATTGTTACACACCACTCTGGATATCAGCATTTCAATTAAAGGTCTAGTAATAAGGCAGCTCTGCTATAATGGACTCACTATTCAAGAAAAGACCCTGAAAATTCTTGATTAGGGAAAGACACTTTTTACTTAAATAATCTGAGTGATTTCAACAGGGTAACTCAGTTAGCAGAAAGATAATTCCAGGCAAATCTTCCCAAACAATTCTGTCACCATTCAGTACTTAAAACCTGACCTGCAGCATTCTTGCTAATTTAGTCCTAGACCTTTCTTCTCAAGAGACTGCCTGTTTTATAAAAAACCAACAAATAATTTAGTGGGTTTCTTTATGAGTTTGTGGTGGAAACACTGGCTTATCCTTAATTAAAAGGCTATATTTAACTGGATATGGTAAAAAACCAAAGAGCAAAACCCAAACTTCCTTGCATAAAAACCAAGACAATTCCATCTCCCAGCCTAGACTGTCTCCACAAGCCAGACACACCATTCTCATCTTTCTAGCTGACCAGGAGGTATCACAGTGGGTGTTCCCATGTCTACACTGCCATGGACTCAGAAGAAACACATCATCCCAGTCCCACCAAATTACAGCCCAGTGACACATATGCCACACACACAGCATCCACTTTGGAGCAGGCTGTCCTTTGGGGGCAGCTTTTACTCTCCCAGTGCTCTCCTGCAATTAATGCTTCCTCAGGTTGTGTCTTTGTGCTCTTTACACACCATCAACCAGCTACAGCCTCACCAGTTGTTGAGCACAGAGGACGAAGGGGTGAAAAGAGGGCAGAACTGATGGGGAGGGGCACTACTGGCTGCCCTTTTACACAAGATATTCAATTTTAAGCTTTTCTTTTCTACATTCTGGTGGAAAGGTCTGGCTACTCTGACACCCCCTTTAAATTTTGCACTCAATGTATTGTCACCACTTCTGGTTCCCCTCACCCAGCCCATATCCAGCTGCCTCAGAGACCTGTCTGGAACACCCCATGCCCCAATCCCTTTACATCCTGTTGGGGATAGCCAGCCCATTACAGAAAGGCCATGGAAAGCAATGCACTTTTGGAAAAGATGTGGATGCCATCCAGTTTAGTCATGAAGGGCAATGAACAAGCGTTAGCCTCTCTTGCTTTGGACTCCTTCCAGAGCCTTTACCCTAATCCAGTCATTGCAGCATGTTACAGTAGAGCAGAAAAAGAACCATGTCTCCCTCAGTAACCCAGAAATGGAAATGCTGTGATGGGAACCACCATGGGCAGCAATGATGCTGAGGCTCTGAGAAGCAGGGAGCAGTTGGAAGAGCGCTGATGTGCTCCTGTGAGTTCCACAGTGCCCAGCTCCAGATTTCAGGCAGGAGGTCGAAAGAGGTCATTCCCACATAACATCTAAGCAGAGCTGACAGGTCACTGGGGTGTCCTTCCCATTCCCCTGCCTTACAGGCAGTCACATGCACAGCATTCCGACAGAATAAAAAAGGCACAGAAGCCGTGCAAGAGATGCCAGCAATCAGCCACTGACCAAGAGTCATTGACTGGTACTGAAATAATCCACCTGGAATGGGTGGAAGGGAAAGGGAGGCATAGCACTGAGAATGTAGTTTCTATAGGAACATATTTAAATTTAAAAATGAAGGTTTTAATTACACGTGTCAAAACCTGCAAATTGTCTCTTGCCTCAGAAAGGGGCAAACAGAGATGGCACATGATGCTTTGGCAGTCATGTATTTTAACAAAGAGATCTTTCACTATTATTCTTAAAAATAAAACTTAAATCCCCCAGTTCTGATAAATAACTAGATATATTTTGCAAATTCTTGCATATTCTATATATGCTTATATATTCGATATAAGCTTAACGCAGCTTGTGTGGCTGTGGGAGTTGATTTGGCACAAATGAAAAAGAATTTGTCTACATATACCCTCCAGTTCTGTTGCCAAATAAAAAAAAAAATCAAAGTTTCACATTCAGAAGTATGAAAAAACAAAAGCTGACAATCTTGGCTTTTTTTTATTTCCTGGCTTGGGCAATGAGACTGTCTATTTCGGGTTTCCCTTGTTAAAGTGATCACAGATGACTAATCCCCTTTGGGCTCCCCTATGACACATTAAATACCAAGCCAATCCAAACACACCTGTGGATTTTAAAGCCATTTATAGAGCAGTAAAAATAACCATAGATATTCTTCATCTGAAATACACCAGAGCTACTCTTCCACTTAACTGTGGTGCAATGATCTGGAGGGTTAATGTACAGAAACAAGATCAAGTTTACAACCCAGAAACACCTAAATGGGAATTAGAGTAATACCCTTGGAGAGCAGGGACTTAAGGACTAGCATCCAAAAACTCTGCTGCAAACAAGGGCCTGACTAGCTGGAAAGACACAGATTAGACAATACAGGGTAGTTAAGAACCATGAACATTATTTATCTGTGAAAAAGAAAACTGTGATGTACCAGAAGAAGTAAATCAGTCAAGATAGGGGATACTGGAGATGTTGCACGAGACCAGGATAAGCCCTTGACGAAGCAAATTGCACAGCTGTGCAGGATTTGTATTACCTGGGCTGAAGAAGGAATTAAAACTGAAGCAGGTGCACAAACCACCTCAGATTAAGGGATTTGTTTTATGAATTTAAAGATTAGAAATGTATGGCTTGTTTAGCCTAGCTGACTGGAGGCTGGCAAAGAGAAAGTCAGTCAGGGTGATAAATGGATTACACATCCTTAGTCAGTACTTAATGGAAATTAGTTTTCTCTTCATTAGAGACACAAGTTTCTAGTACTGCAAGGGTAGAGGGAGAGCAAAAATCCTTATTTTTAGGTTGGATCATGTTCAGTTCTGAGATGAATTGCACAACATGGAAAAGAGATGGATTGGGTGAGTCAGGATGGGATTCTCCTGGTAGCCTGATTCTATAATCCTATTAAAGATATGTGTTTAACTTCTGCCCATGTTGAAGCAGGTTGTGCATTTGAAAGGCTCTCCTAGTTTTACTTTGATGAAAATCTCAAGAGCCATAACATGTAGAAAAGCACCTAGAAAAGCCTACAGTATTTTTTGCGTGAGTCAGGAACAAGGAGGGACCCTATTATTCTGTTACTTGCTCTAATTTAAATAACAAAGCCATAAAATGTGCATATGAAAAAAAGCAATAAAATGATTAAGTAAATATTTTACAGCAGTCATTGAAAAGTTCTAGTTAATTGTGAAGAGTTTGGATCAGATCAGAGAATTTTATTTTCCCAATGATTAAAGAAGAAAGGAAACGGTGAGGTAAATAACCAGGTAGAAATAATGATGCACTTTAAATCTTCCACATGAATGAGTTGATCTGTTAATAGCTAATGCACTGTGCTGTTCCCCCTCCCTTCCCCTCCCCACTGTAATCAGCCTTTTGTCACATACCAGTGAAATCCATTAGCTGCAACTTCTTTATCAGCTTCCAAGGCTTTCCAGCTACTAAGATATTTGCATATTTAACGATTCATTTGACTGGTATCAACTCTCATTTACCAAGTGCTTGAGAAGAAAAACAAGGCATAGTGTGTAGAAGTTCTGCTTAAAAACAAAAAGTACTGACAGGTCCTTTCAATAAACAGTTTTATCTGAATTAATTGGATTGGAGCAGACTTGGTAAAAAATCTGAGAAGTATCAACAACTTTTGGACCCATATTTTAATTTAAAAATTGTGAATCCAAGTGAAAGCTCTTCAGTATTTAAATCAGCTTCTAATTTCACTCACTTTATTTATTTCACTTTGCGCTACTTGCACCAAATTTCTTTCACTTGTCTATTCCTGAATTATTTCAGCAGTGCAATTTTCTAGTACTTATGACATCACCACTACAACACCAACATAAAAATAAAATTTCAGAAATCAAGAACAGGAGCAAGCTAATAAAGCCTTGGAAAGATTCTGTTTTGACAAAAAATGGCAGTTTTATTGGCAAAAGAGCTAATGGGGCAGCAATGCCTGACAGTCACACAGAGGATTTGCCAAGTGCATCTTTAAAAATTCACTTGAATTTTGTATTGGGTCTTTAACATTACACATTAACTGCTCTGCAGGCATGCTTCTGAAGAATGTGAAGTACATAAAAATGTGAGATACTGACTTATCGCTAATATTTTTGATGGCTTTAAAAAGAAGTACATAGATTCACACACTTAAGACTTCTGCTACTTTGGTAACTAAACTTGGAGAAAACAAAACTTATTTTTCTGCTTTAAAAATTGTCATGATCGATCTGTTGCTCTCTAAGTGTGCAAAGTGAGGGGAGGGAGATGGACAGCCTCACTGGATGCTTTGGTACACAGCCTCCTAATGCTAATGAAGCACTGCGGAATGCTGCGAAGAAATATCAAACAGCATAACCTCATGCTAACATGAAAATGACTTAACTTGCTTTGTTTCTGCTCACCAGTTATATATAATTTATGGGACAGTGGCCACTTGTAACATTTTTGCTGGGAATATGCCATATTAACTGTTAATAACAAGGGTTAACATGAGGATGATGATATTGCTGATTAACATACCTAGGAAGAAAGATTCAATACCTTCTTATTGGGCAAAACATTAATCAGAGGTATCTGTGACAAAGTCAGATATTCTTTATGAAGTTTGGCTAAGCATCCTCATACAGTGCAGTAATTACAGGCACAGTATTTAAGGCTTAATTAAATTAATCTGAACCTCTTAGAATGTTAATATTGAGTAAGCTTTACACCAGAAGTTTCATAGCAGAAATATACTTTACAGAAATGAAACTGATTTCCTCTTCAACAACATTCACTTAGGATGATAAATTACTTGTATTAAATGCATTATTTATTATAGCTTCAACATGCCTTTATCAATGTTGTTTAGACAATTTATATTTACATTACTGGGCAATTATGAACAAAAAGGCAGCTCAGAACATTATATTCTCTGGTGCACACAGTGCAAAATATAAACAATAACTCCTACCTCAGGTTAAGCTATATAACAAAAACAAGCTAATAGACAACAATGTATTTTATTTCTGGCAGCACTAAAGGTATTTTATGCATTGTACACAGGGAGAATAACAAATATGAACATTAATGAAACAGAGCATTCAGACTATCAAAGCACAACTCAGTGGAAGAGTTAATGCTCACAAGTACCAGATTCAGGAATTAAAATTCATTGATGACATTGACTTGAAAGGTCCATGAATAGCATTCAGCAGCTCGGCTCAGTTATTGTAGAGGTAAATGGAAGTTTTATTTTGAAACTTGAAAATTCCATCCTGTATTAATTAAGCATTAAGGCTAAGTTGCATGACTAAACTGCTGAATGGTTCAGAGAAGAAAACCAGGACTCTTCTAGTCCTTGTTTCTCATAGCACAGTAACTCCACAGTACCACATGAAATGATGAAGCTGCAGGTTGTAAGCAAGCATACAGAGACATGTGAATTGTGTGCTTGAGTCCACTATGTGTTCACCAGGCCAGATGCATCAAGGAAGCTCAGAGTAAAACTAGAGAGGATCACAAGAAAAAAAAGGGTTTCAGCAGTCCAAACCAGAGACTATCACAGGACATGGGAACTCGGGTTCTGCACATTCAGCTATCCTAAATATCTGTAACTGGATAAACGGAAAAGTGTGATGCTGGACTGACCAGAATACTGCTCTTCATCTGTGAAACCCTCAACAAAGACCTCAAGAAGTTTTAAATATTTACATAGCACAAGAGAAGTCCTCAAGTTTTGGGCTCTGTGACAAAAAACCACAGTTTTTGTAACTCCCCTTGTCCCCAGACTAGTTTATCACTCTGATCACAAAGCAATTCATGTGTGCATCTTCCTCAAGAAGAACAAGTCTAAGTCATGTTACAAACCACCCAACAATTAATGTGAATTTTACACACTTCTCATACAAATCTTTCCAGGGCTGGCAGGAAGAACAGAGCCATGATTTGCCTTCCTGTTCTTGCACACATGAAAGTTTACCACCTCTTCTGAGAAGAGGGATTTATGGGGCAATTTATGGGGCAGAATATCTTATCTGCCTATAAAGACACCAAAAAAAAACCGAACTTTATCTTGCTTGAAAAGACACACAGATCTTTCCTTAACATCTCAGTTTCTGCAGAAAATACCCATTTTGACTAATCAGTGTACCAAACTCAGTGAGGTAGAGCATGGGGAAAGCTGCCAGTGAGCAAAAGTAAAAAGAGCTGAAGTTTCACTTAGAAAAAAAGGGCACAGGTTTCTGAATGAATGCCTGTGGAAGAAACAGCTTCTATATATAGGAGGGAAGAGGATTGGAAAACAGCAAAGCAGATCATCCTGAATCAACATATTCAGTGCAAGAATAACAAAACACCTGTCTTTTTTTAAATTAAAGTTATCTTTTAAACTAAAGTTATCTTTTTCAACCTACAGTAAGTCTATGGTCCCAGGTGTACCAGCTTTGTTGGTGTGTATCAATATATACAATATGGTCAAAGCAGTTTGTGTGTAAACATAGCTACGTCAGTGAATTACAATTTGTTCTAGTAAAATAAAACTTTTCCCACACAGTTATTCTGAGGCAGTAGCTGATGTTACAGCCACTCTCCCAGTACTGTTTATCCCAGTTTATACTGCTATATTCATATATAGCCCATATGTTGCTTAAGCATCCCTGCTATAAACAGTGCATCCCTTGCATGCCGCTTACAAATTGTTTCAGACCAACTTCTCACTACCCCCACTTCCCAGTGTGCTGACTTACACATTGTCCCAGATTGCAAAGCAAGATGTATTCTATTTGCCATCTGCATGGCAGTTGTCCTCTGTTAAGTGAGCAGTTTTCCTTCTCTCTTCCACAACCAATCCTCCCTCCGGGTGATATCTGCTGTTAATGGCCTATTGAGTGTCACTGCATGACTGAGAAAAGTTGCAGCATCCCATTGTGAGATGCTCTGCCCAGAGGGAGGAGCCAAGCATTCCTACCTGCATATAAGCTTGAGTTTCTGGAACACCAGCATGGCTTCTCCACTGGATTTCCCAGAAGAACAGCTGCCTCTTCCACTGCAGGAAGACTTTTTATACAAGATCACTGCTCCAACAGAACCTGACACTCCAGGAGGACTGCAGCCACAATTCCAATTGGACTGCTGCCAACACCCTGTCCATCAGGGTGTCAGGTTGTATTCTGACTCTATCAGTGTTGTTTTGGCTTATGGCATTGTTTATTTTATCTTTTTATTTTCTTCCCTAATAAAGAACTGTTATTCTTGCACCCATAGTTTTGCCTGATGCATTAATTTCAAATTTATGACAATTCAGAGGGAGGGGGGGGGTCTACATTTTTCCATTTCAGGGGAGGCTCCTGCCTTCCTTAGCAGACACCTGTCTTTCCAAGCCAAGACACATACAAAGCCATCAGAAAGACAAATGTAAAAGAAAATTAATGTCTTCCTTGAAATTCTTGAGGTGCTTCAGGCTATATTCCCTGCTCTTCACAAAGCCACAGCCCTCAGCAGCTTGCACCACACCACACCAGTTATGCCAGCAAATCCTCAAGCACCAAAACTTTCTATCTGACCAGGGATTTACTAAACACCATCACACACCTGCAAAAGCCTCTCCATTGCATGCTAATATCCATGCCTTTAAAAACCATGAAGATAAAGCTTGGTTTCCTCCCTTTCTCTCTACCACGAGCTGCAAGGACCCAAGGCCCTCACTGAAGGGTAACAATTGAACTAAGAGAAACGAAGCAGCATCATATTTAGTGATGCTCCAGGAATTTGTCTTGTCTCTACCACAATAATATCCATAGGTTTAGTTGCCCAAAAGCAAGACTCTGTTTATCTGAGTCATGCTTTTCCAGCTGTTCTCATCCACTTCAGGTCAGTGCAATCTTGTCCAACTCCTGCAAGTGAAAGCTCTCCTGAGTTATCTCCTTACCTGGCAAGTGTTTGTATTTTAATCAGCCTGACTAACAGCATATGATTTTACACTTCTGTAAGAGCAACAGCTTTTGGTCATTTTAGAATGAAGTGTAGGTGGTATTTGCATACACTATGATACATTTTGATGCCCTTCCTGGGAGGCAGCTAATTTCAAATATTGACCAGAAAAATCTTCTTCATTATTTATGCATTATGAAAACCATCCAAACTTGCATGTTAAATATAACATCTAACAGGTGCAAGATTACCCAGTAAAAGATATATTATATCATGATACTTACAAAAAGCAAAAGCAGAAGTGGAGTTATAACAATGCCCTGGAAGAAACAAACAAAAACAGTCTGTTAGGGAGGCAGAAAAATCTTTACTTTCTTACCTTGGTACATGGAAATACACAAACATAATTAAACAACACAGAAATTAAGTAACAAACTCAACTTTGCTCTTCATTGAGCATGTTCTGTAACATTTATGCAGCAATCATTATATAAACTATGCTCAGTACCAAATACCTTTTTTTACCTTTTTGCATCTAAGTCCCTCTGTTCTAAAATGTATAGATATATATTCTGATACACAGAAATATAGATCATTTATTTTTAAAAAAGACATATTAAAGCTCTCCCCTCAGTGTGCTGTATCTTAACTTCACTAAGCAGCTCCTCCTTAGGGAGACACTTGATCAAGTCCCATGCCACCCAGTCCCAGGTCCTCTTCTGAGCAGAAGCTGCATCAACTGTGATGAATTAGGTGTCGTGACTGTGTAATGTAAGCAGATATTCTCCAAGGAAATGAGCTGAGATCTCAAAACTCATTTCACTTGATTAGACTTCATGTCTCACTGGTAGAAGGCAAGTCTTTCATCTAATTTAATCACACAGGACCACCTCAGCTTTCCAGATCCCCCAGGCAGACGCAAGCAAAAAGATTTGTTGTCTTCACTGACAAGGAACAGGTTTAAAGCTGATGATTGGACAAAATAGAGGATTTTAAGTTTCATGAAAGCAAATCTTAGAATGAGTTGTTTGGGTTGGGAGTTAACATGACATGCATCCCTTTCATAGCTGCAAACAGCAATTCCCCCTCATCCTTCCATCTGACTTCAATATTTTATTATTGCTCAATAAAATGATTCCATCATTTAATGCATGCTAATTCATAGAGCTGGCTCAGAACTTCTCTAGGCCAGGACTATTCTTCATCCAGATAGGTCATAGAAACAGCTTCTCAGCTATTCACAAATTATTTTTAAAGTACAAAGGTCCAAAACATGCTCACATTTATCTAAAAGGGTGCTTATTTTATTTTTTATATAGCTACAAGTGAAAAATAATGGAACAAAAAAACCCAAGTTGTTCCTTACTTTTCATTTAACCTTGAGTAACACGGCTTTACTTCAATCTCTTGGAAGAAAATATAAGGAAAAACTTGCAACAACTAGTTTTGTATTTGCTTTCTGGGTCCACAAAAAAAATCACAAATCCAGATTGACTATCAGCCACAGAGAGTTCCTATTGTGTTCCTAAAACAAAATGCAACAAATAAATGCTACAAATTATAGCAGACAGGAAGGATCAAGGAGGCAACAGTTAAGCTGTGCAACTTGAAGCCTCTGCAGAATTTAAAAATATATTTCAAAATAAATAATACATAATAATATCTGACTGCCCCACAGCCCAGCTATCCATAATAATTTATCTTTTTGCAAATGTCACAATTGAGATAGATCATAAAAGACTGAAAAGAGAAGTAGAAGCAGTAAGAATTGCTTCAGGGAGTCACTCACTATTTACAGGAGGTCTAGACCAAAATGCAGATAACAGATATAAAGAAATATAGGTGTTCAAGTACAGCAGCCGGAGAGGAAGAAACAAAAGTTGAGGAAGGGAGGAGGCATCAGGGGCTGAATGACACTTGCATACAGCAGAATCTATGAGGAAGAACTGACTGCAGTGACTGTGTAATGCAGGGACAACACAGTGACTGCATCAGAGCCACCAAACTCCAGCTTTTAGGGACAGCTGCTATGAGTACCTGAGCCACACCTTGCCAGACCAGCTTCTTCCCCTTTCCTCATCGACAGCTACACTGCACACATCAAATACCACCAGACATTACCAAGTGCCTGAGTGTTCCCTTAGCCTCCTCCACCACTGCAGCAGAGTTCCACCTTCAGGCTTTTGCACAGGTGAGGAAGAGCATGGATGGAGCAGGAGGTGATCTGAAAGGATCCCATACTCTAACTGAGCACTGAGTGTAGAGAGAAGAGAGCACAGCACCAGCTTGAGAGCACAGCCAGCTCTCCTCTGAACCTGAACAAACTCCTTGATTCAGCACCATTAGCTATTTCTTATGTGCTTCATGCCTCAGTGAGGTTTTCTATGTTACCAAAAAAAAAAAAAAAAAAAAAAAAAAAAAGGTAAAAAACCAAACCAAACCAACCTTTCTCTTTATCTTGTTGATAAATCAAGATGGTATCCTTCCTCCTTGGGATGGGAGCTGTGACTTGCTACTTAAATACTTTATAATCTTGCTGATATTAACACAGTGGGCAACAGCCACTGCTAATTCAAAGCATGTGCCACAAAAGGAAACTGCACCTCTGTGACAATAACACTTCTTGTAATTCTGTAAGTGGAGAGCACGAGAATCCTCCTATACATCATTCCCGAATGAGCATGCTGCAAATCTACCATTCAAAAGGTCAATTTTAGAAATTTGTAACTAAATTTTGCTGTTAAACCCGGTGATCTTAATAATCAGAAGTGGGTTTCCTGTTGCCTCACCACAGAAAGGAATTACAAGGTTGAACTTTTCCATTTGCAACACACACACAACTCCCTGGGAAGCTAAACAATTACCTGACAGAACAGACAAGTTCATATTAAAAAATAGATGCTGTTGCCGAATCTGAGTCATTTGATGCTAATATTTTATGTTGATAGGGAGTGCCAGTTTAAAAAACCACAGGGTTTACATTAAAAAAAACCACAGGGTTTACATTTTTTTTTCTTTTGTCAGTAGTGCAGTGGTGGCTGATGGTTTACAGGGGCAAGCAAAGCAGTTTATTCAGGGAGGGGAACCTCTGTTACCCAACCAACTGATGGACCTGCTAAAGAACACACTTTGGGGATGTAAAGCCTATCTATAGGTTAACCTGAAAACACTGATGTGCTTTTATGAGCTGAAGCCCTTCTCTTCAGGTTCCTGTCCCACATATGAAGAAGGGCTTACCCAACCATGGTGTATGTGTCTAACAAAAGGCATTGTCTTTCCCTGCACACAGCACCTTGCTTTGACACATCACCTCTTGATGAGGAACATGCTCCTCAATGTGCTCACGAGCATTATGTGATGCATCTCAATTCATATCCACTAAAGAATAATAAATAGAGCACTTCGAATCTAAAGCCTACTGACAGAAAATACAGGAGAAAATTTACATTTTTAAGGTAAAGCCCAAAGTCTGATTCATTAAGAATAAAGAAAATGTGGAAGAAAAAAGTTATTCCAAAGCCCAGCTCACTCTATATCAGAGGCTTCACAAAGATGAAAATATTCTGACACTGTCACTGTAGCTGCTTTCTAAGATTGCAACTGGCTGAGAAGCACAAAGGAAGCTAAAAATTAAAATAAAGATGACCATTCCAAGTCCATTGGACACTGAGACCATCAGAGAGGAAAATGGAACTAAATCTGACAATGCTTTTCCCTGCCTTGCTTTCCAGGCAAGTGCTGTCAAATACATAGTGTATGGAGATAAACGAATTGTAGATTAGCACTTCCAGCAAAAGCTGAGCATCTGCCCTTGAGAATGCAAGGTCATTAAACAGTTTTAGCATCTTCAAAGTTCGGGTGGAGTGTTAGGCTTCCCAACTGCTGCCCACAATGGAGTCAAAGTTGTAAAGTGACTGCCGTTTGCTATCTGCAGAAAAACTTTCAAGAAATCCATTTACACCTCTGATGTGAAAGACCGATTGAATATATTTCAATGATTTTAGTGGAAAGGGCAGGAAAAAAAATCTCAGCCTGCCATGAGACACTGATACAACATAGGAGTCTGAAGAGTCAGATACTTGGAAACATCTCCCCACAGTAAAGATCATTAAACCAATTTTATTTAAGAGAGTTTAAATATAGGTTTGTGTGTGCAAGCATGTACATGACCACACATGTAAACAGCAAGGAGGTACTTGGAGATCCATTTAATAGTAATTTGCTTTGATTACATAAAGTTGCTAAGAGGTTTTCTGTAGGTTTCATCCAGTACAACATTGCTGTAGAGCAGGTATTAAGTGTTTATCCTCCAAAAGAATATAGAAAATCAATTCATGAGATTGGCTGCCAAATCAGACAGAGAAGGGAAGTCACCTAATGAATTTGAGACTATGGTGGCAAATAATTAAGAATGAAATTATGCAAATAGGAAGAGGGAGGTGGGCACGGATCCAGAGGGACACATGGTAGAAGACAAGTAGGGATTATGGTAATGAGGCATGAAATACATGTGAACTTTCCTTAGTTTCCTTTACCCACAAATTTCCCATGCAATTTTTCATCATTCTTACAGGTCATCAATATGACACACATGTGGCAACTGCTAGTGAGAAAAATCTTAACCAAAGTCATGTCTGATTTGTCTAAAGAACCAGGGCTAGAAAGGAAAAAAAGGGTTTTGTAACCAAAGTTCTGAACAAATGTGTATTTTCTGAAATCAATTATCTATTTGTGCTTAATGCTACAGAGGTTCCTGAATGCTTCATCAGAGCAGGACACAAAAGAAGCAGCAGTGTAAACAGTGTTACGTAAAAGCTTACAGGCAGCATTTCCATGCTGCTGATAGGGTAAGGTGTGAGAAAAAAAGCTTATGAACACTGGATAATTGCATCAGAAAACAAGCATAAATGAGAAAGGAACCTCAGTCCTCTTCCATGTACAGCAGTGTTTCTCAAATGATTTTAATTCAAGAGTTGCTGGCACTTTTTGGAAAAGAAAGATCAGCCAAAAAAACCCCATAATTAGCTCAGTTGCTTAGAGTATGAAGTTAGGAACATCAAAAAACCCTGGCCTGTGCACCCCACCTCACCATCCAACAAACAAATAAACAAATGTTCCAAACCCAAAACTGTAGTTTTTATGATTACAATAAGAGTGAAACTTAATGTCAAAATACGTGTTATTTCTATTTCTTATGTCTTTTTTTCCCCTTGATTTTGTGCATGGAAGTGTGTTTTCAAACTTTTCCCTTTATTTTTAACAAGTTTGCAGACAATTTTATAACATTTTAAAAAGAGAATCGTGCCTCTAGAAGATGGAATTTACAGAAATTGTAAAGAGCACAGCAGTACTCGGAGCCAACTCTCAGTCTATTCAAATCAAGGAGCACAAGACTCCCACTACCCTCACCCCTCAGTCTGATCACAGCTCCACAGTTCCACTTCACAGCATCACCCCTGAGTAAATACACTGTTTATTACCTGTGATATCGCATTATTCATCATCTCAAATAAACTGATTTCAAGTGTACTCCCATGTCATACTGCTTTGCAGTAATCTTAAGTTTAAATATCATATACAGAATGAATCTGTTAAAACATGGCTTTCACACACCAAAATCCTCAGCAATTAGCTGTCTTCTCCCTTTTTCCACCTGTCCCCTCATAGAGTTAGAACTATGCAGAACCTCTTGACAGAAACCACAGATGAAGAAAAAATCCCCAACCCACTAAAAGTCAGGCTAGGACCAGGCAAGTTCTTGTGAAACCACAAGTAGGCAGAAGTGGCATAACAGAAAGGGGCCTGATAACAGTTGCAGAGGCAACTGTGAATTATACATATCTCAGTTTTTAAGTACTAAATCATGTGAGGAGGTAAATTTCAAGTTTGTAACTGAAATTATTTCAAAAACATTTCAGTGCCTTAATATTTGGATCCAGTGGCTGCAGGAACCTCCTTGAGAGACTATCTTTTAATGGGTTCTTTATGCATCTTTTAATATTTTTCTAAGCATGGCTATACAAGCTGTGCTGTTCATTTGACTTACTTAAAGATGGCAACAGACATGACAAATTTTTGTTGATTGAGAGGTTGAAATTGATTTCCACAATAAAACATGTTTCCCTCCTGTTTCTCACTTTGTCCCCATGTAAATGACATAAATGTTTGAATATATCTTTTGCAATCTCATAGATTAAATTACAGCTTTCTCGTATTCTTGTAATTTCAGTCACTTCCCCAAGATGCAACTTGTGTCCCTGTGTTGCTCCCCCATGGACATCACAGAAGCCCCTGGTGTCAGATAATTACTTGCCTTTTGTTTTCAATTCAATTATTTTCAAAATAACTTCAAGTGCAAAATTCCTCCCTCTTCTGTCAGCTACTCTAATGACATTGTTTGCTCTGAGAAGGCTTATAGAACAGCAATTATTCAAAATAAAATATGTAATTTAGCTCTTTGTCTTGTTCTATATGAAATTACTATTCTGAAAGCTAGGGAGAACAAAGGCTTATGAACCGATGCTTTATACACCCATTCTCCCATAATATATAATAGGAAAATCTGAAAAATACTGAAAAGAATATGAAGTTAAGTTCACACATTTTTGGTAAAATGATAAATATTGAACCCTTCCAAGATTACAAACTACAATACAAAATCAAAAATACAATTCTATGTAACCCTAATTCAACTATAATTAGAAATAAAAACCACGGCAACAGCTGTAACTCATTCAATTAGGCCAATATTAGATTTTAATAACAAAACTACGAAATTAGAAGCACTATATCAAAATGGATTTTGATTTATCAGCAGGGGCAAAATAAACCAGATTTCATATCAACTATGAGGTTTTGCAGTGGACTTTGTGAGTTGTTCCAGACATTGCATCACCTTTGTTCTGTTGTACTAATCTAGTGGCCCCAGTTGTGGGAATGGACATTAATTTGAAAAAAAAAGAATGATGAGATGATATTTAAAAACTTACCAACATCAGATAACAGTAGAAATCAAAAACATTTCCAGCATTTATTAATAATTACTATTTGCAGATGTTTCTCTTGCCTACATTTTATTCAAGTATGAAAAATGTAATCAAAAGGAATGTGAGCAGCCAGAGTTCAGTTCTTTCAACAAAACAGATCAGAGAAACAAGAAATGTCGTGATCTGAAGTACCAGCAGTAAAACTACCACACTTGTCATGGATGAAGTGTAAAGAATAAATCCAAAAGGGGAGAACATTTTTTTTCAGTAAGGTTGAGGTTTCTGGTATCAGATTGAGCATTAAGCCATGAATAAGAGAAGGGTATTTTAGAAAGGCAAAACTAGAGATAAGCCCAGTTTGCCTGGCTTTCCCAGCAGAGGGCATCTTAAACACATTAGAAATGTGTTTCTTAAACAGCAGCAGAACAGTTCAGAACACGGCAGTAAGTTCTAAAGCAACCTGAAGTTCTAAAGCAACTAGGAAAACTTCTTGGTGCTTTGCAGGTGATACAGGAGTAATACCTGGAATGATGCACAAAATACAACACAAGTCTCATTTAGATGTGGAAATGACCACTTCCATCAAATGATCTGAAACCATCAGGCAGGGTATGAAACAGCTTCTACAACAGGTGGGATCCCAGGTGCTGCTTCTGGCCACACTTCACAAGTGCTGCAGCCTCTCCACAGCAGCTCCACAGCTCTGTGTGCGACCGAGGAGGTTCCAGTGGCCTTTGCTCACACTTCTGGAATAGGATCAAGCCATATCCACCACACTTGTAACACCTTCCTGCAATTTTTTCTTGCCTCTCTCTTGCACTACACATTTAACTCGGCTCTCTTGTTGCTATCTTCAATGGATTCAAGGATACTGTCGAGCCTGCTGGAGCTACATTTTCCTCTTTCCTTTTCCTCTTCAGTTACTTTTGCTGACCATCACTCCCAGTCTCAAGACTTTATTCCTCTCCTTTACCTTCCACCTCAATGAAGCATTTTAAAATTTCATCCTATGCAAATATTTTTCCTTATTCCATCTGATTAAACCATTGCCTGTTCCTATTCAAATAAATTTCTCATGGGGTGTCAGCAGAAAACAAGATAACTAAGGTTCTGTATGTCAGGATAGGGGTTTATACGCTGGCACTAAGCAGACCTTAGTTAGAGGAGACATAAAAGTGAGAAGGAACTTTTCAATCATTCACACCCTTACTATTTTCAGAGTGACTCCTTTGTCTTTGCAAAAATCACTTGGACATAATCCTGTAATTTCTACCACTGCAAGCAGGTTCCACCCAACATGAGCACGACCTCAGTGGGACTGAGGAGGAAAGACACAGAGCTTGTAGGATTAGGGTATCTGTAGCTGTAAGCCCAGCCCTCCCTTGAAAAAGCGTTTAAGATATAATAAGGACATAATAAACCTAATTATATGTGTTGGGGTGTACTTTAAGTGCAAAGTATATTAGTGTAGTGTTAAGGATATGCCACTATTTCCCCTTTGTATTGTGCAGAGAAAATAAAAATGTAGTAGCAGTAACAAACTTGTTTCACAAGAAAAGGTAATTTTTGACCAAATTTTTAAGTGTTTTCTTGAAGAAGAAAGTTAAAAATAATCTAAATTTCCCCTGTATTTGGATCTATGGCAAGTCACAGGCAAATCTTAATTTAAATTAGTAAGAAGCGATTCCCAGTAAAGCATGCCAGCCTAAGCACCTCTGCTCCCACAAAGCCATGTGGCACTAGGACAGGATGGCACTAGATGGTGCTGTGGGACCTTCCAGGGAAAACAATCTCCTCATAAAACAGAAGTTATTGTATTGTTCAATTTGCCAGAGAGTTGATTCTGTATTTCGAGACACATTGAAGAGTAATAAGCCCCAACAAAAGAAACCAGAGCCACAGAAATGGAAAGAAGACACTAAATAAACATTCTGCTTTGATTGACACTGCTTTTTCGAGTAGCTAAGTGCCACTCTTCCACTGGAAGGCTTCTTGCCTCTCCTTCCCAAAGGCTGCTCTACACCAACCTTGTTTTAAAGGGTTCTACATGTAGAACAGAATTGAAACAGTCCCACATCACAGCTCCAACAGGCAAGGTCCTCATGAGGCTATCATTCTTTAGCACTGGATCTCACCATCCTTTAAAAGACACCATTTTACTCCAGCCAACATTTAAAAGAATATTTTGACACAGTAAGCTTTGAATTAATGAAACTTTGAACAAACTAGTCTGTATGTTTACTTTTCCTGCCATGATGATCAGCTGTGTAAAAAAACCCAGAAGCATAAAGGAATGATTATAGAAACCTGAGAGAAAAGCTATGGCAAATTCTAGAGAAATGAGCAGTTTTAAGCTGTTATCAAAATTGATTTTACTTATTTCTTTCTATAGATTTTCATGTAATTGAAAACTATTCAAGTAGAACATGTTCTGTATAAAGACACCAACAACATATAAAGCAAAGCACATTTTGTTAACATAAACACTATGTTTATTTAAACTCTGATCTCCTTCATTCTGCTTCAAGCCAAGAACCTCAAATAGTGCAAGTATAAACACTGTAAAAAATCCTCCTTGGCACATGCAAGAAAATAAAACTTTATATAATGGGCAGGAGTGTTATTCTAATAAAAACCTGTGAGGGTTAATTATGCATCAGGAGTACTAAAACACTTCCTTAGCATTGCAAAGGTCTCTTGGTGACCTCCTATTCAGAAATACCACCTAAAACTTATCACTAAAGTACTGACATCATTCTCCACTTCCCCAAAATATGGGTTTTGTCTGCATCATCCATGAAATGAGATACTATCTCCCTCAGTCCAAATCAAACCAACAGCATAGTTTGCCTGCAATTATTGCTATGAATTAGATAGGATACATTGGCTTTATCAGAAAAAATGTCTCATCAGCCAACCTGCTACCTGCACTCTGTAAAGTGAGAAATGCCCTCCAAATCCCCCAGGATCCTTCAAGATCATTCCCAAGTCTGCTGGAAAGTTAAGCTATTATCAATTAGTTTGAGAGCAAGCTCACTGATACATTCATTTTTTTTTTTTATCTTTCATCTAAGTGCCCTGAATTGCTTTAATAAAATGTATGACAAAACTCATTTAATTTGTTTTCACTGTTATTCTCAGGTAGGATTTCCACTCAGCACTGAGTATTTCCACGGCCAAACCCAACCCAAATGCACAGAAGCCCATGCATAGACACAAACCCCCCAAACCCAGCCCCCAATATGGTAATCTATATTGCTTGTGTTCTGTGCTGACTGCCTGGCCCCAAGTCATCAATAATGAATAGAAATGTACAGCTACAGCAGTAGCCTGTGTCATGGGCTTGTCAGGGATTTTTGAAAAGGAACAAAAACACAGGTCTGCCATTTGATTGTGTCTTCTTCTGCCAACACAGGAAGGGCAACGCAAAGTGGTATTTAAAAAGGGGCAAGATGATTAACCCTTTTTTTATGAAATGAACAGTTTTCCTCAGCCATATAGATTAGAAAATAGCTTGCAATACAGCCAGTATTCTCCTAGGCCTGAGAATTCAACAATAATGTTGATTCTGAGCCCAGGGAGAAGAGGGTTTTTCTATTTTAAGATAATGAATATATACTCAAGAGAAGTCAAATACCAGTTTACATAGAGGGAGAAATGATTTATTTTCTTAGGAATCCAGCAAGTTCAGTATCAAATAAATTTTGTTCTTGAAGAAGAAACTTAATGCATGCAAACGCATATACACAGAGTCAGTGAAAGAAATGGCATTATTAAAAAATATGCAGATCCTCATGAATGGGCTAGAAAACATAAAAAAAAAAAAGGTGGTACTTGTATTTATTATTTCTTTTCAAATATTCCCAAATACATTTCTACAGACATTATGACTGTGGTCTTACAGGAATGATTGTCTCACATTTTACAAACAGAATACACCAGCTGGTACACTACCAATCCACCCCCTGGGGAGCGTGGGTGGCAGACTACAAAATGTCTACAGGACACACACAAACTAAACTGATTGAAAACCCTGTAGTAAACCCAAATCTTTCTTGCTTTCTACATCAGCATAAATTCCAGAAAAAGTCCTGCATTAATATATTTAATTAAGAGAAACATTAACTTCTGTAGTAGATGAGTACATATTCTCCACTTTGGAAGACTCAACTGAAGATGCACCCTTGTCTTCAAAAAACCTGCAACTAAACAAATTAAGATAATTTATGTAAGAAATGAAACTATATAAACATGAACTTCCAACCAGGCATCAAAAGCAAGACATCTCAATTCAGATTACATTGCCAAGCCTTCTTTTCTAGAAGCCACTAGCAAGAAAAAGCAAAAAAATCTACAGAAAGCAGCAATCAATAATACTATTTAACCAGTCTGCACTGTGTTCTGACCTAATGTTATCTTGTGATAACTGTTTTTAATGGCTAGAGTGGGATACTACAATATTCAGTTGAGCTCAAGTGTGCATAAATTGCTGAACGTTCGTACAATATGTTATTAATGACTGTGAATAAGGAAAAGGGATCATAAACCACCTTTCTGTGGCAGATAATAAAATAACTGCCTCAAAATTATAAGTGCACACTAAGGTTAAAAAACCCCAAGCCACAGAAATGTGATTCTGTTTAAACTAACTGATTGAGATAATTTACTTATGAAAGAAACTTTATCCTATATAAAGAATTCCAAAATTATTTCATAGCAAAAAAAGTTGCTTCTCAATTCTAATTTCAAATGCACTTCAGCATGACTACACTAAATATATTTCATTTTGCAAATTCTAACAGTCAGTAAAAAGTTCTCTTCTTCTAGTGGCATCTTTCTATGGTTTTGTGAGTGCTCAGATCCCCTCCTCCAGCTTACTGCCCAAACACAGGTTTGGCAGCACAAACTTCTGCCTTGTTTTGAATATCCCCATGGAACACACAATCGACTTAGCACACATTTTAATGTGCTGAATATGCACATCTGCAACAAGGAAATTGGGGGGGTCGGGGGGTCTCATATGTGGTAGAATGGGCCAAAATCTCATTCTTGCTATCAATGCCATATGACCCTTGGAGCATCTTGTGATTTTTTTTTTAATACATCTGCTTAAAACAGATTCATTTTTGGTGTGTTTTTCACTAGATACAGATCTCACTTTCAAGAAAAAAACAGGGTCTTTTTTCAGTATCACACTATTGCTCAATTGACACTGGAAAGATAAAAAAGTCAGGCAGAAGCATCCTAAAGAACTGCTTTAAAAAATTAAAAAAAAAAAAAAGAAACCAAAAACAAAGAAGAAAACAAGCAGGAAAAGGGAAAAAATAAAAAGGCAGGAGGGCAGCAAACAAAACTTGGCTTTGTACTTCCATTTCCTGTATGGGTTGTGCCACTCCAACTTGCCATCAGAAGGAGGATGCTTTTCCCCTCTCTGATATGAATATTGGTTTTACATTTAAATTATCTGCCCTGAAATGTGGGTGTTTGATTCAGTAACATAACAGAATATTTCCAGAGGGAGAAAATTGTTTCTGAAAACGAAACAGTCCTAGTCTAGCAGAGACTGTCTAGGCAGGGAAGGGAGCTGCTGTGTGAGATGGAGCCAAAGGAAGAGAAAATATTTCCCTCACAGCCCCCACAACAAAAGCTTTTTTGATTTCAGTTCCTAAGAGCTCAAGTGGCAAGACAGTGTTAACCTGGAAGGTGTTTCTATATTTTACAGGAGGTAAAACAAGAGAACAACTAGAAGATGTTATCCAAGATTTCTGCCTTCCTCTTCTCAGAGCAAGAGTCTTCCATCTACTTTGTCCTCAGGGAACCACAGTTCCAGAGGTGGCTCTTTTGTGACTCAGGCTTTGCCCCAGGTCTTCCCAGAGAACCACTGCCAAGGCTGGAGTTCATAGTATGGGATTAGACCATTTGTGTACTTAAATTTACAAAAGCCTCAGTCCTCTGGATCCAGAATAATTCTCATTCTACAAGAAGAATATATTCCTTTAAAAAGTGGAATCCCTTGCAATTACTCAGTTAAATGATACGCCACTCACATTCACAGAGCCTTGTTAGCTGAAGGGACAAAACACATCCCTAAGGCCTTTGAGTTTTACTGAGGGTTTCTACGATTTTTTAACCAACAAGAGATTTGTTTGTGCCTATTTTGTGTGCCTAAGACTTGCCATAAACTCTTTCACCTGGTGGGTGGCAGACTGGACTTCTCCACAGAAGTTGTATGACACTGAACTGAATCACTTGCTATCCATCCCTACCCTGAACATGAGAATTGCAGGGAGAGCAGCAAGATTTAACTCCTACTAGGATAAATAACTGACACAATTTTCAAAGCAGTTCTCAGATGCTCTGTTTGCCTCATTGATCTAACATAAATCAGTGATATGCAACCTAATAACAAATTACACATCATTGCCATCTACCACTGTGAAAATCATAAAACCAGCTCATCACTTAGCTCAGTATTACCTGATAACAACTAATAGTTACCCATTACATAGCAGTTTCAATACCCACATCATGGAAGAGTTAAACACCCTCATCTTGATGTTAAATATTGGTTCTGATTGAAAATGAGAAATACACCTCCTGTCTGCCTAGGAATGAAAAGTATGTTTCTTCAGAGAACAGATCCATTCCCACCAGTCCATTCACTACCAGTTTACTGTCAGCCCTTTTCATTTTAGTGTAATTTCCAACACACAATTTCTTTAGGTTTTTTTTTTTGTACTGAAGTCTTACTGTACACTCTCATACAAGTGACAATGCCAAAAAAAGCTGTTTTGGTAATTTTCAATTACACACAACTATTTAATTTCATTTCCAAAGCAGTTTCAGGCAGTGCAAATGCACATAATACAGGTTAGCACCACAGCCCAGTGGGCAAATCAAGGCCCTATTACTAAAAGGCCACAATGCCATCATTCCACTCATTTCTGGATCAGATAAAAAGAATATCAGGCTACTCATACACAGAGCAGAAATAACCATCCTCTAAGGCTAAAAGTAACAATAACTTGGGATAGTCGTTCCTAAGCTGCAAATTAGCTAAAGACATACTCTTTTTTTTTTCTAACCATGCTGTTTTTCTGAGAAGGTACATGAAGTAAAGAGTTGAAGGATTGCTTGCCACATGCCTACTAGAGCTTTACATGCACACACACAAAAGATAAAACTGCTGAGTTATTTTTTATATAACTTACATAAGAGGGGTTTTCAAATGTAAATATTATACTTAAATTAGTATTTCTGGTTTACCTACAATCAAAAGCCTCTAACATCACAAATCATGACAACGAGGTGGCCTAGCAACCTAGACAGACAGACACAGGAAGTTCAGTCAGTCAGTAATAAAAAGCTTTGGCTGTCTGGCTTCAGGGAGAAGAAAATTGCTTGGATGATCACTTCAATACTCTACTAGGTGATGCACTATTTTATTCTTTCTGATAGCTGCAGTTTAAAAGAACTCAAAACAGGAAAATGTGCATGTAAAGGCTGAGCAAAGATGTGGACTGAAGCTTTATTTTGTTTTGTTTCAGATTCACACTTTTGACAGAGCCTAGGGAACCAGAGAAAGAAGAAAGGAAACTGTCCCCAGTGCCTGATAGTAACAAAAGTGAAACCAGCTGCTTGAGCTACCTGCAGAGTGGCCCCAGGAGCAAGGGGCTCTGCTGGGGGGACAACAACCTCTGCAGTTAGCAGCATCACTGCAGTGCACTTGCCAGCAAAACAAAACATCCCTATAAAATCACAGTCATAATTTAATTGCTTATCAGGATTCACCAAAAATACACTGTAATTCTACTTACCGGCAAATCTACATCTAAAATTACCCTGTGGTAAATTTACAGTGCTGCTCATGAGGGACCCAACCTTGATCAAGCTGCTGAGCAACTACAGCTCCTCCCAGAGAAAGGAGGCATTCTGCCCCTAGCAGGAGGGTTTGTTTTTCAAAAGAGGTGTTGCCAGAGCTGAGGATTTTTTCTTCACCCCTCCTCACTCTAATTACATCTAGGTAGTAACAGTGCTAAGCTCTATGCTAATGAGAAGCTTCAAATTCTTCTGTCAACACGACTGACTATTCCCTTCCCTAGTCTTCTTGAGGCTCTTTCTTTTCTGCTCCTGTCTGTCTGTCCTCAAAATCTTTTCCAAAAAGATTAAACCTATAACCCTTCAAGGACCTGACTTCCAAGTATCTAACACTTAAGCCTATACCCAGCAGGACACAGAGGCTCTCTGCATTTTTTGTCATATATAAGTTTTTTCAATAATTCTTACTTAATCATGAGACCAAGAAACACCTTCTAACTCCATTACTAGTATCAACATTGAAAAAAAACCCCAACATTAGCTTGTCTTCAATCCCTCACAACTACTGCCAACTCACTGAGACAACTGGCAAATAAATCTGCTTTGGTCATTTATCCAGCAAGCAGCGATTATCGAGATGAACATTTCCAGATTTGACAAGTAACTGCTGTATTAAATACCATAAGAGTACATTTCTCAGCAGTTGATGGCCCATCCACAGAATTCTTATAATTAGCAGCAATAACCATTCTGGGTAAGTGACTATTCTCTTCCAAGGGCATAAGCATCTGCTTACATAAAGGGGTATTTTTGGCATATTCTCAAGGTCTTCTTTCTTCTGCCCTGCTGTCAGAACTCTAATCAGGTATGCACAGCACCTACAGTGGTCCTGCATACACCAGGTAATTAGCCTTTCCACTAATCTGAGAGCATCTCTCATTGCTGCAAACATACAGGACACTGATTTTTCCTTAACCCTGACGTTTCCTTTGCTCATTTTTCAAACAACTGACTGAACACGGGGTACCTTGAATTACTCTTTCAATGCACATAATTTAGAGCTTTCCAAATAAAATAATTTCTGAGTATTTTGCTGGAAGCTGAGTTTAAAGACATGAATTATCAGTGCTTCAGCTAAAATGCATCCCTGGTCTTTCTCTTCCCTCCTAATGAAGAAAATAAAAGCTCACAATACGTTTCCCTGTGACCATCTTCACATGCCTTCCTGCTTGAAAAATTGATCACCTTAGATAAAAACTAATTTACACCTGTGATTTATTAAGACAAGAAACTCGTGTTTAGAAGGAAAAAGGCTGCAGTAAGTGTCTATGCTCTGACAAATGGCAAAAAATACAGCTGATTTAACAAATGAGTGATCAATCAATGATGCACTGAGGCACATGACAAAGGGAAGTCAAAATCCATTACATTCAAGAACCTCCTTTAAATTCCACCTCAGTGCACTGACCCTCTTGCTCAATGCTAAAGACTTTACAAGGTTTTCGGAAACATTTAGAGAAGCTTTTGTTTTGGCATTCACTCAGCTGCACCTCACAATTAACACTGCCAGACTCCTCTCTAATCAATTATTCATTAAGATTACTAGCATATCTTTTGAGTGCCTTAACTCCACATCAGAAGTGTGCGAGGGATGATACATCCGTGTGTACTTTGCAGAATAAAAGGCAGACTCTAAGCAGGTTTTAACGTTAAATGAGAACAAGGCTAAAAGGAGCGAAATCAACACTTTTAGTCAAAGTTGAGCTCCAGGCGAGCTGCAGGCAGTGCACAGCGTGAGAGAATTTGGCTCCAGAAAGTGCCCATGTGTTGACAGCTGAATAAGAGTTTGAAGGCTTAATGGTAAGAAATGTTCCGTCAGTGGTAATGTTACACTTTACTTACTCAGTTAGCTACTCATCTTCTCCAGCCCTGACAGCTGATGACACAAGCCCCACTCAATTCAACTTTTACCAGTTGCTATACAAACATGTTTATTGTGGTTCTCATGGCTAGTATTTTTACCAGTCAAACAAAAAAAAAAAAAAAAACAAAAAAAAGAAGCGGGAAATAATTTTCAGGATATAACTATCAAATACAATTGTGCTGAGAAATTAGAAATGCAAAAAAATCTGAAAAGCTACTCAAACTATAGGAAAAAACCCAACTAATGTGAGCCTATTTCTATAACTGTAATAATACATGTAAAATAAGCAATTATCAATTTATGCTATTGTAGAACCTACTGTATTAAACATGTGTTGGTGAGGAAGATATTCAACCTCTTAACATAATTTAAGCACAGAGGTTAGAAAGGTTCTGTATTTAAAGCCCATGAGAGATCTAACTTGGGCTCTGAAGCTAGAAGCTGTAAATTGTTCTCCCCACAGCACACAGAAAAAACCTATTATCACAGAACCTTTTAGGTTACAAAAGAACTTCAAGATCCCACTGTACTGTTGAAGTTATGAAGTTTTCAGTCCTTGTTTGCATCCATCTGTTCTACCTGGGTCAGAATGAACAGATAGGACAGTAGGCAAGATGAGCCTAGAGTTACCGAGAATTTTTGCATTTTCTAAACATCACAGCATGAGTGAAGTCTAAAAACCAACCAAACAAACAACCACCAAAAGAAAGAAAAAAGAAAATAATATTACCAAAGACAAGCAAATGGTAGAGCACGTATGTTCAAGCACTCATGGTGCTGCCAGAGGAGAATGGAGTTTTCTGAGTCTGAAGTATATAATCTCATAATCTAGGTGTGAACAAGCCTGTAGCTGCTAGATAACACATCAGTAAAATGCCAGGGGTGCCTAATATTCCTCTATTCTGCATGCCCACAGCTGCTGCCACCCTGACTGAGAACAGCAGCTCTGTTTTACTTTACACATAGTGACAAGCATGTCATTTGCCAAAATCTGGTAAATATTACGTTTGGTAAATTTTAGGCAAATAAAAAGCAGGTCATTTACCAGTGACTGCATATTACATTCCAAAACCTGATCTTACATTACAGAAACAATAAAAAAACCCCAACTCATCAGCAGCTGGAAGCAAGAGCCAGGCAATGCCTTCGAGCATTGCAACAGATCCAAGAACTTCAAAACGAAGTGAAATGATGTTCATCATGACTACACATTGCTCCTTAGGTTATCAAGTGGCTTTAATGCATAACTCCCACCAACTGGATTTCTTGAAGCTACCCAATTACTAAAGACAGACAGAGGTGCCTAGAAACATTTTAAACAAACAAACAAAAACAGAATAAGGAGCTCAGAAGTGAAACTCCCATGGAAACCAAATTAGGTACTTTGAAAATTTAAAAAGTACCTATCACAACTTTACAAAGCACACAAGAAGCTAATTGTGTGTTTCAACAGACAACTATATTCCTGAAATAATATTAATTATCACACATACTGCAAATATATGCAAAAAACCCCTCGATGTATTGAAATCTTGACAGCAAAATAACTCAGTGTTATCAGACCACCATTACTGTACCCAAGCCAGCAACAAAGATATTTAAATTGTCCTTGGAAGAAGTCTGCCAAAAGGTATGAATTCATTGTACAAAATACCAGCTTTTAACATGTCTTTTGTTCCTGTTGCACTTCCAGTGATTTCACAGAACTTGGTTACTCAGAAATCCTTGTTTCAAGTGGAAATAAAATATCTCCCAGCAAATAGTCTGATATTTCAACTGAAATACAGTCTAAATTCTCACACAACTTTCTTTACTATCCTGATTTGTTCTTTTTGTTCAGACGTAGCACTTGCATATGTTATCTCTGCTTTTCAAAGAAAAAATAATCATTTAGATTCATATGTAAATTCCATGTTCCTTCACGGATTGCCACAGCAATGCATGACAGACTGTACAATATTATCATTGAAAATAAAGTACCTTAAAGGAAAAAGAAAAGAGAACAAGACAGAAAAAAAGCCCTAATAAAAGCATTACCAATTCTCAGTTAGGATCAGACCTGAACACAAACTACATCTCTGCAATGTAAATCTCCCAACTGAGAGCCCTTTTGGACAGTTGGTTGTCACGAATTTCTGCTGTAACACAGAGGTCTGCGTTCAATGACCAGTTTTGCAAATGCTCATTGTGGAGCTCCCCATCATTTGTAAAACAGATCAAACAATCCCACTCAACACCCCCACCCTGTTTATCACCCTGTCCTCAGGGTGTTTATGAACAATGTTTAAAAGGCAGCAATATGCACAGCTGATCAGACCAGCAGCTGATCAGTATTTAATCACCAAATCCAATAAGGAAACAAATGAGGCAGAGCACAGGGGTGGAAAACAAAGGTAGGTGGAAAATGTTGAATGAGCCACCAATTAACGGAAGATAAAAGCACTCTCAGAAACAATTTACAAAACAATTTTCTTTTTATACATTTAATAAACATTCTATCAGAGTAAACAAAATCTCAGAAGCTGGAAGTTTAAAAAAAATCAATTAAAATGAAGTCACAGGGAATGGTGGGGAATTGTTCCTGGCAGTTATTTGATATAGTATGGTTAATATTTCTAGTCAGGCAAATTAACAGTTTGGCTGCTATAGACTTGCACTCACACAATACATAATCTCTGAGGGTTTGTTCTAAAAAATACAGAAATATATGCATAAATACTGTTATATAGCCACATTTGAGATATACTATAACAGTTATTTACTACACTGGCTGTAATACAAAGGAGTTCTACACTTCTAAAACCAGCTCAAAAGAATGTCTGCATCTTAAAAGTAAAAATTACACCATTCATTCCACAGGGTCTCATTTCACTTGTAAAAAATATTTTGAAAGCTCTTAAATAAAAAATCTGTTTCTCTAGCCAACTGTATCAATAGATGAGCTTTTCTTTAATACCATTTTGCTGTATAATTTGTACTGTGCCATACTATATTGATTGAAGAAAATTCCAGCGAGGCAGTGTCAGTTTCTGTTTCTACAGGGAAACCACTGAGCTGAACAGCAAGGCTCCTAAGGTCAAATCAGGATGCAACTTGTGTGTTTCTACTTTAAAATTACATGGGGCTAATGAGGAAAACAATGGGAGGTTTGCAGATATAAGATAAACATCAATTTTCCTTTCACTATGCTGTTAATGTAACTTGAATCACCATGTAAATTTAGGTTTTTACTTTTCATACCTTTTCATGAATGAAGTGATTCATATTTGCAAGCGGAAGCTGTGTTTTCTTCATATGCTTCAAGTCATTTGCTATCTCTACTGTGCTGCCAAGTGTAGCCACAGAAAGAAATCCATTTATCTTCCCGCTTATCTTGAGATTCTGCTTAGGAGAAGCTGCTGCTCTTGGCTTCTGTAGCTCATGTTTACAGTCGCGATTTACCCATCTGCACTTCAGGTGCAAGGAGGGAGAGAGAAAGCAGCTTGCCTTTATTGCAGTGCTTTTTGCAAACACTTTCCATTTCACATGGATGCTGAAAGTACAGGTAGGCAACTTGATGCACCCTTGCCTTGTTCAGAGGAATGAAAAGGGGAAGAAACAGGAGTGTTTCACATGAAAGTTCACATCCATTTATGTTTGAGCTGTACAAAGTGAATAACTAACTCTCAGCTGTGACAGAATTATCTGCCTGCAGACACCAGAAGTGGAATACAGAGTAGCTCTGGTTTAGGTGTTTGGACACCTGTGAGTCAGCAAGTAAAGGGAGTTTCAGTGCTGGCCACTCTTCAGAAAAGAAGATTCCCCCTGTCCTGACCCTTGGGCCCCTGGAGCCACAGCTCCGCTCTGATGCTCGGACAACCCTTCATCCCAACTCTCTACCTGACACACATGGTAATTCTGGATCAAAACACTGTGCTGGTGTCATGCTATGGGCTTTGCTCAGCTTTCCTGAGCCTGGCACTCCCTATCAGTGACATTCTTCCCTTATCCTGCAAAGATCTCATTACACGCAGCTTTGTAACACAGAACTCAGAGCCAGCCAATGAAAAGCTTGCACACCTTCAGGCTTTTAATGTCTAATGTAAAGTTATGAAAACGGAGCTGACAATACAATGAAACAAAGGAAATATATCAATAAAAACTGTTGTATTTGAACTAAAGAATGTGCAGACTAAACAAACTTTATGTTGGCCTGAGGCAAGTCAGATAGGTCATGCTTCCTTCCCTCCCCCACAGATCATACGAGATATTTATGAATTCTGTTAGCAAGCACATGCTCAAAATAGTGAGCACAGACTGAAAGGATCAGCAACAGTTTTTAATAGAACTGTGCTTAATTATATCTTACTTTGTTTAGTGACTACTGGATAAAAAAACAAACAAACACCAAAAGCAAGCTATTATCTCAGCTCCCTCAGTGCCTCAGAAAGACTAGATGAGCACAAAACTGAAAAGTATCTTCCAGCCCAACAGCAGCATGAAGAATGTCAGAAGTAATACAATTAAAAGAGACACCTATTAAAATAACACCATCTCTCAGCTAGCTAACTTTGATTTAATAAAGCAAAATAATTTAGCAGAGAACAATGCACACTTGCTAACCTTTCATACCACGCTTACAGGTGGCAGTGCATTTTTCTTTGATGTTTGTTGTGAAGTCAGATTCAAAGAGCCTGTTCAGTTATTCTTTGTTACATTTGTATTCCTCTCTGCAATCAATAGCTACATTAAAAACCCAAAACAAACCCTCCACATATTTTTAACCCTATAAGATATGCTTGTCAATACACACAAGCATCATATGACCTTTTTTAATAGCTATAATTGAAATTACATACTTTTGACTGCTGACAGATAAAGTTTTGTACAGAAGTTTTGTTTGCAAAATCAAGATATATAGCTGAAAAATATCAGAAGGGTCATAGTTAAAGGAACAAATGGACAAAGAAGAGTAAGGACAGGTTATATACAGAAGGCTTTGCTCAACCTGTTCCTGTCTGTTCCTTACCTAAAACCCAAATATCAGACAGGTCTCCTGAAGTGAGAGATCTCAGTGAGTGACAGTCCTAACCAAGCAGCAAACCAATGCAAGTTTTTCTTATGTACATCCCTACTGAGCTATTATAGCTGTGCCTTTTTTCTGCATTTAGTATTGTTTATTTTCAAAGATCTGCACTCAGTCACCTGTTTTCCACTTGATGTGTGAGACACGGAGATACCAACACCCTACTATTTCAACACAATGCTTCAAGTAGCAGCAGGTAAGCACAGCTAACGTATGGGAGAAATGGCAGAATCTTCTGGTAAAATCTAATGGAAGAACCCTCATTCCAGACATCTCTTTCCTTAAAACTATTCTTTTACAACTGGACACATGTATAAGGGGTTGAAGAGAAAACAGGACAAACTCACAGAAGATAAACCTGTTGAAATTCATTACATATACAGAAATTATAAGTAATTTAGGAAATACAGACCTGGAGAGTGTAAGAAATTCAGGGAAAGGTGGCATATAAGAATAACCCAAACTTTAAATACAGTGCTCATTAACTATCTGCTCTAGGCCACTGATAGAGAAGGAATATTCAGTTAGTTCCAGGATAGCAGATTTTGTTTGCTGCAATGCAGTTACCAAAAAAAAAAAAAAAAAAGCATGAAGTTATTTTTATCGAAGGAATATACTTTGTTTCCCCCCAGACTCCTAATACAACTGAGCAGCCACAGAACCTCTCCCTGTTGTTTTATTACTGACAAACTAGGAGAATTTCAGAAATTAAGACAACAGATTAATTGCACTGTACAATTTAATTAAGTCTTTGAAGAATAATGGATCCAGCAGAAAGCTCTTTAATAGCATGATAGAACTGTGAAGGAATAGCAAGTTCAAAAAACAGGCTAAAGGGCCAAAATGGCACAGAATCCCTTTCCACTGAAGTTCTGAGAATGTAGAAATAAACCTGCACAGCACAAGCCCCAGTGACCACAGCTGCCCCCTCCAGGAGTGCTGGGTCAGTGTGGATCATCTCAGATACCAGAGATGCCATCTCTGTAACAATTAGGGCCTCAGCACAGAGCACCTGCCCCTTGCACAGCCAAGAACCACAGCAGGCACAGAGTGAACATTCCCAGGCTACAGAGGGAACAAAGCCTGGCCCTGCACTGTGCCCTAATGAATCAGGAGGTACTGCTGGTGGCTGAGGGATGTAAAATGTCCAAGCACCAGGAGAATAGCCCCAAGCTCTTCCCAAATGATGCATTCTGGTATTACAGGCCTGCTAACAGAATGGATCAGATTCTTCTGTATATGGTAGTTATTCTTTTGGACAAAGAGGATAGATAAAAATAAGTTGTAGAACAAAATCTGATACTGAGTGGAATAATAAAGGTGTTCAACTGGGAAAGGTTTTCAGGCACTGCTAAATTCTGCAGAATTTCAGATGGCCAGGACAGAAACAATAAATGAAAATGCATTCACTCTCAAAGTGTGGAAAACTTGGAAAGATAAAATTCACTCATATAAACATAAAATCTTGTTCTAAGTGGCATGAAAAGCTAACTATACACTTGATGGGTATATACAAGACAAAAAACTGACAGAGATTTTCAAAATAGTATTGTGAATGAGACATGACAAAAAGTGCATTTTGAAACTATATGACCATCAGCAGTCAACAAGATATAAAAAATTTAGTCATCTGTGTGTTGAAATAATTTTGAGTCTAAACACATTGCAGGATGGAGATAAATAAAGGACAATAATAACTTATTGGGCTGGTTGTTTGGGTTTTTTTTTAAGTCCAAACAATCCCAAGTACATGAGTTATGGTATCAATTAGTTCTGCATTAAGGCATCTGAATGAGGTGAAATTCTGTAGATGAATGTATTTATCTTACTGGTATCAACATATTCTCATTCAAAATCAGGATTTCACTTATCATATACTTGCAATCCTTTGAAAGTAAAACTGTGAAGAGCTCTCTAGTAGCCATCTGTCCTTCTTATGCCAATACAATGTAGACAATTATAGCAATATTCCTTTCAACCTCTTGAATAAAGTACATTAAAAAGCTTTGATCAAATCCACTTTATGCAATATATGTCACAGTCAGTGAATACAAATTGATGACCTTGCCCTTTGCCCTAGCAAACTCTCTTTGTCTTTCCTCTATGAAATGGCATATTTGAGCACAGTATTTTCTTAAATGTTGTCATGATTGCATATGGAGAGAACACAGGCAGCTAAATGTTAATCAAACAAGTGAATGAGGTTTCTTAAATGCTCTTTTTGTACACAATTTTAACATTTTCTCACCCACCTCAAATCTTCTGTATAATGAAATGCCAGACAGGAACATTATGCAAGTGTGTTTAAAAAATGGCATAAGCTCAAATTATTTAGCAGTACCATGAAAACATAAATCCTCCTTTTTCTGTACCAAAGCACCAACAGATTATCTTTAAAGGGAATATTATAAACTCTCTTGAAAAAAGCTTGAGCGCAAATTATGTTTAATAACTTGTATAGCTATGGACAATTCATTAGGCTGCTGTGACTGAAACAGGCTACAGAGCACCTCTCCTTTTTGTTCACTTTAGTATGCAAATGGTTGTCAAACTGCCAGAGTAGCTGGTTGCACTGATTTTTCTACACTGCCAGTTAATCAGTCTCCTATTTCATCTGCATGCAACCTTCATACACACATACAGGAGAAACAAACACTGAAAACACTCAGATAAGTGCTTACCTACAAATTACCAGGGAAGACTCAGCACTAGAACAGAGTTATTTATGTTATTTGTTTTACAATAGCACTAAATTGGTTAGATGAACCAATGTGCAGTGAACTGCATGTATTTATCAGGCAGTCTCTTCCTCCAAAAGTCTATAACCTGGTTTATGAGACACACATTAAAAAAACCCCAGAGGACAGAAAAGGAAGCCAAGAGACAGCTAGATATATGATGGGGTTTGTCTGGTTTTGTTGGCACCCCCCTCCCCCTGTTTTTTTTTCATTCTAGGTTTTTAATAAAGATCCCTTAAGAGTCACAGAAGTTACAAGAGATGGCACAAAGTGAACAAGCACACCTATCTGCTCTTGGGCTCCAGAACAGGATGGATTGAGTAGATATTTATAGACACAGTTCAAGGAATTGAGACAGAGCTTTGTAAAGTGCACACTCAGAGCATTCAAAGCATTTAACACAAAAGCATGTGCAACAGGCTGGCAGAGACAACGGATTAAAAGGAAGCATTAAATACAAAGTGCTATTATTGTGCTGACTGCCACTGCTTGATCATCAGGAAGTCAGGAGGTGGCATTTGATAAAGCTGGTTACTAGAAGGAGAAACAAAGAACACTCCATCTGTGTCACACGTATGCCACAGCTCAAACTAGCAATGAAAAATACAGAGGTGATTGTTCCTTTATTTACATTTTAGGGGATAAGAAGACCTGGCTGTGAATAAACAAGGACTGACAATTCTTCCCCCTTCAAGCAGATCAGATAGAACACAGGTCCTTTTGAGCAGTATAGCCCACAAGCAACTGATACACCACCGGTACCCACAAGGCATTTCTCCTCCAATTTCTTACACAAAAAGCAGAAGAGTCCAGGCTGCATCTCATTTGGGTACTCTAGCAGACTTTTCCTTGGATTCTTTCTGGTAATATTTGAACTTTTCAGAAGCATTACCAAGTCTTAACTTTGCTTTCAAACTGTGTGACATATCTCACAGATATTCAAAAATTAATCTGGAAGCCTTAAACAGCTGAAAAAAAAAAAAAGACAGTGTCGACAATATATTAAGTGCTACCTATACCTCCATTTGGTACTACATATATTTTACATAAACTCTTTAACTTCAGCATTTGAAAAGTAAACTATTTCATGTAATTTTATCTTAAAAATATTTGCAGTTGTTCCATTCAAGCAAAAGGGGTTTGAAAGCAGTAACATTTCTCCAGCTGGAAGGTACTCATCCTATTTATAAAAAGACAGAATATTGCATACATGATTTGTTATTTGGACCAGGGAGGGAACCCAGTAGAATCATGAGAAGGACATTATCAAAAAGACTGTGTAAGGATAAGTGTATCAACTTACAGCATTTCTACTTTTTTTAAACCATAAGAATGGAATGAATTATAGAATCATTTAGTTTGGAAAAGACTACTAAGTTCATGAAGTGCAACCATAAACCCAGCCCTGCCTGTCCACCACCAAACCTTCTCCCTCAGTGCCACATCTGCATGTCTGTTAGATGCCTCCAGGGATGGTGACTCCAGCACTTCTCTGGACAGTCTGTTCTAGTACCCAGTCACCCTTTTTGAGAAGAACTTTCTCCTAATACCCATCTAAACCTCCCCTGGTGCAACCTGAGGCCATTTCTTCTCATCCTATTGCTCATTTCTTGGCAGAAGAGACTGACCCCTACCTGGCTATAACCTCCTTTCAGGCAGATGTAGAGAGATAAGGTCAATATGAAACACACTTCATTGGGTTTTTTTCTGCCTGTAGCTTGGAGCCCTTAAATACTTGACAAGATAAACTTCAAAATACACTACCAAAAAAAAAACCTAGAAGAACAATTCTACCAAAAAAAAGTAACTGCTTCTTGTAATCCTTCTGTTTTGTAGCAAAACATTACTTTAAGAAACCTTGCACTTTGGCATCAGAGCAGTCCTTTCCATTGATTTTCATCAGGGCAGAATTCCACTTTTTAAGTTTACACAGGCACAGTTTCACTTCAATCTCCTCCAGCAAAAAATGTCATCTTTAGTCTCCTCTCCTTTGGCCACAGTTAACCATCTTCTCATCTCCAGTCACACATGAGACTATTTCTAAAATGGATCACAGACATGATCGAGTTGGGGAAATAAACCCCTGGGTTTTTTTTTTAGAACTCAGCTCTTTTCATTGTTCTGGTCTGAAACACAGCTCAATAAACCAACATGTTGGCACCTTTTTTTTTTGCAGCATGAGAGGAGCATAAAGCAGAGTTGTCACCTCTTAAACTGACTTTGTCATCAGAAAAGTCTGTGAGGAATTGCACCTCAGATTAAAAAAGGAGGAAAAAAAGTTAAAAAATTCCATTTTGCTGGATCACACTTTCCTTTTGAAAGTGCTGTAAAAAAAAAAAAAACCAAAACCAAAAAGTGTCTACAAAAAAAGTGTGACAGTTGGTGCACAAGAACATTTGTCCTTCTGAGCCCCCTGCTACTGTCTACCAAAAGATCATCAGAACCAGGTTCACTAGAAGTGCACTAATAATTATATTTAGGAAAACACATGCTTTATTTGAAACATAATCCCTCACATTTAAAGCACATTTCTTGCTGTAAGCAGCAAAGCAAGAAGTTTAGTTATCTTCAATGTTTCCAGGCACCAGCAGACAACACACACTGTGATGTCTTCACCAAAACACATAGAACTGCCAAATGCCCATTTGGAGCCACATTAGTACCCCTTCTACCACCACTTTTTTTCTCCAAACAAGGTTAGTTCAAAATTTATAACATTTCTTTTAAAAGGCCGAGTTTGCTTTTTGACTTGCTTGATGGTTTTTCACTTTTGTGTAACAAAACATGTGTAAGTTCAAAAGTACATTTCCTCCGTAATACTATGTTGTCCTATACAGCAATTCACCATTCTCCTAGTGGTTCTCTAGTCCTTGTGATACAATTCTGTCCATTAGGGATGACAGTGAAGAGAACTTCCATTGATGATCCACTGCTACACTGACCTCCACCATCACCTTCTGCCAACTCAACCAGAAACCTCCCTCTGCTACCAAGGGCTGATATCAAGTGGATGGTGTGGCCACCAAGCAAAGAAGACACACCAGGGTGACTCCTCTCCCTTACAACAGCATATTTTCCACTAGTTGTGACATGGACTTGGAATTACTTAAATGTAGAAGGCTTGGGAAGAGAATACTGGAACTGAAGAGACATGGGATGGGAGTTGAAACCACCACTCCACCTATTTTGTGGCAGATAAATAGTCTTGGGAATCAGTCAGTTTTGAAAGGGCTGGTTCTTTTGTAAGCAAGAGAAATCAAACAATGCCAAAAAATAAGCCCACTGAGCCAAGAGGGCAGGAAAAATGGCTTGGCACAAATGCAAGACTCCCAAAAGCAATGACAGAAGAACAAAGGAACGTGAGTCTGTGATTTTACTGAGGTTAAATCTCTTGTTGCATAAGACTTCTGAAATATAAACTTATTTTCTGAAGCCTGTGATTCTTTGCTTTCCTGAAAAGTGTTTCCTGCTAAGGGAAATCAGAAAATCAAAGCCTCAACTCATCACTAAGTTAGAGGGGGAGAGGTAGGGAGGCGAGATAAACTAAATATAATCAACATAGAGAACTGGTTGGCTAAGCCTCGGACAACATCCTTGTTCTCTGAGGCTGCATTTCCACTTTTGAAACCAGAGGCTAAGCTTGCTTGCAGAGATACAAGCCTGTTCAGAAACTCAGCAGTCCAGTTCTGTCCCTTGCCTATTTTTGTGTTAGATTCTTGAAGTTTCTACTAATTGTGAGTTCTACCAGGAAACTAAAAGTGGGGCATGTCACTTTTTACAGACAGTTCTTGAGAGGCTGTGCCTGTCAGCACTCTCCCTTGTGTTTGCCATTTGCCCTGGCAACTGTGTTGTGTATTTTGTTCCCTGGACTAAGATCCTGGTTCCATGGCCCAGGACCCAGGTTTCCTCTACTCATGAGGATCAAGCATAGCCTAGTGCCATTCTTTTTTCCATCTAACCTCTTCTGTTCCCACATTCTGGAATACCATGTTCTCACTAAGAGCTCTCTGATAAACTAGACTACTGCCATGGTCAGGATTTAAAAAGAGAACAAAGCACAAGAAAGCCATGCAAACATAGAAAGGGAAATTTTAATACTCAGACCAGGTCTGTCTCCCAGTCCTGTCCCACTGCTAGTTGCATTACAACAATTCTACTTTTGCTTCCCTGGAATTACAAGAAGGCTTCGTTGCCAATATTAAAACAAGACTGACAGCAGCAGAAGCCAAAGCAAAGAAAGATATCCCTAAACCACTTAAAAACTACCAAATAAAAGTGAAAGGGAAAAAAAAAATCTTTAAACTGCCTCTTCTGCACAAGTGTTAAACTCATCTTTCACTTATTTATATCTCACTATCACACGTTCTTGAGTGGCCACTAAACTGGAAGCTGCCTAAATCTTTATTTGTATTTCAAGACAACAGCCACTAAGAAGTCTCACAGCCTTACTTAAAAAAAGTGAGCAGGCCCCTTGCAAAGCAAGTTTGTAATCTGGGACCACAAGTGGAATCACTGGAATCACTGTTTTTCAATAGTGATTTCAACAGTGAACAGTAATTTAAGCTAATTGAAATCTGGAACAAAGATAAAAACTACTCCTATTTAAAATCAACAACTTCATATTAAAATGTCATTTATACCAGTATATTAAGAGAAAATGAAGCTTTTGCAAATGGGCTTGCTTAACGTGACAGTGAAATATTTAATGTAAAGTACTTTTATCTTGTTACCTAAAACAAATGCAACTTGTATAACATCATTCCAAATACTAAATTGCTATGAAAAAGAAGATGTGAAAGTGCCTATATGAATTGAGAAATAAAAAAGAATGAAAAATTATATCTGCTGAAGTGAAATTAACTGAACAAAAATTCTCTGTGGCAATACTTTAGCAGCCTCACCAGTCAGCCTAGCAGTTGAGAAGGCTGGGGGGGGGGAGGAAAAAGAGATATTGCATAAAGTGAAAATACAAGTCTTCTCTTATAAAAGTCAATACATCATCTTAAGCTAGAAAAGAATGGTCCCTAAACATCCGTAATTACAATCAGTAATTGTCATTAAAAGCTCTCATTATACAGAGTAGGTGTAATTAGAGCATCTTGTCCGCACAGGGTGCAGCACACAGAGAATGCTGGAAGAATTCATAAATTAGTGCCAAATCAGTCTCATTCCCAGCTACCACACAATCTGCTGTAAATCAGAAAAATTGTATTTACACACATTAAGGCAAAGCCCACTGGCCTCTACAAAATTAGCCTAAACATGAAATGCAGTTATTTGAGGGAGTCCCTATTTCATTATGTGTCTTAGGAATAAAGGGATAAAGTTTGCCATCAATAATGCTGAACATATCTGCTGAACCCCGCAGATTCCAGAGCATTAATAATTTAAACTCTTATGGGAATTTTGTCATGGTGGAGATAGGACTTGTCTGCAAACGGAGCTCAGGGGATGTTCAATATGATCTATTCTAGTATACACACACAATTGCTACATTTATCATGATGCAGAAGAAAATGGTCCCTTCTTAAGGACTTCAGGAATGTTTCTTCTGTAATTTACACAACAAAAACTCTGAGCATTTCTAATAAAAAAAAAAAATCCCAGGTCCTATAAAGACATTATAGTAAGAATTACACTGAAAGGCTGCTTTTCTCCCCCTCTCTATTACTTGTGCATGTACAGTGGTGTTTTCAACACATTATAAAATGGGATGGGAGGAAATGAATCCAGCTCCTGAGAGTAACGTTGTCTATGCAAGATGCTACTGCCAGCACAGACAGTATGAGCTTATGGCCTAAGAAATAAAGCTGTATGACTCAAATATCTATATTAGTGCAAAGCTAATAGCTCTATATATGACACAGTTACATGCACAACTACTGGACAGCAGAGCAAAAATCCCCTTTTACATGTGTCAGTGGAAATCATGGAAAGAACAAATACTTTTGAAATGCTTGTGGTATTTGCATAATACAGAGTAAATTCAGATATTTCTGCAGTAGCCAATCTAAGGTAAACTCTAAATATGGACACATTCACTCAAACAGATTTTGAAATAATTAGACAAGAAAAACCTTCCTTTCGCAACCAAGCCCAAATTCTTAGACTACAGTTTGCAGAAAAAAAAACTTCAAAAACATTTCTGTCCACATGTTTTTAATGTGCCCACATTGTACCTTCACTATGCCAGGAGTGTACAATCTGATGTGCATCACAGTTCCTGAGCTGCAGAAGGACAAATGTTCCCCTACAAAGATCAGGCACTAGGGAAGATAGTGCAGGTGAACAGCTCAAAATAATTCCTTAATTTGCTAAATTTGCAATATTTGCATTGAAATAATATGAACATATAGGTGATCAGAAAGACTCTTAATGGCCCAAGGAATGCCTCAACATCTTAGTCCATCTGATTAGCTTTTCACCATGATTTAAGATAATCCCTGTAAAAACTAGAGAACAGCATCCAAATCCTCTACAAGATTATTGCCTGATTGCCCATAAAAACTGAACTTAATCATGTAATGCCATAAAGCAATTATTTTTCTGTTGGGGTATTTGTAAACAGAATCAGTCTGGAAAATGTAATTCCAAAGTTTTTCACTTAACTTGATGTTAACACCCTGAAGAGCTATGCTCCCATCTCAGAATAAACAAGTTATGCTAGTGCTGGCTCTCAAATGATTATTTGGATGAGGATATCTGTGTTTCTGATAAAAAAAAAAAAAGAAGAAACCTCAGGAGTGAGAACAGTTAGGCAGAGGATGTGTGGCAATGGTGCAGAGGGAATAAATCAGCAGGACAGCTGAGGTGTGTGCACCCTACTGCTGAAACAGGAGCCCCCAGGTCGGGGCTGCCTCAGGACAGCCCTTGTTCAGGCTGAGTCAGAACCTGCTGTTCTTCCTTCTGCATGGAAGCCAGCACAACCCCCAGAGATCTGCCCATCCTCTCTTGCTTATCCAGTGGAGCATCTTAATTTAGACTTCCTGCTCTCCAGGGCTCTCCTGTCCCAAAATCCTGCTTTGTCACAAACCTCTTTTTAATCTGCTTGGACATTTCAGTGCTTGACCGAGCTCTGATGTCTGATGGATCACTCCCTCGCTAGTTCTCCAAAGAGAAAGAAACTTCTTATTCTGACAGGGTTTTAGGAAATCCATGGCCCAAGTACATGACCAAAACATTAACTGGACAGCATAGGGACAGCAAATACTCCTGCAGAAAAAGATACATCTACAAGTCCTAATGTATGTCTCACTATTCCAGAGTGTTTGAACATCTTTATTGATAAGATCATAGTGGGTTTTTTTTTTTATCAGCCCTTTACAGGAAAGCACAGTAATTATCTGGAAGAGGCTGTGGAGAGTTTCTAACAGCTTACAAAATAATACCAACAGCAAATAAAACAAATTATACCTCCTACCATATATTACAGACTTTATAGTTTTCTGTGTATTATTTGATAACACTGGCTTGGGATGGTCTCAATGCAAGTTCAGCTGGCACTGGACTGTGCAGTTGTCTGAATTAGCATAACAATTTTAATCCCAAGAGTTAAGAGAAATCAGATTGAAAAATAAAAAAGGATCCAGCATAATGCTTTGTAAGCATTTATGGTACAATAATTATGCCACAGCTTGATGTAATAAGACTCTCATAATATATTTTTCCAAATGTCTTTGGAATGACATATCCCATTTTGACAGACTTTCACATACATGTGTAGGAACAGCCCTCCACTAACTCTGCTGCGGGATAAGCAAACTGAAATGATAATAATGATGAAATTCTATTTTACTTCTCTGACTTGAATTCATATACGCACTGACTAGATTTTGAAACTGCAAGATAAAATAGCAGAGGGGCCAGCTTTGCTGAGAAGTCCACACTGTAATTAGGAAGGGAGGGGGAAGAGGCAAAAGAAAAAGCATGCAGCAAAAACTACTTTTATTAACTGAGTGACTAAACTAGGCAGTAAGGCAGTACTCTATAAATATCAGGCTTCATCTAGATTTTATTATTTTGCAAGCTGTTTGTGTTACAGTGATGCTCTTAGCTTGTATTTTAACTACCTACTAAAAATATGGAAAGCAATAGTAATAAATATATTTTATACATGACTTCAAGTACCAGTTCTTTGTTGGGGACACAACACAGTCTATAAAATGAATCTGTAGTCTTTTACTCTGTGTTAATTTGCCTTCCATCTCAGAAAGATGGATAGAAACTGTTTCTCAAAGTCAATGACCACAAAAACCTAACCAAAATGCTAAACAAAGAGTTAAGGCTACAGTAAAATTGACACTTATTTTGCTAAATGCTTCATTGTAACGCATTATCTGTGTTACAAATGCACCAAGTGGTCTTTCTGGGGACTAAATACAAGGGAAAGATCCAACGACCACCACCACTGCAGGAACAAAAGCATGTGTCTCTAAGCTCCAGTTATCAAAAATAAGAAAGAAATTGAGCTATGTCTAGGTGCTTATGGAAAGCAGTGCAACCTCTGGGATTTATTTATTCTTACAGAAAAAAATAAATTATATGCATGCAAAAATCTTAGACCCATTTGTAGCCTTTTCAAATTTCCAAAGACTGGTTTGCCAGCTGCATGCCATCTGCTTCCCAGGATGCACTGGACAGACTCTTGAATATCTGCTTCACTCATTACAACCAAGCTTTCACAACTATATACAGAATATTTACAGACCATGGACTAGTTCCTCCAGTCAGAGCAGAACTGCTGCCAATACAAATACCATGCCCTGTGAGCTGATGGACAAAATAGTACTGTCTATGTAAAAAAAAAAAAAAAAAAAAAAAAAAATCGAAGAGGCAGTTCTTGCGTAACAGCATACTTAGAGGACCAGCATATCCAGGGACTACTTAAGAAATAAATCCTGCAAAAGCCCCCCTTCCTTCAGTCATTCTGGGTGACAAAGGACAGCACCATGTCCCTGTTGCTATCTCCCCTGCTATTGTGGGGTCCCACCAGACTCTTCTAGCAGCTGTCCAGAGTAAGAAGAACACTGGCAGTCCGTGTGCTGAGCAGGGGCCTCAGTACTGCTCCTCACTTTAACAGACTCCGTCTGCCAATCCACTTCCAATTTTAATTTGTCCAAGAATTAGACCTCTTACAGATTGATTACTAGCTCCAGGCACCTGAAAAGTCATGACAAAATTCAATTCACAGTCTAGTACAGTTTATTAGCAGATTACTGAGCTGTTGGAAGGAAACACCCTCAGTTCTCTCCTGATGCCTTCCTCCCATGCTTCACACCACCCACAAAATAAGGTGCATCACGAAGCATAATGTCTACACAAAGCCTGTGAAGTCCAAAAAAGACTGACCTGCATTTAACACCTTATGTCTCTTTGTGTGGAAGGATGATATTTCCCATGTCTGCAGGTTTGCACAGCAACACTACTAACATTCAGTCTCCTTCCTTTACAGAAAGTGCATTAACCCACAATTGTGTATTTGCACTGCATGTTCCTGTAAAACACCTAACTGGCAAATAAACCTACAGTGTGTATTTATCTACCTGCATTATGTATTCTCTTTCCAAGCAAAACTCAACAAGGAATCAAATTCTGTCAGCTGCTCATCACTTAACATTAAAAAGATTACAAGGGAAAAGTTAAATCATAAATGCACAAGGACCTTCTCCCTAACTGCTGCACTATCTCACACAATAAAATTAATAATTTAGCTATCTGAAACTTCACATGTGCAGGGCGCAGTAAGTAGACCAGTGGCGTTTTCATTTCAAATTTATATAGTCTTTAGTCAGTATACTTAATCTGCATTTCTAACACCTGCTTCAGTCAGCTGTGAAGTGCAATGTTATCTGTAAAATTTTCTTTCATCTTTGTACTGTCCATCCAACAAAAAAATTTTATGATATTGGATAATTATTTGACTTTTAAAAGGATATGAAACTTTTCACATGTTTTTTGATCACTGCTTGAAAGACATGCTCATATATTTGACAGTCCATTTTATTAAAAGGCTTGAGTTTTTCAAAAACCCTTTCCCATTATTCATGTTATCTAATTCTATGTAATATAGTTCTCCTTCAAATAGTTAACATCTCCTTTCCATATAGCAGTAAAAATGTGGTTAAGAAAGTAGATCACAATTAAGCAATAAGGCCAAGGTGTGCATTTTCAGACTATAAGAGCTTGTCTCAAATGCACCAGGAGGAAGAAGCCAGAATGACTTTTTCACTCAGGTGGACATCAGTGCTGGCACCTGTAGCTACCACAGTACAAAGGCATGTGGAAAGAGTAGGCAAAGGGGGTAAAACCATGTGCAGCTTTCATCCAGCAGGTTTATGTGAGGCAAAAAGCTGTTCCCAGTCATGCACAGTCTCAGCCAAGTTAAACACTCGATACCAATAAATGTATCCAAGGAAAGTGTCCCTTGTTGAGCTTTCAGTACACTGGTTGAAAGACAGAAGATAATATGAAAACCTATCTTCATATATCAATGGGCAAAATTTTCTATCTGAAACAGTCCCCTAATTTAGATATAAGTATAAAAATTCTTCTTATTGGAAGGTAAAAAATGATAAGTTTTCAATCATTTCACCCTTTGTAGAACATATTGAGTTTGTCACAGATAAAGTCATGTTTATCTAGTCTGATCTTCCACCAGCTCTCAGGGAAAAGACTGCACATAAACATCCTTGCAACAAGTTACGCTGGGGCAACCAAGAAGGTACCATCAGAAAATAATTCAGAAAAGGAATTTTGTCATACAATATTTTTTTAGGAAGCAAAAACAACAAATACAACAATTTACTTATAATTGTAGGAAAGTAATCTGGAGGAGGTGAGAGGAGAATTGGAATGAAGGTGGAGGAAACAAGATGCTGTGAGGTGCATTTATTTGCTCGTGCCATGCCAATAAGGTAATAAACTGTATAAGCAAGCCTAAGCCTCATTACCTCCAAGATGGTTTGGATTTTGCTGGGCTGGTGTTTTGGAGTGCCCTTTTTTTTTTTTTTGGCACTTACATTTTGGGGGCTTTTTTAAGAAGTTAAAATGAAAACTCTATGCCACTGATAGAACAGTGTTAAAAGAAGCCAAATAATGACAGATCATAAACTAAAATAGTTCCCTCCCTCCTCCACAATTACTGGTCTTTTCAAAGATGTGCCATTAAGGATGAAAGCTGAAGATTGTTTTGATACCTACAAAGAAGATAAGGCAAAACAGTAATGAAGGGAGTCTCTCCACAATACCACAAGTACAGCTATTAAAAAAAAAAAGACTACATTAACTACTCCTGGCTCATATGGAAGGGTCATGATGGTTTCCCAAAACTGACTTTTAAAAAGCCAACAATAAAGAATAAACACAATTTCCAAAGGAAGCTCCAGTTTTATAACCATGCCTTGCTTGCTAGTTGAGCTGAAGACCTTGTGAGAGCTTTTGACCTAACCTCTGGCACCTCCACTAAGACAGTATTTGTCACCCTGACAGCAAGGGGAATGATTTCCAGCCCCTCAACTTAGAGTAATAATGACATCCGTCTTCTTTTCACCCCTAGAGACTGAGGACTGCCGAGTTTTGAACAGGAAATGTTCAGTCAGATAGAGAAAACCCACAGCAAAAAAAAAAAAAAAAATCCAGGCAGAGATTTAACCTGTTCTGGACCAAAAAGCTTAGTAAATTAATGTGCTTTGGATATTTTCGCCCCATAAAGAGTTAACTAAAGGTAAAAGAAGGTTTGTATGGAACAATGCAGCACTGGTACTGCTGTTTGTACTCCATGCTAGAACTCAACTCTTGCCAGCTACTGAATCCACGTTGGGTGGCCAGAGAAGGAAAAAGAGCTCCGTGCTCCCTGATGGATTAGTGTAGGTGACTGCTCAGCACACCAGCTCATGTTTTACAGCACACACACTGCTGCTGGGTGAAACAACTCCTTGCAGCAGCAGTAGTTTCCAAGTCCTAATCAAGCCCAAAACAGGGGCTTAAACATCCCTATTCCCAAGGAAAGGATGATTTCTCTCCACTCCCTCTCGCCCCACACACACTTTTCTTATGTAGGTGACTAAAAGCTGCAGCAAAGAGGAAAGAACATTGCTCCATTTCAATCAGAAGCTAAAACTTTGGGGGAGAACATTAACAGCAGATTCTAAAAACATTTTCATTTCCTTTTGATGAATTTTTTAAAAGTGAGGGAGAAAATTACACATTTTGTGCATTTCCAAATCTGTCTGCAGGGAACATTTACCCTTAAATCAGGCCAAATGACTACATGTTTGTATATAACCACAGCCCTAGAGGAATGCAGAGGAATGCTTCTTCTAGTATTAAAAGATACTAGAGAGGGCAAAATAAAAACCAAATTGTCTTTCACAGTGCCTCCCTTCTCAATTTCTACTTGATACACCAACCTACCTAACAAAAAGAACCAATAAATTCAAACATTTGGTTCCCACAGACACAACTAAATTCTTGCAAGAATTTTAAATCTCTTGCTTTACAAATAAACTGTTCAAAGTTATGTAGTGTATATTTTCACCTTTTGTTTTAAAAAGCACACATATATTTCTCCAAGTAGTTGTCGGAAGCAAATAAAGCAGCTTTTCAATGCAAACATTTTAAAAACTAATTTCAAATGATATGACAGTTGCACAATAGAAATTTCAGTGACTTAACTAGAAGTCAGATATCTTGATCTTATTCTATAACAGAAAAATTGATATTTCTTTCTGTTAATTTCACTTTCTTTATTTTGGAGTGAAAAAAACAGAAAACCATTCTAATACAGAAGACAAGAAAACATCACAAACTAAACCCAGCACCTTTCAACATGATGAGCTGTACACAACTTCCTTCCTGGGACAATTGCTTTTATTTGTGGGTTTTGGTTGTTTGTTTTTTTTTTTTTTCTTTCAAGTTCTGGCCAATAACCATAGTAAGCAAAACCAGAAAAAAAATAGCCCCAAACAAGCACATTCTTTTGAGAAAAATGCAATATTTTCATACTAAAGAGGGACTGCACCCCAGTCACAGAGACACTTTCATTTTCAGTTTCCCCACGCTATGTAATCAGAAGAAAGATACCAGATCACAAAGTTGAAGATACTTTGAGTGTCCAGGCTACAGAAACTTCTCTCCCTTCTACCTTGCAATTCCTGAATTGACAATTGGACTGGAAGAGTGAAGCTGCTTCAACTCTCACACTATCTTTCCAAACTGCAACAAACATGCTGAGTTCTGCTTCTGAATTTTCACCAGCAACATCAACTTTTGCTGTTTGTTTTCCTAACTCAAGAAATGCTGCTGGCACATATAACCTCAGCTCTGTCTTTTCCTAAAAGCCTGCTAATCCATGGAAACAGTAATGATGGGGGCAGGATTCAACCTGCTGTCTCAAAAGCCATCACCAAGTACCATGCCTAGCAACTGCACTAGATGAGGTTGCTGACCAAAAATCCTACCTGTCTGCCGTCATATGAGGAAGTGGGAAAAGCAGAATACCAAATATATTTATCTTTAGAAAGGTAGCAATTGCTTATTTTCTGGCCTCAAAGATAATACAAAGAGATGTATTTAATGGCCTACTTATTGCTATCTTTAAACAAACTTTTTTTGGCAGAACTGATTGCTCGAGTCCCGGAAGACCAAGCAAGATGAATTAAATGATCAGTAGCAAAAGCCAATGGGAAAACTGAGAAAGCCCTGAGATAAGCTACAGCCCACATAATTTCTACACATTCGACAGCTAATGGTTTCAGTTTCTGTTATTAGGTAGATTTCAAGGCATTTTCCTCTTGACCACTGTAAAGAAAAATATGGGGACTAATCATAGGCTTTCAAGAGGACTTTCTTTTTTGAGACTTTGCCAAAACATTTTCTTTCCTCTTGGTTACTGTTACCTACCCTCCCTCTCTGTAACATATCAAAGATAACCACCAGCAGTGCTGTTATTTGTTAACTATTTCTCTGTGCTTGCTGGCTCTGCAAATCCCTACTGACTTAAATCTCTTTTCAGACCAACTGCGTCATCAGTGAGACCACACAGTGGATGTTACAGTATCCACATTTCCAGTTATACCTTTATCCAATTTCTTTCATTTTCTCTTGGGAGCAAGATCCCATTTACTTCTTTTAGAGTACTGCACCTTTATATATATATATCTATATATTTTTTTAAGGAGTTCAGCATTAGTCATAGACAGGGAGATTTTTTTTTTATTGTTTTATTTAATAAAAAATTCTACATCTCATTCTATCTGACACCCACTCTATCAGTTTGGCTTTGGGAGGGAGAGAGATGATCAATAAAGGAATACTGGGATGGATGCACATGCCCAGCAATCCCTGAAAATAATCATGTGTGTATTTAAGCCTTTGCTAAGGCGTGTCTTTCACAAGAAGCTTTGTTATTCCGCCTTGCTTGTACCAAAATAGTACAAACTAACTCAAGTTTAATTATTCAACTGAGCATGCTATATACTAGAAGTTTGAGTACACAGTGAGAGTGAAGGCCTACATGCTTTGAGAAGTTACTTGGCAAACCTAGAAACAGCCAATGATGCCCAAGCTTACTTTGAGATTTCAACTCCAGCTAGCAGAAATCAAAATGAGGATGTTAAACAACAACAAGAGATCTGAGCATCAACCACGAAATAAGTTACAGTAAGGCACCATAAGTGGCTCCCAAGATTATTTAAATTCCATGGAATAAAAACTTTTCCTGCCTGGTTCATACTATGGCCCAAACACTCATGCAAAACACAATTCTTCAAGGATAAGGTGCCTTCTCTAGTGGCTGATCAAGAGGGAGAACTTGCTCAGGAATTAGAAAACTACCCCACTCAAATTCGGAGCAGACCAGCAGCACCTCTGTACTGCTCACAGAGCAAGAGGAGACTGCTTCTGAGACTGCAGTGGCTCACCATAAAGCCACTCCACTTTGAAATTAAACAAGACTCAATCTAGAATTCAGCACCTGTTGTGAACAGACTTCCTGGCAAGATTTCCTTGTAAACAGCTAGCATAGTAAAAAGGGAATCCCAGATGACTGCTCTGCCCCTTTTCATACTGCAAAGACACAATTAAGATGGAACAAAGGGGAATACAAACATGTACCTGATTTTAGGAAAATATTTACAATGTTTATACTAGAAATACTTAAGACAGATATGGATATTTATCCTAGAGATAACTAAGATTTAAAAAGTGATAATAAAAAAAGCCCTAAATAAACCTAAACCATTCAACATCCATTAAGGTAAAATAAAGTAAATAAATTCAGCCAATTGGTTATTTCCATATGGTTGGATTTCTTTAAATGGTAATGAAATCATTGCTAAAAAATCCATTGTTATTAAAATAAAAAAGTTGGCTCAGCCTACCAAAATTAGATTTGTAAGTTGCTGGTCATTCCCATAATTAAATTTGTGTCACAAATTTGCAAGAAAAATGGACACTATGACTAATGCATTTACTTGCAGCACTAGTGCTGTCAGGCTGTGTAAATCATTATGCCTGCTAAAGCAGACTAGATAAGAATTCCATACATTTTCATTAACCAGCTAAGCTTTGTGTCTATGTGAGAAGCTAACTTTATTCTCTGCTAGCTTTAGCTTGCATTTGGAAGACAATATAAATAAAAATACTAGCCATGTGGTGGCTCCAGAAATTATTTGAGCTTTTTGAATGACATGAACCAGCTCTGTCTCCTCTAGATATGGTCAGATAACAGAAAAACCCACACATACTTGGTTTAGACAAAGGAGATTAATGGAAAGATGGGCACCTGAAATGCGTCTCATTCCATCTATTATGTTTCAACAGAGAAAGAAAAGGTAATCCAAGACAGCACTAGAGGAAGTCTTAAACAAGGCTTTAATGAGTTTTCTCAGGAGTCCAGTGGTCACCAGAGCAGAGTGCCCAGAATCTTCTCTTTTCCTCTTGATTTCCTGTCACCACAGACCTTCAGACCCTCAGTTGCAGTTCTTTGTTTAAGGTGAAGCTGATGGCTGTTCCTTTCACACTAATTGTTCATAACCCCAAGGTACTGAAGAACCAGCCTGCACTGATTCACGCCACAGGCTGGATATTCTTACAGGATTCCCAGCCCCCAGTCTGAGCAGAAAGGAGATTAACGAGAGATAGAAAGTTTAGACAAGACTGGTCTAGTCCAGCAGTGCAGAGCATATTGTGAGGACACAGTGTTCTGGAAGCCCATGTCCCACACACAGGGCATCCCATTGTCACTGCAAACTGAGTGCAGCTCTCAACCAAGCACGTCTCCAGTGCAGGAGCAGCCTCAGTGACAGGTGGACAAAGCCAAAGGAGCTGAACCACTCAGGCAAATGCCACGGAACAACCCTCAGCACAGTATGATTTGCAGTCTCCTGCCTATTGCTCTGTGATTTGTACATTCACAAGTATTCACAAGTATTTGTCTTCTTCTTTTAGAAGCAGAATAGAAGTGCTTAGGAAGCATGGCAATGCATACAACATTAAGAATTCCAGTAGACCTACACTTCAACACTCCAGGTAATTTCTTCAGCCTTTAGGTGCAAAACTATCCTCTTCTCCAAGTGGAAGCAGCCAATACAGTGCTTTCTATCTTAGCATGTGCATGCAACCTTGGGATAACTAACCACTCTGTATGAGATTATATTAAAAACCCATTAAGAGGAAAATCTGAAATCACTTCTTATGTTCTACAATTATGGTAAACCAAACTGCTTAAATGAGGGGAGGAGATAATGATATTAACTACCCAGCTCAGAGCAATCCTCTGTGGTATCAGCCTAAATATTGTCTTGGCTGAAATTTATGTAAATTGAATTCATCTATCATTAGTTATTATTAATCTAGCTATATAAAAACACTTTTCTGTAACAATTAGTTTTTTCAAACACTGTGTTTTAATTAGACCTGAGCCATTATTAAACTAAGTCAATAAAATAATGTAAATATGTACAGTATCATTCCATGTACTGTTTTGTCTGTATATTTATAGGAATATGGACTTTGGTGGACTTAAAAAGGAATTACTTTGTGGTTGGCTGGCAGTTTTTGTAAATCTCTTTACCAGTGGAAACACCCCCAGGTCCTTAATCTAAGTGCATTTCCGCTCATTGGGACATATTTGGCATTTCTACATCTTGTATATCACAAGATGTTCCATTTCATCTGAATAAGCTGATCTCAGTATTTTTTCTAACATCATACCGAGTATTTTCCTGCAAACATTTTGCTCCACAACTTACTTTAATTTTACTTCTCAAGGACTATTTCCTAGTCTTAAGGGGAAAAAAAAAAAAGATGGTGGGGGCAGGAGAGTAATCAGCACAGCACATCTTTCAGCCCTTTTAAATCAGCCTGTTTGACACTATCACACACAGGCACTGGCCCACAGGGCATAGTCTGAAAAGTCCTGGCTTTGTCACAGCACCTGCCCACATGCTGCACGTGGCAAGACAAGGAACATAAGAAAAACTTCAGCCTTGCTGAGGTCAGACCCTTCCAAATAATGTCCATAATGTTTTGGTCACAAAGGTCTATAACTCCATCTAAGCCGGTCCACATACAACTCACCATTAGACACTCCTAAGAAAAATGCAAATGTGATTTAGATTTATCATTAATTGAAGATACAGGACATAGGTTCTCCACCCATAGCCAAATCCATAAGTTAGGCACCAATATAAACTGATGGATTCCCAAAACCACTTCCACTAGGACCTTCCATTATGTTCTCAGAAACAAGCCAATTATTTTTACATTTTATAGAATGGTTTTGACTTCATATATATATATATATATACACACACACACACATACACACACAAGCACATATGTATTTAATGCTTTGCCAGTTTTTCAACAGCAGACTTTCTGTGTAAGTGACGACATGCTTGTCAGTACTCCATATCTGGAGCAGCTCAATTCAAGTTCGTGTAGACCCACACCACTGTGAAACTACTGGTGAACAACTCTATCTACTTACTACTGTCCCTGGCCTAATATCACATTTCAACCACAAGGCTTATCCCATCAACTTCATAACTGAAAAAGTTTGTAAGAACAAAGCACTCAGTAAACAGATTAGTGATTTGCTTTGTTTCAAACACATGTATTCCCTACATAATCATGATTTCAAAGTACAATTACCATAACAAGTGTTTAAATGTATGGAATATATTTGTAGTTTAATAATAACCAGTGTATTTACCATGTTATTCTAAAAAAAAAATAGTACTTAGAAAAAAATCAGCTGGTACTATGGTTTAATTCTAGCTGATCTTTAATATTTTTGAATATTTTTGAAAAGTCTTTTCGGGGAACTTTGTAAGAGTAATGTTTACTGCAATGCTGCTCCAATATTTGCAAAAATACCTGAAAGGAACAAAAAGTGAAAGGAGGTAATTACATGTAAGCAGAATTTTCCAATGATCATGAACTAAACCAAAACCAAAATTAGGAGTATTACATGAAAAAAAACCTAACTCAGCTTCTTGAGGCCAGATTTCTTCAAAGAGCTGCAAACAGCTACTAGAAATTGAAAATATGTCTCTGTTGATTTACTAGGAGCCAGCATTGTAGTGAGATGCAGTGGAGATAAAATTCTTATTTGAAGCCAAAAAGTATCTCCAAATGGCAGCTGAACTGAGCCTTTGGGTATTCACAGAAACCTCTTGAACTGAAAGCTGGAGACAGCAGGGAAACCAGGAGCTCATGCCAAACAACAAGAGAAAATATCATGCACATACACACACAGACTTAAGAGTTTTCCCAACACTTCCACAGTTTGAGGCAGCCCCGTGGAAGAAGCACATTACAGGTAACAAAAAGGACAAGTACTCAGGAAGTCATATTTTAAATATGTGAGAGGTCATCCATATCCACCTTCCTAACTTCAGCCTAGTCACTCAAAAACGCAGCAGCACAACACAACTTCAAAATGCCATGCAACTTTATCTCTCTCCATATACTTAATCTTCTAAAAGCCAGTTTTTCATTCAAAAAAAAGTGCCATTAATAAAAAGTGATTTATTTTGTACTCACACAGTTTTGATTTCAATTTTGTAATTTGAATTCTTTTATCATTCATTCATTTTATACATTACAGTATAAAATTGGGACACAAAACTGGCGTCACAAACATATACTTTCTAAGCATGCATAAATTTTACTAAGAACAAATTCAATTATTAGCTGCCTAAATAAACAATCAGTCACAGTAGGTTGCCAACACAATTTTTTTCTTAACATTCATTAATATCTCTCTAAACAGCACATCAGTAAAAGAAATCTATTCTTCCTTTCTTCATAAATATATTTAGTGTTCTTTACCCTGTCCTTTCCAAATATTTGTAGACCATCAAATACTGCTTTTGCTTTTTAAAGAAACAGTTATATTTCCAGCTGGATTGATTACTTTCCCATATCTAGCTATTTTAGTGTGTTCCTCAGAGACATCAAGTGGCTTCACTGGCAGTAAAATATGCTAAACAAATGACAAGTCACTGAGTAAATTAGCATCTACTCTCTGATCAGCTGGGTCATGTTTTCTTTTCAAAATCCATGGCCTCTTGATAGAAAATAATGAGTATTTGATGGGCCTTATTAGAAAAATCAATATATTGATGCTCATGTCTGAAACATCTGCATAATAATAGATTCTGTTAACCCATTAAGGAGAAAATTAAGATGTGTTTACACATTATTAATTTACTATGAGCACAGAAAATTTATTCACTACCTTTCTCAAGAGTTTAACAAAAAGAAAAGAAATTGCAATATCCATATTTAAGGGCATGGTGACATAAACTGAAAGATGATTCAAATTTTTGCCGTCTGAATGGCAAAATTCCACCAACAATGATGTGAAAAAATACAAACACACCAAGGATACTGTTAAAAATAAGACTATTAAAGCACTTGCTATAAATACTGTGTTACTTACCAAAAAACTTCCAAAAGCAGAATTAAATATAGCAGCTGCCTAGAGAGAAAATAAAGGATAAATATCACCAATGGTACAATAGCTGCAGTGCAAGAACAAAATGTCCTTCCCCCACTCACCAAGCTATTAGATTCTCCAAATACACACATACACAGAGACCATTAGTTAGCCGCTGCTTAAAAAATTGCCAGTCGCCTGTAACTTATGAAGACTGATGCATTCTCGTTTATGCATTCATAAATAATGTACTGAAATGGACAAAAGCAGGAAGAGAAGAAATTTTTTGCCAATAGACTGAAGAAGAATATCCACAAGAACTAAGAATATTACACAGAAGCTTGGTCTCACTACTTGTGCTTTAATTTGCCAGGAACATTTTCATATACTGCCCTATTAATCAAAATAAACATTACTTGATTTAACTAAAATACTGTCTTGTCATATACTTTTAAAATTTTTAATGAAATATTATTCTGGTAAATAAGCTACTTGAATAGTTCATAATAAAGTATTGGCAGAGAGAATTTCCTGTAGCTTGACAAACAAATTTAAAATAGGAATAACAAAAAACCCAACGAAAAGAAACCAAAATCCCACAACAACCCCATACTTCTGAGGGCAAAATGTCATTATTGTTCACTCCATAGTCTTTTAAAATAAGAAAATAAGCATTTTTGATAATGACTTAAGAAGTGTTTGTGCTTACCTAAATATCCAGGAGATATAAGATAGCAGTGTTATTTCTTAATATTAACTCATTAAATTCCAGGAAGTTAAAACTTGAGTCTTGCATAGCTTTCCCCAATTACCAAGAAAGAACAGAAACTCTTGTATGGCAGCCAGTCTGATGATGAAAAGCCACACAGCAAAGGTAAGATGAAAGGGAGGAGGGAAATCTACCATTTACGTGCCGATTTAGAGTCAAATTAATCGCCCTGGACACTTCCAGCCACAGATTAATAACAAGAGGCTGTTAGTGAGTTGAGCAAGTTTGAATAAAGTCCAAAATCAGGGTAGGAGCAGTAGCTGAACCTGCCTTCTGCTCCATAAGAGGATGCAATGAAAATGAATGGGTAATGAGATCCTTGGCTCTAGAGAGCTTAGCTTTCTTATTCAAGTTCATAATTAATTCAAAGCTTTGATAATTTCATTAGATTCCTCCTCTGCTGGCCCTATCAATAAAAGATGGCACTGGACCACAGCTCCTCAGTGGCCCAAATACAAAAACAAATGCAGACTGGGAAACCTTTGCTGACTTGCTCACTAACAGGGACAATGGCATATGGCAGTTCATGTTGTGGAGGGAGCATCTGAATAGATACAGCTAAATAAAACATTATAGTTGACAGTTGTAAACTACAGTAACATATTTTAACACCTCTTTCTCATCAGCAATTCTTTTTTGAACATTATAAAAAAAAAAAAAAAGGAGGCACAAGTCCAAACAGCTTCTCTTGCCAGAGATCATAGCGGAAAGGAAGCGTGAGTAGTATAAACAATACTTCAACAGGTGTGAATTAAATCAGGATTTTCTACTTGTATTTGAAGCTGTGCAACTGACACTTTCAGTTAGCAAGACAAAGACACACTATACTCATCCACAGAAACCTAGAACATGATTACCAATCCAGATTTGGGGATCATCTAGAGATATCACATTATTTTACTTAAAACAGGCTGCAATTCCACTTCCAGGAAAAATTCTGCATCTGGAAAGATGTAAAAGAGATATACTAGATGGTGGTATTTTGCCCATTATCAAACTTCTTTTATTCCTTCCTGATCCATCTGGAAGATATTTGGATTTTTTAAAATAATCTCAAGCATGTAACAGGGACTAAGACAACAATCCTGGACAAAAGTTATGCTTCAGTTGTTTAGCCAGTCATGTGCAAAAGTCATAATTCGCAACCAGTTCTGGAGTACCCTAGTTTACAATTTTTAACTCCCTTTCTCTGAAGTGTCAGAAATTATCCAGAGAAGATGATTAAACACTCATTACAGGCAAAAGAAGAGGGAAAAAAAAAAGCCAGGAAGACTGCATATTAAGATACAATCATCCAGATTATTTGCCTCGGTGAGGGAGGATTTACATATGTCAGTTACTCTAGCTGCAGTTTTTTTGGAAACATTTCCCCTGGAAAACAAATTCAGAAGTAATTTCTTCTCATACTCACAAACCTGGGGCTTATATTTGTGATTCTGGTTCAATTTAAACAAGCTAATAGTAAACTGAATCAACTGCTCCAATTTGTAATTAAACATATCTAGTAGCATGACCCTGTAGAGTTTAAACACTTTTGTGCTTCCAACTCCCTTCTATCAAAGGGATAGACACCTCACAGGGCATTGTCAAAATTAATTTATTCTTTAAAAAGCACTTGGAAATCCTTAGAGGAATGATACATATAAACATTAGTGCTGACACATGATACAGCCAGGCTCTTCATTTTCTATTTGAAACATTTATTAGTCACTATTATTGCATCACTTTTTTTAGTGTTTGCTCTTTTTGTGCTTCAACAGATATCAGACTGTCTGCAGCCAGCTTAAATGAAACAATAAAACACAAGAACATTTGGATGTCTTTATAATACTCCAAGTTCAGATTTGCATGTGTTTGCAAACGATTTATTGCACTTACCATTAGTATGAGGGGAGAGACCTCTATAAAATCCATGGTGAGGTGCTTTCAAAAGGTAAGTGCACAGCTATGTATTGAAATGTAAGGTCAGACCACATTCAAAAGCAGCAGAATCAACAACTACACAAATTTTCTATGTTTGCATCAAGAGGCCTGACTGAAAGTCACTGCCAGGACTCTTAACAGTACAAGAGCATGGACAGCATCTCTTGAGTTACCAATTGTACATATCAGCTCCATTAAACAACAAATTCACTTATTATTGGGCAGGTACAATTTCAGTCAACTCTGCATGGCACTGGCCTTGAGGGAATGCTGGGGGTCTACATTTCCAAGGAGAATTCCAAATGACAAGTGACCAGGCCATCTCAGAAGGACACCTGTCTGGCAGCACTCGGCAGAAAGTTTCCTCTTCTCATACCAGAGTCTAGCACAAAGCTTCAGCCCTTCATCTCTCATCTTTTCCTGGAATATATGTATGGAGAACACTGCTTAGATTTCTACAGTGGCAGCAAGGAGATCTAAGACAGTCCTCCTGGCAACAAAGGCTGGTAAAAGATGGAAGGAAAAGGCAAAGCCACTACCAAGGGGCTGAGCACTCCCCCCCAGGTGTGGATCCAAATGCAGCACCCAGTACATGTAGCACTCAAATACATGTGACTGGGCAGCAAATCAAACAAGTGTGTTGAGAATTCAAGTATTAAACATAGAACACATTGTGAACTTTGTTCATTGCCTTGTTTTTGGTACCAAGCTAAACGATCTTGGAATTTATTAGACTAGCTATTATATTGATAATAAAGTAGCCAGACTACATTAAACAACAGGAAAAGACACCTTGGTCACATTTGGAACACCTGGGTCAAACAGCAACGTTTTATCATTATCAGCAGTATTTCAAATAAATTGTTATGCACAGCTGACCTGGAACTTTCCTGCAGAGCATAGGGAAAGAGCAGCGCCTCACAGCTTTGTACATGGACCTCAGAGAAAAAAGTCAGAGATTTTCTCACCAATATGTGTATAGTGCTTCAATACCAAAACATTTGATTCTCTAGTGCCATTTGGCAGCCTTTAGGGAGAAAACCTTCCAAGACGTATTTAAGCATATGCTTACTCCCAGGCACCCCACAGCTGGGACAGCACATGCTATGGACACCAGGGCCTGTCTGGCCCCGTCATCCCTGCTCTGAGGAAAGGACATTCCAGGGTCAAGGCCACAGATGCAGAGTAATGAAACCAAACAGCCCCAGAACATCCTGGAAGGAAGCAGCCTGGGCATCACACAGAGCTGTTCTGTGTCTGTCTGCAATTTCCTGCAGTTAAAAGCTGAGCACTAGAGGGATGTACCAGACAGTAGTGGGATATACAGCTCAAGCATTGGCAACAAGCCTAATTATCCTATTTAACACAGAAGGCACAGTGAAGAAAAAAGAAAAACCCAGAAGAGCAGAAAAGAACTGGGAACACAAGGACTCTCACAGTTCTAGAGTAGGATTATACAGCAGAGGACAGAGAACACAATATGTAACATTTTACAGCATTCATACTGTTATTGCAAAATTTAATACAACCATGTCTCCTATTTAACAAAAGAAGAAAGAAAATTTTAAAAAAAGACAGAGAGAAAGTGAAGAAAGTGATAGAAATTATTTGACGAAACAGAACAGAAAAGGAAATTTTATCTACCCTAAAAGATCAGTGTAGCTCAAAACAGTGGAAGAAGGCAGGATGTTAGAAGTAATTTGAATAAGTTGTTAGAGTCCCTTTAAATAACTCCTTCTATGTCCTATTTAAAAATAAAATCTCATGTAAGTGTTACCACAGCTCATGTCTTAACTGCTGTTTCCAATAACAAGATGTTACATCTCTGTAGAAACCTATTTGCCACGGCACTGTTACTGCAAACGGAATATAAATATACCTAATAAGGTTTAATCTGTGTGGCTGTTCATAACTATTCATCTGAGTTCAGACAGGAAAAAAAAAAAATATATTCAAGTTCCTGCTTTTGAGCACTAAATTGAATCAGGTGTCCTCTTCTCTTAAGAAAATTAAGTTGCTTTTGTGCAAGAGTGTTTTAATGAGAACAGAGCCTGCCGACATTGATAAATGGGAACGACACCAGAGAGAGCATGTAAGCAGGACAATATGTGCATGTTACAGTCTTACAGGCTATTTTTCACTGACTATCCTGAATGACTTCGCTGTTTCTTAAGGGGCCTATTAATCTCAAATTTAGTTATTACACAACGTTTATTTGAACATATATTCTGTGGACGATGACAGTTAATAAAGGAAATCTTTTACAAGCTGTATTTTTACATATTGTTCCAACTGCAGCTCCCAGTCCTTCTACTGTATTGATGGAATAACCTAGTTATGATGCAGCTTTAAAAAAGGCACATATATTCAGATTCCTTTCTAAGTATATGGGGACTCTTAAATAACTGTTAAAATGCATATAAAAACCCTGCTCCAGCATGGCAAACATGAAAGAGGCAGTGTTAACTGCTCAACCAAATCTCCAGAAGCCCAATTGCCCCCTCCAAGGCAAAGCACATTCTTTTTAACACTCCAGCATCATTTGTGGGAAACAAATAGGGTCGAGATTTGACTCTGATGTACGTACACTCCATACTGAATTCAACAGAAGCTGGAGAATACATCTTACACATGACTCCAGCCCATGTGCTGTATATGTGATAGGGCACCAAAACAGCTATATTACATTTACAACAAAACAAAAAGCACACAAAACCTCCAAACCAACAACCACCCAAACGCACAACATACGAAAAACACAAAACCCCACAAAACAAACTAAATCCCACAAAACTTTGATATCAACTAAATTTTGATTCCAAAGAAATCTTCCAAACAAAGTGTGCTGATGTTAAAAAATCTCTTCTAAAAATACCAAATTACTTTAATTATTTTAGAAGAATGGAAATGTACACAACCTTATGCTCTTATTAAAAAAAAATAAATCAAAAAATCCAGAGAATCACAAATACACACACAACAACCACACCTACAAACCAAGAAGCCTGCAGTATACTAACGAAAAAAAACCCCTGAAGTATGAAGGGAACTGTGTATTTATTCACTGCCATGTCCCCTGTGGTCCAACACAATTTGCTGACTGGGAAAAAATAGCAAAGATACCACCTAATCCCCAACCTGCCCCTAGAGCTGGGCTGACAACATTGAAAACATTGTTTTATTTCAACCATCTTCAATAACTATCAGTTCTATGGAAACAATACTGAAAAGGCACCAGAAGATGAAAGCGGAATAACTAATCTGTTGTTTGTTTGCATTTCAGCAGGGGAACATAATCCAGAGAATGATGCTCTCTAAAACACAGCCCTGAGCCCTCTGTTCCAGGCTGCCAGAGGCTGCCGTCACTTGAGTAGAAGTTGGTGCTGCTTCAGGCAGGCACAGCATTCTGCCACAAGCAGAACACAGAAACAGGCTGGGGCCTCTGCTGGCAGAGTTATTGCCTCTTACCAGCAAAGTTGTTTCTGTTGAAAATCAGTCTTTCATTCCCCAATTTTTGTAGTTCCTCATATCCATCACCATCTTTTGGTAAATGATATTTACAAATACAAAAACATCTGTTAAAAGGAAAGCTTTTTGGACACACTTAATAAGTTATGTGGCTCTTCCCATTGAAGGAATTCTCTGTTTCACCAATAATTTTAGCAATACTGAGGCAGATAAAGAAAACTATCCTGCTCACTTTATTTTTGTTAGAATTGCTAACCTGTTTCTACTGAGAGCAACTGGGATGACTCAAGGGAACTCTGGAGTGCCAGCATGATATTTCTCACTCAGAAGCAGGAGGAGGTGAAAAAAGACTAAAAACCAGGAGTGGTTTTGTTTTTTTGGTTTTTTTTTTAGGGAGTAAAACCAGAATGTAAACATTTGCTAACAATTCAAATGGCAAACATTAATCATTCAGGTCTTAGGAATGTTTATGTGTCACTCTGCAAATTTCCACCAATTCTAATATATAGATGAGTAACAGAAAATCCATGTTTAGCAAAGGTTGGAAAGCAACACTACTGTATCTCATTTTAGATTACTTGTATAACTGAGCTCAATGAAAATAAAGACTTGTCATCAGAAAGATCACATGAATGAAGCCAGGAGGAAAGAACCTCTGTCAGGAGCCGGAATGTCCATTTTCACAATGAAAGAACCAAGATTTGGTCTCCTCAGGTAGAGAAGAGATGAGAGGCTTCATAAACAGTGCACAGTGCCTGACTAGCCCATGCCATCAGCTGTACAATGCTATGAACTTTGTTCATAGTTTCTTTGCTTTATCCTAAATGGCAAAGATTTACCCACACCAGATGATCCTGTGGCTGTGTGGCAAACAAAACTTGTGCGACATTCACAAGAAAAGCAGAAAAAAAGCCATCTAGGCCATATTCAGAAACACAAATGTAGGCAACACACAAAGCCTTGTCTATTCCTTCAGGTTGCCAAGGTTAAGGGAGTCTTCCTCTTTCTAGCAACTGTGATACTCTTCCTTTCAACAATGAGAAGGGCTGCAAGTAGAGACAGCCATCAATACTCTCACCTCATCTCATGTGACAATCATACCCCAAGCCCAGCAGTACCCTGAAGATCCAATTTAATTTTCCCATCCTCCTGTCAGCTGCAGCTCAAAACACAAAATCACCCTCATAAGACACAGTGACTTCTGCTGTTGGCTCTGACGTCACACACCCTGGCAGGGCAGTGACCTGAGCACCTACAGTGGACTTTTGAATACCAACATGAATAAACAGAGTCAGTTTCTCTCTCTTTTTCCTCTTCTACTTAAAAATTGCAAATGCAAACATTGAGATGACTGCCCAGTGCCAGTATAAACATTGGCACAAGCAGTGATTTAAAGCTGACAGGCTCATTACAACACAGGCTTTCTCATACCAAATACACACGTGCATAAACACCATGCTCCAGCATCTCACTTAGTTCTCCACAAACTTCATGTGGCTCTGACACACCAGAAAGCCCTGAGTTCCTAGAAAGGCATCTAGCCAAACTTTTTGTATGTATTTTTCCCCAAATGGAAAGCCCATTTCCATAATTTTCCTAATCAGGGAAAAACTTCTCTCTTGTACTCATGTATTATGAAGTACAAGCCTTAGCTGCCATACATTTGCCCTATGAAATGTGGTTAGAGGGCAAAAAGTTAAGAATTTAACCAGTTACTGGCACTCTGGTATCAAAATTATCCACAAGCCTGATGCACATCATGCATTTCTTAGGAACTTCAGGTTTATCACGTTAGCAGTGAAGACACTGGGTCTCACACCAGGACAAACAGACTGCTGAACAATGATTTAATAAAGGAGGTTCAGCTGAACAGTGGTAAATAAGTACTGCCAACTTGTTCCTCTCTTATGGCCAAACACTTCATAACTGTAAGAGACTTTCTCTCTTAAAAAAAAAAAAAAAAAGACTGTGGAAGGTATCCTCAAAAGGATACAGAGCAATAACAACCTCCTGAACATACTTTTATTTAAGTTCACATTTTCTGAGATCTTAAGCTGTGATAAAAACACTTAAAGGTCTTGTCCCCTGATTCTCCTGGAGACACATCATCCATAACATGATTAGAGGTCTAGTTAAACAATACATCCCACAACTCCAAAGAGTATTACTTCCCTGTTGAAGTGAAATGAAAGCACAAGGCCAGTTTTTAAAAGGTGCCCTTTGCATTTACTGTAAGGCTGTGCCTGCACCAGTATTTTTCTATAAATATCCCACTCATATTGCTTTCTGGGCAGTTAGTAGCAGAACCAGACATTTTAACTGCTATGCCTTCAAAACCAGCTCAGAATAGCAATTGTTATGAAAGCCCCTGTCACTACTACCACTGGCAACAGCTTCACTAGCAGTTGTGTAATGACAGGAGATAGGAAACATAACAGTAGTACAAGGAAGGCCAGAGCATGGGGAGGCTGGCTGAAACAGCAGCTTTGTAAAATATAAATTAAGTGTGGCCCTCTGCACAGATCCTGAGCTCTGGAGCTCATGTTAGAATTTGTCATCTCATCAACAAATGTCCATATTTCAAAGAAGAACAATTTGTTTTTCCTTAACCTAGCCCAAAGGTTAGGCTTTACTATAAGCCAGTATTATATGGTACTGGAAATTCCCTTTTTATGAGCTAGCCACAGCTCTGCACACTGCAATATTGTGGCAGAGGTAGAGAGAGGAGGAAAAGTTGCATACAATAAGCAACAGACTAACATAACAGCCACTGCATGAAAGACAAAAAGGAACAATCTTGATGCATCCAACTGCATGCTTTGAAATGCTGCTCAACTGCTTTCACCCTCTATATTAGCAATTCATATAACTACAACTTACACATGCACAGAGTGAGAAAGTGCCTAAATGTGCATCTTTATATATTACATATCCTCAAAATATGCCCAAGGAATTCAGCAGTGGATCAGCAAGACCTGAAGGTCCAAGCTACTTTTCTCTGACAACAAATTAACTACATCCTTGGTATTTACCACCATCCTTCTGAATCATGTCCAAAACATCTTAAAATTCTACTCAGATGGTTACCCCCATTTTTCAAGTGGACTGCTACATCCTCTATTCCAAAGGGGGTAGAAGGGGCTTGTCTTCCATGCAGTGCAAGGATTAATACTCAAATGCCAATCAAGTCTAGGTCAGGAACTTAGTTTCACAACTACACAGCAAATAGCATGAGTCCATCATGAACTGATGCTGAAAGGTGCTGAAACTGTTCTTTAAAATTTTCCTTCATATATGTATATATTTATTATGTAAACATATAAACAAAATACATAGCAACTCATTAGCAACTAAATTGAAGATATTTTCATTACTTCCTTAAAGTAATTTACTTGACTCTCTAATGGGTCATATAGACTACTATAAAACTGCTACTTCTCTAAAGAAAAGGTGGAGAGAAAACTCTAAACTTGCAAGTTTCATGTACAAAATTCTACTCGTGCTCTGTGGAGAGCAGGGGATCACCAAAAGCTGTGATGGCTGTGAGTTTGTTTTACTGCAAAAAGTTAAAAACTTGCCATTCACACTGAACATACACTTTGTGGCAGCATTCACCAAATCTTCCATTGACATCCAGAGGTAGCTGAAAACTGGAACATGAAGCATAAGGGATACTGAGATATTCAAACATATGCTTTAACCCTAAGGTCCCCCTATCTTTAGAATCACTGCTTTTGGCCCCATGTTTGATTTTTTCTGTTTTAATAATTTCATTTTGTTATTTTGCTGCTTTCAGCTGAATTTCTCCCATGCCTCTGTGACAGTTGCCACACAAAGCTTTCCAGCTGATCCGCAATGCAGCACTGTTATCAGATTCTTACAATGCACTGAGAAGACACAGCCAGGGAGATCAGTTTACCATGAGAAATGGAAGCATGGAACACCTAAGTTGTACTGCAAAAATGTGGAACACCTGAAAATTGCTTGCAAAACCGACAAGTTAACCTGACCTGGAACAAAATATTTAAAACATCTTCCTGAAATGATCAAGAACTATTTCTGCAAAGTCTAAATTGCATAAACAGGGGGGAGGAAGAAAAAAAAAAAAAAAAGAACAACACAAGAATGGAAACATTCCAGATTTGAGACAGTGTAGCTCGAGTTCCATATTCCCAAAGATGTTACTCAAGAACTACATGCAGATACAATGTGAAAGAAAAACAAAAAGGAAATTTTTGAAAAATACACTCCAACAAGAAAGCAATTCTTTTATATAAATGCTCCTATTTTTTACCATTTTGTGGTGAAAACTACCTCCTTACCTTAACTCATAAGCTGTAGAGACAGGTACAACACATTCTGATTTGCCTAGAAAGAATGCCAAGGACACCTCGATAAAGAAATCAATAATTTTGTGTTAAGTACAAAGGCTCCAGCAGGACACAGAATGTTCCTGCCTGTTCTGTGATGGTTATTCATGGGCACCCAGTGAGGCAAGGGCTACAGAAATTCCCAGTCATGCACAGAACTTCCTGTATCTGCACTAGGTCTGCAGAAGCAATCTAGATCCAGAGTTCTTTTTCACCACACAGTACTTCAGCAACGTAAGATGCATAAGTGGACAACACTGTGCAAGGAGAACATTCACAGCTGCCAGGTCAGAAATGAGAGCTGCCAATTTTGCTGCACAGCAGGAGGTACCCATGCCAAAATAGACACCTTCTTAAGGGCAAATAGACACCTTCTTAAGGCAGAGCAGCAATACATATGAACACAAACATAAGGAGCAGAACTGGGACACCCAAATGTGTGAAGAATAGAAAAAGATACCTTATACACAAGGAGCAATCAGAAATCACATCTTTGACAAACACCAAGTACCAGCTCCATGAGCAGTGCCTCATCTATCAAACTTTATATCTGACACACTAGCTGCATTTTGTAAAAATAGCTCTCACTTTCAAAAGTTCAATTTAGAGAACACAATTTTCTTCAACTAGTCAGTGATCAGCACTTTGGGATGTAAAACAGACAAATAAGGATGTTAGAAATCCCACCTGACTGGTATTTTGAATCACAATTTGCCACTGATAGAAGCTTGATAAAAGGCAGAGAAAGACTCAGTACATCAAGGCCGTATCATCACAAGGAAAAAAAATCCAACCAAACAAACACTAAGCCCCCACCACATCTGTCTGTGGAACACATTTTCATCTCTCACATACATTCATTCTAAAACCCAGTCACTGTTTAGTCAATTGTACTGCAGGAAAGACCTCAGAAAAATATCACATCGTCACCATCTCATTGAATCAAAGTTCAATTTGCTCTAACACCATAACAAATGTATTCCTGTAATCTGTATCTATATCCTACTCTCAAAGTATCAACAAAATGCAGAGTGATATACTTATCTACAATAAATAAAAGAATCATATCACCACTATAAGCTGTAGTGTAGCAATAGAGTGGTAGAGCATGAAACAGTAATCAAAGTCCTGGAAAATACACCATTGTCAGCACTGTACACTGGTACCAGTGTATTATAGCACCTCAGCTCCAAATAAATCAACTTAAGTGCCTGCTTTGGTAAGCACTTCGAATTCACTGTACATCAGCATTAGGGGGGGTGGGTAACACACAAAGAAACAAATCAGGGAATGGGACTTGTAAATAACAATTCAATTAGCAGATTTATATTACTCATTTCCTAATAAACTTCCTACCCACACCTACACGCAAACCCTCCTACAGCCTTCCCCCCTTCATTTACATATCTGTGCAGGCCTGCTCTCTTTCCTTGCGAGCCCCTTTGCCCTTTCAATCATGAAGTATATTACTCCACTGTCAGAGCAAAGCAGTTCCTAACAACGGGGAGCCCAGCTGGGATGGGAAGAGGGCAGCAGGCTCCGGCATTAACATAATAATCCAACTGCGCTCCCCCAGGCCCTCAGGGCACGCAGCATATTAGGCAGCCCCCCTGCGCCGGATCACCTGCCCGTCAACCTGTGGCAGCCGCCCCCACCTCGGCCGACGCAGCTCCTGCCAAGCCCCCACCCCAATTCCTTTCCCACAAAAAAAAACATTTCCACGCCTCAACGTGCCCGCTGCACATCCTTATTCACTCCATTCGAACGCACCTTGCCGTGCCATTTCCAGCTGACTCGCTCGCTGCCTTTTCACTTCTGGAAATTCTAGGGATTGGAACAGGACCTAGTGCTGCTGCCAGCAGGATCCACACCTTGGAACAAGAATTCAAATACAAAGCACTGCGCTCTCCAGATGCAACTTTCAGCCCTACCTAGCCTCTGGATTCTTCCCCAAAAGGAAGAGCAGGAAAAACCAGAGAGACATGCCTTTGTTATTTCCGTGCCCTTCCATCCAAGGAAACCAGTTTAGGGTGGGCTTGCTTGTTCTTGCTGGGGTTTGGAATGCTGGAGGATTTTCAGCAGTAAAGGTATTTCACAATCTTTGGTACAAGGCCTGCCACCCCACAGGACACAGCTTCTGATTAAGGAGCAGAGCCCATAACAAGATTTCAGCATACAAACACACATAGTAGATATTTCCAAGATTCACTGTAAAGCTGATTTCAGGCACAAGACCTAGGAAAATGTCCAATTTTAAGAAGACATAGAATAGTACTACTCTTCCCAACTAACATTTCTTAACACCTAAAAAAATATCCCCACATTTCAAATGCTTTCAATAGCAAACTACAACTCAGAACATTTATTTGCACATAGCCCTTAAAAAAAGCCCTTATGCAGTGTATTTCAGTGTAATTCTGTAAAAACCCTTTATTTACAGTATATATGCTGCTTGTACAAAGTACTTAACAAAAAGAAAAATAAACACACTTGCCAGTAAAAACCAGTGTTTTCCTCATATTATACAAGACAACCTCAGAGACTGCTAGGAGAAAAGCTTTTAGTTCTAACATAACTTTTATTCTCATTAAAACATACATATTCTCTAATTATCCTTAACAATGGAAGGCACAACAGAAATGTAATACAGTCTTGTTAAAATAACGTTTTGCAGACTGTGCAAAGCCCAATTTACTTGATCACTTGTGAAGCAAAATTTCCCTAACCTCATTAATTTTCATTAATCTAGCCCTCTCAAAGAAGGAAACATTCAGCAGCAAATGTGCATTTTATTTTAAATGCTTATATTATCAGTACAAAGAAGTGTTAAGCATAGTAATACATGTCACAATGGATGTCAGAGAAAGACCACGGAAAACAACATTAGCTATATAATTTAAATATTTTAGAAAGCAATCCTTAGGCAAGCTCTGTCTATTACTATTCCTTGAATACATAACACTAACAAAAAGCATACATTATGAAAACCATGTCACATTTTAAAAACATTTGCTTACAAGCAATTAATTTTCCCAACACAGACATTCTTTTCTGCCATCACAACCATAACTTGTTAGCAGCACACCCCTCTGAGCTGGGAAGGGGGCACAGTTAAAACAGCCCTTTGCCTTGAATTTATGCTGGGTCACAGGGTCACCAATAAAACACCAGGATAACCCAGGGCTTTGCTAAGTACTTTATATAGTCAGGAGACTTCTTATACAGCCACAAGCTCATATATTACTGTGACTTGATTTAGATGTTTAGGATCTGCAATTTAGAGAGGAAGGGCTTTGTCAACCAGCTTCTGATCCTTCCATCACCTCTTCTGCCACACAAGCCAGTTCCCATCATTGTTGGTATAAAACTGAATAGCACTTGGAAAATTCACTATAGCTTTTCTCCTTCAGCACCTCTAAACATAGATCATTTTGCTCATCCAAAAACCAGGAGAAGGAGCTGACGTTTTTAATTACAAGACATCATAAGAACACTCACAGCTTTCTGGTGTTTGTTCTAATTAATTTCCTTTCTTCCCCACATTAGAAATCAAAAGTTTCACAAACTAAAGAAACAGCAAGTTGTTGTTGACATGCTGGAAAACTGGATATTCTACAGCAAGAATTCTCTACAAGAATTTGAGTATAATCAAGTCGCCAAGCAGATTTTGCTTGTGATTACTCACATGTTGCCATGTGCAGACACCTTTCAAAAAGTTGCCATGTTCGTTACATTCCTCATTTTTCCTATGAATTCCAGTGTTATGAGTGGAACTTGAGACTGGAAATAAACTTGTGAATGGAAACAAAGGTTTTCCTATTTATCTCATTACATGAGCTTTAGATCATGTCCCTGCCTCAATTACATGAATATGTTATTTTTTAAATTTGATTTTACACACCCCGAGGTTATAATGGCTCAGGTAAGTAAGAAGGGAAACTCTGGCTTAAGTTTTTCATTCAGCTTGGGTTGTCACAGGCTGTTTAAAACAGTAAACAGCCCCAAAACCACTAAATATAACAACTGCAGTATGGAACAAAATATATACAAATACATTTCATTTGATGACACAACTATAAAACACCTGCAAATTCCCTTGAAGTAACAAACTACTAGTTCCATACAGATGTTGTGGTTTAATTTTCTGCATAATTTTCCCTTCAATTCAACCCAAATTTTCTTTTCTGTTACAGCACTCACTCTCACTGACTGCTTCTAGAGCCCTTCCTCTTTCATAGCTCCTATGGGCTTATTCTTAAATACCAGACAGAAGCACATTAGTGAGACAATTATTTTCATCCCTACATAGCTGTGCCAGCAGGGCATCCCTGTTACGCCTAGATACCCAGCAGACTCAGAGAACACTGTTCCCACAGATTTCTAGGGAGCTGTGTCTTTACTTCCTATTTTTTTTCCTTCACAAAAGTTATTTCAAATTCACAGACTCTCTGGTAATAGAAGCACCCAGAATGATGCAGTATTCATTAATATGCAATGTAACACCTTAATGTACTCAAATTTATTCCATTTGCTGTGGTGGGTTGACCTTGGCTGGATGCCAGGGTCCTACCAAAGCCACACTCTCCTCTTCAGCAGGACAGGGGAGAGAAAAATATAACATAATACTGGTGGACTGATATCAGGACAGGGGGAGATTGCTCACCCATTTACTGCAACAGGCAAAACAAGCCTGACTTTAGGAAGAAATATTTTTTCCCCTATCAAATCAGAGTAGGAAAACAAGAAATAAAATAAAATTCTAAAAACACCTTCCCCTCACCCCTCCTTTCTTTCCAGGCTTAACTTGACTCCCAAATTCTCTACCTCTTCCCCACCAGAGGTGCAGAGTGATGAGAAACAGGGCTTATAGTCAGTTCATCACACGCTGCCTCTGCCTCCTCACACTCTTCTCCCCTGCTCTGGCATGGGGTATCCCACATGAGTCCTTCTCACAGGCTGCAGTTCTTCACAAACTGTCCCAGCATGGGTCCTTTTCCATGGGTGCGGTCCTTCAGAAAAAGGCTGCTCCAGGATGGGTCCCTCACAGAGTCACAAGTCCTGCCAGCAAACCTGTTCCAGCATGGGCTCCTTTCTCCATGGATCTGAAAGTCTTGCCAGGAGCCTGCTCCAGTGCAGCCTTGCCCCAGAGTCACATCTTCCTTCAGGCATCCAGCTGCTCCCATGTGGGTTTCTCCATGGGCTGCAGGTGGATCTCTCCATGGCCATGGTCCTGCACGGGCTGCAGGGCTGCAGCTGCCTCACCACAGGCTGCACCATGGCTGCAGGGGAACCTCAGCTCCGGCACCTGGAGCACCTCCTGCCCCTCTTCTTCACTGGCCTGGCTGTCTGCAGGGCTGCTCCTCTCACATTCTCACTCCTCCCTCCTGGCTGCTGTTGTGCAGAGACTTCTGGCCCTTCTTAACAACGCAATCCCAGAAGCACAACCAGCAAGCACCTGCTGATGGGCCTTGGCTGGTCCATCTTGGAGCCAGCTGGCACTGGCTTCATTGGGTGTAGGAGACACTTCCAGCAGCTTCTCACAGACTACACCCTGTAGCACCCTGGCTTTGCCACAGAAGTCTAATACATTTGTGTAGGGTATTTACACGTGTTTCTGAGTCCACTTGGGGACCTGCATCGCTCTAAAGCCAGTAAAGAACAAATAAACCCAAATAAAGAACTGCTTTACAGGTCCTTGTGACATTATCCTGGTACAGAAATGTGCCGCATGAACAAGAAAGTGGGGACAATCTACTTGCAGAAGATATCAGTAATTGCACCAGTGCCAAATTCCAAGTACTTGTTTAATAAAAACTAGTGTCTCATAACTCCATCTCTCAACATAAAAAGTTGCTGGCATGTCAGGGAGAAGTAGCTCTGCAGTGCTTTGCTCTGCTCCTGCATTGCATTGAAATCTCCCACATCACATCAGAGCCGGTCACCATTTTACTTAAACTGGTGAGGTGGCACTAGTGATCAAAATATATAAATTTTACCAGCTTGAAAACTCAGGAAGACGGCTGTACCTGTACTTCTATAAACTCATCTAGTATTTGCTGACTGTGTCACATTCTTGCTTGTCAGCTGTAGTGGAATGGCTTCCAAGACCACCAGGCAGATAACAAAAGAGAATGAAGTGGAAGGAATTCTGTTTCAGATACATTCCAAATCCATCCAGTAGAGCTCTCTCCAAAACCTCACCTAAGGATTCTACTTTCCTGGGAAGCACCCTGCTGCCTCTGTGAGGTAACTCAAAGGGAGGTCATACTGACTGGCCTTCACAGACACGACTTCATGGGCTCCTGGATTTTACCTATTCCAGTTCTGACTGTAACCCTCAACAGAGCAGTGCAGACAAAAAAAAACCAAAACTGCTGCAATGCCTCCCAAAAGAACAACAGAGAAGGAGGAGTAAGAAAAAAGCAACCCACAAGGGTTGTGCAAAACAGAACTGAAATGTTATGAAGACCTCATTTCTTTATGTTAGGATAGCCAGGCAGAATCTTTTGAGCATCAGGCAGCTGCCAAGCAGTCACAGTGCTTGTGCCTGAATTATGGCACATGAATGGCAACAAATGACCCAAAATCCAGGGTGCCAGCATCCTTATGAAAACAGCTACTCCCTGCAAACCACTCCTGGGCAGCTCTGAGAAGCACAGTACCTGTCTCTATCCTGTTCATATTATGAACCTCAATGAAATTTTCAGATAATGATTGGCTATACCTGCTGGTAGCCAGAGATTAAGCAACCCTGGCTCACAGGAAAGCTTTTCCCTCACATTTCTTTAGATAGCACTTTGCTTTGAACAAAGCTTTGGGTGTGCAGCTGAACAGGAATGGGCACAGTGGAGCAGCAGCCATGGCTGTGCTGGAAAACACCACCTGTGACAGAAGTGGAAGTACAAAAAAACCCAACAGGCTTTCAGACAGATCAGCTTTTGGGGTTTCTTGCTCAAATAAAATGTTTTGAAGTAAAACTGTCAAGACTGAAACAGACAAATCAATTCAACCATTTAAAGCACTCCAGGGATCTTTTCTTCACTTACTGCTCAAAATTGCCTGTTAGAATTGTTAAACGCCTGCAGTATAGATATTAAACCACACACAAACTTAGTGTGACCAGAAACTCACACTCAAACGTGCACATACAGTATTTGCCACACAAAATATTGTATAATGTTAAAGATAGTGAAATTGTAGTGAACAGAATAAACAACAGATATCTCTGATAACTATATATTATTATCCAAAAGTCAGGGAAAATTGTTCAGTCTTCAATTCTACAACAACAGAGAATGTTATTACTTAGTAAAATAGATATTCAACTCACAACGTTGCTATTTTCACCTGAGGATAAAAAAAGAGAAGCACAGAAGGCCACAATCAGGTTTTCCTCTCTCTTTTCTCTCTTTCTAGGATTCACTTATTCCTAAATCACTACAAGAATTCAGAGTCAGCACTTACAGTCTGAATTTGTTATTTCAGAATATATAATACAAACAAGTGTTGATTGCTAAAAAAATTAATTAGCATTTAATTAGAAATACCAATAAGGGGGAAAGCAATGATATGCAGACATCCATCCCTGGAATTAGATACTAATTAATTTTAGATTATTAGGAAGCAATAAGCTAAAATCACCACCCTGATTAAGTATCATTATTTACACAGTTCTGGATAGGAATGACACAAGCCCAAAGGATGGCACAGTAAACAAAGAGAAATCGCTCTCACTTCTGACATTTAAAAAATGACCATGATAAAAAACATTTGAATGTGTTACATAAATTTGCTATTATGAGAATATTTTCTTTACTTTTTTTTCTTTTTTTTTTAACTAACATGTAGTGGTATAAAAAAGAGCAAATAGTTCTTTCAGACAGGACTGTACTGGCAAGAAAATTTAACCAACAAAAGGGTTAATTAGGGATACAAATTTTCTCAGACTGTTAATAATGGGAATGACACATAGTATGTGCCCATAAGTAATTCTCAGGTATCTTTGATCTTCAGCCCCCAGCGATTACTGTTGCCTACCATACTCTGGCCTCTGGGACTCTCTCAGAACCAGACATCTGGCTACTTTGTTGTTTTAGACTAATCTCATCCCAGGAGAGTCCAAGAAGTGACACCAGGCAAGGAGGGTCCTGGCAAGGGAAAAAACATTATGGTATCAGCAGATTTTTTGAGTGGACTAGAGTACCAAAATTGCCTGCAAATTTCTATAGGGATCCCAGGGCTTCTCTGCTCTCCAGCACCGCTTTCACACAGAACACTAGAATGCACATGATCCTGTTTTAAGGAACTGTTAATCTCTGTAGAGAAGCTAATGAATGATAATCCAAGCAAGAACATGTGACACAGGCAAACAGAAGTAAAAAAAAAAAAAAATCCTGTAAGGAATGGGTGGATTTAATGAAGATTTTATTGAAAGACCAACACATGCTGCATGATCATACAATGTTTTTAAACCTATTAAAATACACTCCAACACTTCAAACACTCTATTTTTGAGTCATTCATAGGTTTTAGCTGCCATCAGTGTTATCCCAGAAGAATGACTCTCTGACAACTGCAACAGATCCAGCCCAACTGGCTGTTCTGGGCTTAGACACTGAGCAGTTCATGGTGCACAGAGCTCACAGGGGGCAAATGGGCAGCAAACATGGAGAAAGGAAGATTTAAGTCCAAGGCTAAAGGAAGGTTTAAGTCCAAGACAAGGCTCTCTCACCATCAGAGGCTACCTGGGTTTTGGGTTTTGCCATGACTTCTAGTCCAGACTCCCACCCTGCCCAAATCTCTGTCGGTCACATCAGACGTGCCACTGGCAGCTGGACAAGAGCTGTTGCAGGGATCCCTGCAGAGGGCTCTTTTCCTATTCCTACAGCAGAGCTCCTACATCCCAAGTGTTCCCAGTGCTCTCTTACTGCCTGCACTCAGCAACACAAGGAACCAGAGCACTTAGACCTGGAATAAACAGAACTCCCTCATGTGTTTTTCTGAGAGCAATTAAACATGCCCATAACTATGGACATTATCTGAGCCATGTACTTCCACTGGCATTGCTTTTAAAATCCAGGGGTGGCACATAACAGCAAGAATTCTCTTCTTTGTAAGTGTCCTTTCATTTCAAATCAGCCACCACACCTTTTTTTTTCCCTTCGGTAGGAAAGAGCAAGCTAAAAAGAATGGACATAAAATAAAGTCAGATTCTAATGCTTTTCTAAAGGCAGGCCCATATGATTTAACTTTGCCTCATTTCAGGATATTTTCAAAGTGCTGGGGACAAAGCTTTGGAAAAACCTCTGACTAATCTATCATATCACACCAGCTCCCAAAGAAAACCTTCAGCAAGTGCTACAGACAGTTTGTAAATCATGTGCTTTAGGGGTGATCCTGATGTTACAGAGCATCTTACTCTCTTTATTTCCTCATTTCTCACACCACAGCTATCCTGCTTCCTTCCAGCCACAACATTCCTCTCCCAGTGGGACAAACAACAAAAAAAAAGTTACCTCCAAGTATTTAAGCAGTCTCCTAATGCACTGTAACAGTTGGACCAATAAGAAAAGAACCTGGGCACCACTGGCTTTAGCTGCATCATATCAACAGTAAATTAACTCCTGAAAAATGCAGGATCATTGTAAGATATTCAGAAAGATGCTAAGATATTTCTTTCTGAATATGAACTAAGGAAATTCTCCTCTGCAAGTATGGTATGTTGTTAAGAGTGAATGTGGATTACTCCAAATAATTAAATTTTAAAATACTGGCAGCACCAGGTTAACATAAACTGGTTTTTATGCTCTATGAAACATGTGCTGAACAAATGCTTGTCTTAAACGCTTTGCTATGATATCAGCCTGTTAGATTTTAATTGATGACTTCTGTGACTGCTGTATCTTGCAAGTAGCTATGATGCTTCACACAACAGAAAGAAGAAGTCATAAAATAGTTCATACCATCACAGTAAAAACTTGCATTGTACGTATCAATACATAGTCTACTGCAGAACAATCCAGACTGCAGCGTAACATGGAAAGTGCTGTAAGGCAGAACAGGTCAAACTAATGTGTTTTAAAAAAGCATGTGACTTTATTGGTGAGCTGGCATCAATATAAGTAACAAAAAATGAAGTGCAAACTAGGCAGAATTGTAATTTTGGTACTTTATGCACTGTAGATGCCTAATACCTTCCAACTTCACCAGCCATAGAACTCAAATGGTGCATCCCACATACTTGCCTTTCTCTCTAGTCCTTTTAAATCAACAATAAACAAAACTCCACAAAGAACCACATTATGTACTGCTCAAAAGCAGGCAGAAAAAGGCAGTCAAAAAGCAAAGAAATCTCACATGAATTCTACATATCAAATACAGTAAAATTCAAACTATATACATGTTCTAATGAACATTTCTCACAGTGCCTAAAGGCACATTTTTGTAAGACTGTGTTAAATGCTGCAGTTACAGCCTAGACATAGGTACTACAGTCTTATTTGCAAAACCATATGCCATCACCAGGGCTCCAACAGCAAATGAGCAAATGCTCCAGAACATAAATACTCCTCTGTTGACTCTAAGTATTGATTTATGTTCTGTGGGTATCCAAACATTGGTAGCTAATGCTGCTTGGCACTACCTATTATGAAATTACAGCTCTTCAGTGAGGTTTTCTAATAATGAATAAAGCTCCCAACAGCCCTCCTCCAAAAACTCCACAGCTAGAAGCAGAAAGCACTGTAGCATGACAGGAATGCCAAGATATCCATACAAAAGCAAATCAAATACAAAAACGAACTCCAGAGATAAAAGGTCTTCAAACAAATACCATGTTAACACTTCTCCTAATTTGGAAATTGAATGTAATAGTTCCCATTTTTCTGTCACTACAGTGGAAAAGAGAGAGGCAAAGCCATTCTGGACAAGAACTCCTCCAAGAACCTAGTTTACACCAAAAAAAGTTCAATGAGTAATATTTTAAATGGCATAGAGTTCAAGCATTGATTCACTGCAGAACCATTAATCCCCTCTAAGTACTAAATCCTAACTATGATTCAACCTACATATTTGAAAGGTGTCTATACAACTGGTACATGTTCTTTCCTCTTTCCCAATCCAGGGCATTTAACAGTATAGCTCTATATTTCACTGCTGACTACATGCATACTGTGTACTTCTTCATGGTTTAGGTATTTTATTTCTGTATTTCATTTCTGTCTGTATCAACAAACCCAGGAGAAAACATCCATAAACCACTTTGATTAAATTCTCCTGGGTTTTGGAGGCTGCCTTTGCCTCCAATGAAAGCTGGAGGAAATAGGCTTCTGAATGTAGATGGAAGAACTACACATTTCCTCCACTGAGCAAGGCTCTGCTTCTTATCTTGTAATTAAGCAGTTTGTCAGCTAATAAAATTACTTTACAGTCCTCTAATATCTGCATAAGGAGACAGTAGAGGGAAAGCTTAGTGATGAGGAACACACTTCCTAGAGATAAGTACAATTACTCTAACTTCAAGATAATGACAAACTTAGCCCATAAATAAAGCTCCACCTTTAGAACCATTTATAGAATGAACTATACTGATACTTGGTTTTACTTCTCTATTTTAAAATCACAGGCAGTTTCAGTTGTTTGAAATAAAGACCATATTTTCAAAAATACAGTATTTAGCATGAGAATACAGTGGGAAAAATTGCAGTGCTCCACTATTTTTTGCATCTATTTGGTATTTATGTCAGCTGCACACTTTTGCATAAGGACACCACTTCAGACCAATTACTGCCTCTGGAATCCACCTACTAGAAATGACATAGATCCAGTTTTCCTTTGTGACTCTCACCTACACTGATCCACACCATTGCTTTGACTTCAGCAGAAGAATATTTGATTTACACTAGGATAAAGGAGAAGAATTACGTCCAAGTTTCCAAGTACCTGCACTAGCAGCACAGGTGTTCTTTTGCTGGAAGCAGCTGGCATGTGCTAATTAGAAGGAAAACCCAACTGAACTATTTTTAGTTTTGTAAAAACATCTAAGAAATGAGATAGCTCAGAATAAAGTCTCAGTATATTACAATATATTCCACAGGAGGAAATAACCTGACAAAATGAAATTTTCCATTGCTTTGCATCACACAATTTAGAAGGAAATTGAAGCCTGAAAGACAGGAAATCTCTTTAAAATCTGCTTGTATGGCAGATCTGCATCAGGCTGCGAAAAATTATTAGAGTATTAAAGATACTCTTGCCTCCCACTACCCACAAACCAAACAACAACACCCACAAGCTGATAAAGAAACCATGAACACAGCCTGCTGGAAGTGTTGCTAAATGAGCCATCCACCTCTCAAGACACTGTATGTTAAGTTAGCATGACAAGTCATTCGTCTGAGTGTAAAATCCTCTTGGAATTTGGAAGAAGCACTGACTGATATTATAACCAGACAGTTAGGGAAACAGAAGACTACTACAGATTTACACTGTGGTTTTATACTAGTAGGGAAGATGACAAACAGCATGCTGCAACTGGCTGATGTTTTGGAAGAGGAGAGCAATTAAAATCAGTCTGATCACTTAGAGAGATGACAGAATGCTTACACAATGTCCTATGTAAATATACTATGTATATTTACATAATATACTATGTAAATATAGTGTAAATATGAATAATATATTATGTAAAAATCCCAGAGAGGGGAAGAACTGGGAGGCTGCTAAGACAATGAGGAAGATTTTACATATTCTTAAGGAAACAGCTGAATCATGATCACAGAGAGAGCACCACTGTCAGACTCACGAAGTACCTCAGTTATAAATTATGCTTATGTTCTATGAGTTCATATTTACATAAAGTTACACAAAACTACTGCATAGGCTAGTGGTTTAAATTTGTATACACATATACATTGTTACCTATAGAACTGAGTTAATTCAATGGACTAGTCTAAATATCAACAATTTGAATTAAAATGCTGAGGAATCAACTAAAAGAAATCAAAGTTACAAGGTATGTATTTTGTTGTTATTCACAGAAGATGAGATAAAAATAAGTTTTATCTACTGGGAGTTTCAAGAAGGTTTGAAAACCCAAATGTAACAACAGAGGCATTTGTTCCTCAAGGGGTCACAACAGCAGACCCCTTATGGAGCAGAGATGCCCCAGAGTGACTACTTGTTCACAGAAAGCATTTGAGGACAGCACTGTACAATACTGTGCATTTTTCTGTGTATTTCGTACCTACAAATATCATTTCTTGTTCTGAGCTCCTCAGATCCTAAATTACAGAGAACTAAGCCATGCAGAAGCCATCAGTAAGGGTGCTGCAAACAGCAGAAACATCCCAGTATCAATAGGTCATAGACATTTGTGACTAGGCTTAAAAACTGAAATGCCTCACAGCTGCACAGACACTGCTGGTTGGGAAGAAAAGGTGTAAGAGAGGCCATCAACTAAATTACAATATGCCTTGGAGGACATAACCTACACAGAAAGTCTCACTCAAGGCTGATATTCCAGGCCATTTGGATAATGAAAGTACAGCAAGTGTTTTTGACATAACATACATGATATTAACTGTACAGGAAAAAATGTTATAAGATATATTTCCTAAATTGCAGGACCACAATTTTTAAACAGAAGCATAAAACATATGTACAGATCTGAAGTGAGAGTTTATGTCTAATTTTAATGCTGCCCTATCTTGAATTACAGGTAACCTATCAAGCCAGTTTATGCTTCCTCTTCATACAGGTCTTTTAAGTAATCTTGTAAGCATTGAATATATGAAAGGTTTCCCAAAAAAACACATTCATTTTGAAACAAAATACTTTGCTCAAGTAGAATACAACTTGATAGCCACTCTTAGAGCTGACTTGCTGTAGTTCCAGTTACAAAATCTTACTACTGTGGAATTAGCTCATAAAAATTTTTATTTTAATTTTATTTATTTTATTTCATTTTTATTTTTATTTTATTTCATTTTTATTTATTTTATTTTCATTTTTATTTTAATTCAAAGAAATTAAAATAACACTTGACAAAAATATGTAATATGTTTGTCATTTGCAGTTTTAGCTTGAGGAACAAATACCTGCTCTTAAGGAGATAGAAGGATTTAAGAAAACAAAATAGCAAAACATTAAATTTTAACCCAAAAGTGAAATGGCAGGAAAAGAGGGCTAAGAAGACTATTCTGAATAAAACTACAACAGCTAAAACTTTTCTGTAAATAGAATCACTTTCATGACAGCAAAAGCACAGATTCATTTTTGGTGATGATTTTTTAATGCTTGTCTTTAAAACACCACTGGCAGATTTCATCACTTCTGTAAGGAAGCAGGCTGAGCTCTATAAACTCTGTAAGCAAGTAAGTGCTGCTACAGGCAGGGATATTTGCAAAAGCAGTCCCAAAGTGCAGGCACAGAGTTTAGACTCTACTCTTGGGCAGGTTTTTGTTGCCCATTGGTACCACTGGAATGCGTGTACACACAAAAAGTTTAGCAAAATAGAACACTGTGTTGAATAAACAGACAAACAAATATCCGTTTCCATCAACAGGATAAAAATCTGGGTCTCTAAGAACTTTAGTTCTACTTATGCTTTTCTTCCCTGTTTCCTTCACCGTTGTTCTTTCTGATTTTTGTGAATTATCAGCACGTAAGGACAGAGATCACATCATTGCATGCACATGTGCTTTGATGGATTCACTAAGATCATTCAGGTTTAGTAAATTATCTTCCTATAGAATCATTATCATTATTATTGAGATAGCCTGTGTGCAATGGCAGAGATTGACACACCTGAAAATCTAGGATATTTTTTTAAAAGTCTTTACAATATAATTTTAAAAAAAATCCCTTTGCAAAGGTTGAAATAAAGCAATAACAGTAGCAATGATGACAACCATTCTGATCTTCAGTATCCAGATTACAGGCTGTAAACTCAATAATGTGAAAACCTCAGTGAATGTTTCATGCCCCAGTATTATGGCTGAGAAATAACTTTTCAGACTCCATTATGTCCGCCATGAACTTGATCTTTCACCTCTAGTGAAAATCCTCTTACAACTATAATTCTAAAGTTAATGATGAGAGATTTCATTTGCTTTCCAAGCACAGATAAAACCTTTTTGAAATACACTTTCACTGCCATGACCTTGGTCTATGACTTAAGAGTTCACCACATGTAATAATTTACTTTATCCCATAGGGCTCATTGAGATTTCCTTTTAAAAGGTTTTGGATATGCAGTTGGAGCTGGAGCACTCACACAGCATGCCTCAAGTATACATCACCATATACATTATAGACATTTTACAACCATATCACTAAACAAAGTTAATTTTGATCATTAAAACATATAACAAAAAAATAGGTCTAACTAAGCAAAGTCATCTACACACTAGAAATTCAGCATTTTGGGAATCCTGTTGCAATAATCTACAGTATCTGCTAGAACAGGGAGTAGCAAAATTGCACTAAAAGTATAAATTGGCACACTATTTCAGGAAATACACTGTTGCTCTCAACTTACCAGCTCAAACACAGTTCAGTTCAAGCCCAGTAATACTCTCTTTAGCTCGTGTGCCACATAATTACCAGAATTACTGCATTAGACTACCTGGTTAGCACATGGCTGCTGACTTTGCTCATAAGCAAAGATTCTCTGCTTGCTTAGGGAGGTCTTTACTATTTACGTGTCTTTACTATTAAAAACAAATAGATTAAGTCAGACCTATGGTATCCACCTCAATTAAAGGCAAGTTTTTTGTTTCCCTGAATCTTGGGGAAAATTCCTCCTGGTGTCAACTCCCTGGGGACCCCAAGGGCCTGGGGCAGGGCAGGATGCAGAGGCAGACAGCACAGACCTGGGGAGGTCAGGCTGAGGCTGGTGAGGGGACCCCAAGAGCCAGAGGAGCAGCCTGTAAATGCAGCTTGTATAGGGGGTATATACCACGAGGTGCTGGATGGTTTGGAAAAGATTATGTGTAACAGCAAAACTTCTTCTCCCCCATCACACAGATGAATTATCAGGGGCTGCTGTGCTTCCAGGGCACTCCTTCACCAGTCTCCTGCCTCTCAAAACTTCCATCTGCTCATAGGGGCTTCCCATATGAGTACAAGATTTTAAGTTTCTGCACCAGCAACTGCAAGTGCTGCTGTTCCCCCACCCCACCCCACTGATTTAAAAGTGGCAGCAAAGTACAGGATTTCAAATAGGAAAGGACATACTCATGAGGGAACATGAGCAAAAATCCTGGCTGAGCACTAAAGCACCAGAGCATGCAGTCTGCATGTCTGAAAAAGGGTTCCCTGGAAACACATGGCTTTACTTCAGCATGTCCAGAAACACTTTATCACCAGTTTTCTCTTTTCAGATTTCATCATAGGGCCAATATTTTTCCAGAAACTGAAGGACAAAAAATGCTTTGGAATCTGTAAAGATCTCTGCTGATCTTCACACATTTTGCCACGTGCTCTAACTAACAAATTAGCAAAAAGTTAGTTTAACAGAAAAAGTACAAATGGAAAACACATCTATAATATCCAAACTTCTCCTATGAAAGAGTTTTAAATAAATTTGGGTTTATTTTGTTGTATATAAAGTAACCTAGGAGTTTGTTTTGTCTTCACAAAAACTACATTTTGCTCACAGAATGTAAAACACATTTTCTTACCACATTGAAAAAACTGACAAACAATTTAGAAGACAAAAACATTCACAATGTTCTTTCATGATCACAATGATAAAAAAGAATAGTAAAATTAATTTCCTTGAAAGGGAATGAAATTTAAAGAGAATAATAATTTTAACTGAAAATCCTGCTTCATGTTTTACAGCTTTAATTTCCACAAATCAGGACTTAATTCTGCACCCCCAAAAAGAGAGCAAAAGAAAAGAAATTATGTAAATGTTCAAGTTACTTTCTTTTCTGTATATTCTTATTAACCCCTAAGCAAAAATATTCATGCCTGCTAAAACAGTGCCAGGATACAAGAAAAAATTTTCCAAGTGAAATATGCTAAAGCTCTGATTTTAATACAAAAAGGGTAAAACAAAAAAAAAAGATGAAACAATGTAACATTATCTATTTACCAGTCAATGTTCAGAACTCCAATAGTAGTGCTCCTAGACTAAAGCCATCAAAGAAATTCCTAAATGGCATTTTTTGTTCTCAATAGATAGTTGTTTAATTTAGATATATCTGCAGTGAGATATAAGGCAACAGTGGAACCAGAAGCCAGCACGTCCCTGGGTTTCAGTGCCAGCAAACTACTGCACCACTCTGCCAAAAAATAGGTTTTCATTAGAAAATCACCCTCAGATAATGAATGCAGGTGCTCAATTAAATTTAGACTGCAAAAAAAGACTCCAGTGAAAACAACTTGTAACTTTTTGAATAATCTTTCCAATTTTTACAGCCCTCCAAAACATGTTTATCTTCAAAAGCTGAGTTAGGGAGAACAGGTTTCTCCTTGAGAGCAAAATACCTGCTCTCTCTCAAACAGGCATAAAATTAAACAGCAAAAAGTACAGATCCTGAATTTTAGAGCACTAGACCGCACTCTCTGCAAATACTTTAATAAAACTATTTTTAAAACTGCTCACATTTAAAAATGCTTGCTTTGCATAAACAATGCATTTCATACAGCACTCACTGCTAAATAAAGGAAGCTCCTGCACAGTATAACCCCACACTGAATTAACCTGCAGACAAATTCAAGACAAAGAACCAAAGACAAACTCAAAACCACCTTTCTTTAAAAGGCCACTTTTGTCAAGCGTGAGAGCAAGACTCTCCTTTCTGTCCTGGCTTCTTTACACCACAAACAGCTTTCAGGGTCAGTGACTGTGCCATAGCAGACAAAAAAACTGGCTTCCCAGCCAAGCACTGCAAAACAGTAACAGCAGAGCCTCTAAAAACACTCTTACAAAGTCAGATCTAAGAGAGTTGTGCAAACACAGCTGTAAAAACACAAGGCTGTGATGATCCCGGGTAGCTTCCAGCCACAGCCCAGTTTAGTGCAATGTCAAGAGCCTATTTTACAGTGTTCTATATTATGGCAGAACTGCTACAAGGGAAGGCTGAACATGCACAAGACTGCAAGTTCTGTTTTATGTATCTTAACTGCACAACTCTAAGCGTCTTGCACTTCTTGCTTTTTCCACTGGACAATAAGCAATATGAAAGACCCTCAGTTACAGGTAATGGTAACCAGAGACAAAATTAAACCTTATCCCAAGTGTAACTCAACCACTGACACCGTGGGTTAGTAAATCAGCTGCTTTTCAAAGGTGCTGGAGAATCTGAAACTTCATACAAAGTAAAGAGCTTGAAGCTGAAGTGCTTGGCTGGGGATTTCACACACCTCATTTTAGCCTGGCTTTGCTCCACTGAATTAAGAGCAGAGCTGTATGGCTTTGAAAATCCCCTTCCCTCTCAGCAGTCTGACTAGTGGGTTTGTATTACAACTACTACTGATAAACAAAAGGAGATCAGCAAGGGAAGGAAAAAACCCCAAAGACTCCCAGATGCTTTGGGTTATGGAAGACTTGAGAAGATATGAGGAACTCTAGAGATAGCTAATGCTATCTGCATGACTGGGACACATTACAGTGATGAAATTCATATGGTAAGTAATAATTTGGGCTCCTCCTATGCATTGATGGATATAAAATGCACTCACCACTCAGGGAAGGAAAAAACCCTAAGCATCAATAAATAGTTCAATAAAAACCATCTGCTCAAAGCACAGCAACAATAAAAAAAAAGTAAACTCTTAGGATACATTAAAAAATAGACTGTAATACTAAAATAGAGTGGGTTACTAACAGCACAACAGCTCCTATGTACATACAAAGCTATGTTGACACAGTTCTTTATATTTGTAAATGTGAAGTACAGACATCTTACCTAAATTTGTCCTCCAACACTCTCATACTTCCTAGTGAATTCAGTGTAGTATCTAATAGTAGAATTATTTAATTTTCATTTAGAATTGTTTAATCTGTGTAGGCAGACAAAATTTACTACTTAGGAAAGGAAAAAAAAATAATGGTATTTCTTTTCCTTTTACAGTATAATGTTTAAAAACAATATAATTAAACTACTTACCCTTTCATAAACAAAGGCTGAACTTGTGAATATTTTAAGTGTAATCTGTAAATCCAAATTTAGACAACACTACTGACTTATATTTAGAGAGGAAAAACTATATTATAGAAGATAACTAAACATCATAACACAGTTTATTTGAAGATCTTAAAATTCTTTTATTTCATAATGTTCATGTGTTACCTTCCAAGACTGAACACTCACGGTACACCGGTGCATCAGTCAGTGTATGAATCAAAAACCATTAGAGCTTGTACTTCTTTTTATTCATTTTATTTTGTTTTCTAAAAGGTTAATGTACATGTATACACAGTTCAAAGAACTTCAGATATTTTTAGAGAAATCAATATCTTTCCTGTGAATTTACAGTAGTGTTAGAGTTCACTTTTTCTTTATTTCTACTAAAAAAAGAACCCAAAAACACAGAGACAGAGAAAGGAATTTTCCAGTCTTCATTTCTCAGAAACTACTCATGTGCTATGTTTTTCAAAATAGCATTTAAATCTATTGTATATAATTTGTTGGGTAAGTATTGCTGCTCTCCCTTGATTCTTTCCCAGAAAGGTTAGCTGTGGACCTTGCAAATTTGTACTCAGTTTTATGTTCTACATCTATTTCAAAAAACAAATCTAGAAATCAATAATAGAACTATTTCTTTACATTATACCTTATTTCATGAACACTTTTTTGGCTTTCTTCATTGTACATTATTTTATACTTCAAAATCTTGTCTTGCATGTGCAACACCTTGTTTTACAAAAGGGCATAGCAACATTGAAGTTGCAAAAAAAAAAAAAAAATAAAGCAGCACGTTGATTAAGAGGTTTTGTACAAGCTGTAGCTCAACTGAACAATAACAAAAAATCCTCAGTGGTTGTGTGGTGTATGAGAAAGCAAAATAGCCAAAGTATTCTTCAACAAAATGAGCTGTCTGCCACGATTTATCTGCACAATTCCATAACAGCTCCTGCCTGTTATGTTACACTTCTCAAAAGTATGTCATTAAGCTGCCATAAAAGTCATCACAAATTGCTTTTTCTCCCAAACTGATAATAGACTTATAGATCTAATTTTCAATCTCTTTTCTTCATTACTTTGATTCTTAAGGAGAGTATGACATTTGCTGTCTGAATACTTTGTAGTAATATCTGGCATCTCTACAGCACTTCAGTCTGAGTATCTCTGAGCTTTTAATACGTTTGTCTTAACAGTGCCTTGATGACATATTTGTCTCTATTGCAGACTTTTAAAGAAATTGTTTTTATAATTTCACTGAAAAACTACAAGACTTGTTGAAAAAAAAATGACACAACAAAGCCTTGAGTGCTGTCAGTGTGCTACACCATTAAAATCCTGACCCTTCACAGCACAAGAGTGAAGAACAAATGTGAGACTTTCTGGTTTTCATTCCAATCTTTTTTGCTTCACGGACTGTCCTCTTACACAAAACACAAGACTGATTAACAGAAACAACTAAGTAATTGAGAAAATATCAACAAATTAAAAATTAGATTTTCATTATTTTTGTGATCCCTCCTCATTTTTCACCAGACAACATATGAAACCTTTTGTTCATATAGGTCTTCATATGTATTAAACTAACATTCAGCACTTGAAACTGGCTTTCCTAATGAACTAAGTGCATTTGTGACAAAAGCTAGGAATAGGCTGGTTTAGAAAGTTGCTTGCAGGGTTCATGAAAGTAACATAGGAAAAGATCACAGGAGCAATGATGGAGAATCAGAGTGAAGGAGAAACAGAGAAGAAAGCCTCCCTTTTATCATCTCACAACCAAATTTTCCAATTAATATGCAACAAAATCCACCACCCAAGTAGCCTCTAATGATGTAAGTCACTTTCAAAGCACTTGACCAAATACTTAATTACTCTGTGCCAGGCCAATAAAATATAGATCCTATATCAGATTTTTTCAGCACTGATCTTCAAACACAAGTGTGCTATTATGCATCACAGCCAACCCCAGAGACACAGTAACTCAGTCTGTTTTACCCAAAGGGTTGATGAGAGAGCTAAAAATAGAGACCATGTTTCCCCAGCCCCAAGGGTACTACTTCTACCATGACCTGATATTTCTTTGAGAATATCCCAAGTCCAAACTGACAATTAACAGTCACTTCTTAGACAAAGAAACCTAAACCCCTCGACACTCTCATAACACAGGCAAACCACCACAGCTCTTAAGTGCCGTGTTTCAAGACATCCAAAGAGGTCTTCAGAGCAGTTAGTGAGGGTGTGCCCATACTCTACGCAGCAGGACACTTCTCAGACTAATTACTTCACGTGGAGCTTCCTTGCTATAGTCCTTCTGAGCAAGCTCATTTATCTCATATTCTATTACGCAGTGTAGATACATCCTCACACAAATCAATTTTTCTAGGTAAGGGAAACACATTTGTTGAGGCAAAAAGCAGTTTAAGAAGCATTATTATGAACAAATGCTCTCACAGTATAACCATTTGTACTTCCAACTGACTCCCACTCCTTCATCTATCAGAGTGGATTCAAACTGAAATGGGAAAAAAATGCAGTGTTCTGCTTATATCAGAAAAAGAAATACATCAGTAACAGCTCAGCTGAAGTCTGGCAAGGAGAAATGCAAGACTGTTTCCTCCCCTAGCACAGGGGATGATTTGGAGCTCTTCAGAAGAAAAATTAGTCTGAACAGCAAAGAAACATCAAATTCCAAAAATATGCTTGCATTGGAAACATGTCAACAGGTGAAGTTTGGCAATAACTTTGCCACACTCTTTGTCTACACTGAGCGTGTTTAAAGGGAGTGTTTTCTTTACAGACTCTTAGAGCCTGAGAACTCGCAATTCTCAAGACTCAATTCTTGATTCACCCTCTCTGCTGTCAACAACTATCTGTAAAACTTACTACAAGGTATGCAATTTTACATTCCTCTAACACCAGTTTGGCACAGAAAAATCAGAAGTTTAAAGCTGACCTTGTCAGTGATTTATACAATCACATAATAGAAAGCAGCCATTTTTCTGCTTTTTCAGGTATAAAATGCACATACCCTCACCACTCCAGAAGAACACTACCATAAGAAAGTGCTTCCTAATGGTCAAGAAACTAAAGTACCTCTCTCCCTCCTGTACACTGTATTATATGGCTTTCAACTAACCAATCTTACTGTAGTTTTTTCCAAGGATAGTACAACAGTGCTGAATAAGCACTCAATTAATCCTCACTGTTCACTGTGTGGTATCTTGCTGTAATTTACAGCATCTACATGTAGAATCATAACTGGAAAACCTCTCATTTCTCTGTTGATCACTATTAGATACTTTAATTATTTCTTTATAGTAACTACTCCCCAGCACCTCCATCAGACAATTTTATGGTTCTTTTTTCAAGGTAGCAAACTGGCAGACAGTGATGTGCATCAGAATTGCCCATAATTAGAGATGGTTGACTTGAAATACTTTGGGTCTCTCTTCAGAGGATAAAGCAATTAAACAGCACTTTGTCAGTACAAAGTACAACTTCAATCTCTTTCAGTGCTATCATGTGTTTTCAAAGCTGACATTAATCAGTCCCAAGAGCCTGAACTCAGAAAATGAGAAGTTCACAACTAATGGCCATATTTAAAACATGTGGTTGAAGTGAACCACCCAAGCTCACACAGGAGTTCTATGGATGAATTAAGATTTGCCTTTAACTCTTCAGAATAGCATCCAACAGCCCCAGGTGTAAATCCCATCTGTCAATGTTAATTCCCTTCGTTCTTCACCTACCACGTCTCCTCCACCTTCAGCAGCTATGAGGCAAGTCTGAAGGAAACAAGCTCATTAATTAGCACAGCTGGATTAATTTCCTAAATGCCATTTATCTGGCCTTCATGAAAACAGCAAGTGCTTTGTAGATAAAGAAAGAGTCTGAAATTACACCAGAATATACCATTTTAAGGCAGAAATTTCTTGTGACCAAGCTGAGTTTACACCAACAACTTCTATCCCAGCATTTCCTATCTGTTGAGGACTTTGCATTGCATCACTGTTAGACAACTCCACGTTTCCTGAATTTTCACTTCATGCAGTCTCAAATAACAATATAAGATTTAAATCCATGTTTGTATTGCCATGTCACTTGATATATTTGCAGCTTCAAGCTTGAGAAATTCCAACTACAGGACCTTTTAATAGTGAACACATCCAAAGAATCTCTGCAAGGGCATGACTTCACTGCAAATCTGTTGGTCTATGCAATAACTACAACAAAGCACAGGAACATTATAGGGTTAGGGCTTCCAGTGCAGCAACCACCAGAAATCTCCCAACACTAATGTCTATGAGAAACCTTTGTATCACTTCAGAAAAGTGAGTTTCTTCCAGTTTTACCAATGCCAGCATGTAACAATCACTGTTTTCCTTGTTTGACACCAAGTCAACACCCAATCCCTAATTCCAGAATGTTATAGAAACCATAGCAGTGTCACATTTCTGTCTGTGCTTTGCCACTTGAGTTCATAATCAATAAATATTTGTTTGAATGCCTGCTTAAAAAAGCCAAAATGCAAACTCACCTCATTCCCACCAACAGCTTTGGTTAAAATTACAGCAGAAGACACAGGAGGTGGCATGCAGCCCACTGTCTGCAAGCTGAAAACAACAAAAAGAATGTTACATTCCTTTCAGGAGGCAAACACTAAACAACCTGCTGCCTTAAAAGACCAAATAGCAGAGTAGAAAATCTTATCACCTGTGCAGTACAATCAGTTTCCAATCAGTTGCAGCCCTGCACCAGGAAGAGCACTCCTGCTGGCAGCATTTCTATGCCATCTCTCAGCAGTCAGCACAGTGAAGAGTCATGTCACCATGCAAAAAGCACAAACACTTAACCTCTCTGTGACTCCACTTCCCCATCTGTAGTACTGCAGCTCTCATTCACAAAGGTCTCTACATCTATCACAGAAGACATGTGATAAATAAAATCACCTGACTGCCATCAAAGCATCAACAGCTTTCTCTTACACTTTAGAAATCCAAGATACCTATTATTATTGTCATTTTTAGCACTGTTTGTGCAGCAAATTATTAAAGTGCACAGTAAATGCCGTTGCAAAGTAAGAAAAAAGTGGCAAACCTTCCTTTGTTTTCAATGACAGTGCACAAAATCACACCACTATAAATTACCATTAAATTTGAGGCTAAGCAAAATAGGGCTTCTGAAGAAAAACTGTGTTGACTTGGAAGGAACAGTAATTCATGGAATAAAATAGATTGCAAAATCCCCAAAAATGTGGAATCTACATATGATTTCAAGCATTGGAGCTTGAGATTCTAATTCAGATCAATTACTAGTTGTGAACTACTTTGCATTGATAACCCTGTCAGTAGAACCTCCAAGAAAGGCAGTGTCAAAAAGCTGCAGCAAACAGAAGTATTAAATCCAGGCACCAGGGTGCACATTACAGTGCAATTGATATTCTGCAAATACACAAAAAGCTTAAAGAGAAGAAACAGGTAAGTGACAATGACAGCATTCCCTTTGTCAGCTACAGACACTGTGGGGAAGGAAAGAGGCAACCAATGTAAGCATTATATAAATCCATCCACCAATGCCAAGCACCACCTTGGAAGCACAGAGCACCTTCAGCTTACAGTGAAATAAGCTATGGCAGCAGAGAGTTGTCAGCATATGGCAGAATAAGCTCACACTGAAAAGAAAAGAAATAAAGGAAAAAGAAACTGCAGGAAAGTTTGGAAACATATAGGAAAATATACAGAAGACAACCACATGGCAATTCTGATGTCTGTCTCCTACACTGTGATACTGTTACCTCTCCTATGTGGCAGCTAGCTCCTCAAACATCTCACCTGCTCTAATAAGGAGTGGATTAAATTCAGAGTTATCCAGAGAGGTACAAAATGTGTGCAAGGGCATTCATCTCAGCTGGCAGGGATTTTCCATACTATAAGGGAAAGATTTAATCATACAATCACTGTTAACCCTCTCAAATTGAAAATAATACATTTGAGATTAAAAATAAAAATCCCTATCAAGCAATATAAATCTAAAAAAACTGGTACACATTAAAAGGGCACACTCTTGAGTATATTGAAACATGCACCTGCAAATTTTTTTTTCAGTTTGTATCACTACACAATTCTACCAATATATAAACAGATTCCTCTAATGGCCAACAGACTACTAGAGATAACAACCAACTCATATATTCCACTGCATCAGGCCATGCTATGAGTACTAACATCAGGGGTTCAGACACTTGCTCTTCTGCTGATACCACTACAGACAACTCAGCAGGAGAGTCTGAAGTCACATGTTTTAGAGATGTGAAAGCTCCAAAGTCGTATCTTATACCCAATGTTTGCATCTCGTGCCTTACCACCTGTGCTCTAAATGCCACATGCTAAAAGTGGAGAAGAGGCAAGTCTGTGCATAAATTTAAAAAACTGCTTCACACTCCTTTTCAAACAGATGTTGTCAATGCAAAACCTGGCCAGCTAACAAAAAAATTAACTTAGGAGATGCCTGGGAGGATGTCAGTTTCTCCTCTATTTTATAAATTTCAAAATAATTGCAAAGCAACAAACTTCCTAACATCATCCCAGACAGAGAGGGATGAAAACAATCCCACTCAGCTGTAGAAACACAGGTAAGAAGCTGGTACTACCCAAATCTGCCTCTCAAATAACACTTACAGCAAAACAGGCCATTAGGGAGGATGGCAGAATCTACCATGCATTCTGATTCAAGATGGAAAAGGTTCTGTGGGCTGTGCCCTTCAGGCATAACCTTGTGTAGGGAGCAGGGGAGAACTGCAGTGCCCAGGGGAGCCACCCTGCCAAAGGGTGATGCATGCAGAGCACCTGCCTGTTTTTCCAGGCCTTTTTGAGGGCTATCAACCAGACTCCCCCACATGCTGTACTAAATGTGTGATAAGGAAGTAACTTTGCCCAAACCTGTCTTCTTCCCTCTCTGTTTTCATTAGGTACTGTAGCATTTCTAAGGGAATAAAAACTACAGCTGTGGAGGATTAAGATGAACTTTTGTTTACACAGAGCTGCCACAGCACAGTCCCTCACATCAGCTCCTCACACATGCACAGGGACCTACTTTGAAATGTGTTATTCTAGAATTAGGCCAGAGCTCAGTATCCTCTGCACCCGCCTCACACTGTACAGGTCCCAGTGCAGTAGCTGCTGCTCTGAGTGTGTCCCGAACAGCAATATTTCTCAAGAAAGCACTCTCAAAAAAAACCAAAAAAAAACCAAAAAAACCCAACCAAACCACCTCAATTAAACTCCTCAATCTGAACATTCTTTCAATGAAACCTCAATACAACAAAGTTACTGCACTAAAAGATAAAATTGCCAAATCAGAAGCAGTACTCAAGGAACAAGTGCTTGAAAGGCAGCTTGAACCATACAGAAGTACAGCAGCTCACTAGTAAGACACAGACACTCTCTCATGACAAATGAGCTTGGCTTAGGCTCCACATTTAGGGAGATAAATGCACAAGTATTTATTTTATTTACAAAAATAAATACATCCCAAGTTTTACAAACAGTTTTACAGCTGTACATGCATATACATACAATTATACTTGTGCATGCAATAGATCATGTCACTTAAGTACTAAGAATCAAAGTGGCATAATATTCATGGGAAAAAAGGAATGAGACATGCTTCATGGAACCAAAAACCCCACAAAAATCTTTCACTTTGCACTTCAGAAACAGAAACTCTATGGATTAGAAAGGAATTTTGGCTACTGTGGAAAATCACATATTTCTCCTAGGTGACAAAAAACTTCACAATTATTTTATTTTAAAGAATACCCTTTACTAAAAATAGCTAAATACAAATAAACATCATATAGCAATCTTGTTATTTCCTTGCTTTACTAATACTGTTAAGCAAAAGAGTGCTAACATTTAGTTGATGTTGTCTCAATGTCACCTTTTCACTATCATTTGGACCAATTCACAGTTGATGGAGCATCAAGAGAAGCCTCTTACAAACAAAATGAAATGCTTCTTTATGTTTAGGCCTTGTAGAAACATAAACATGAGCAGCTTTTTCATTAAACTTTTAAGACAAAGAATTCCCCAAGCAATGTTTCACCAAGCAGTAAGAAACAATGGAGATTCTTTCACTAGTTTTCTGAAATAATTGATTTTTACTTTCAAACATTCCAGTATACCTGCATGGCACCAAGTATTGACTCCCATTCCAAAAAACACCTTTTAACTTTTTTTTTTTTTAACATAGCATCTATCCCTAACACACCATCAATGCACATTGGCAGTGTACACTCGAGGTTTCAAACACACTGTTTTCATGTTAACTTAGTTTCTGCTCATTACAAAGTTCTTGACTTACAAAAACTTTGCTCTTTTTCCCCATAATTTAGCTGGAACCAGATACTGAACCCATGTAAGAAATGCTCAATGAAAACTACTTAAAAACAGCAGGCCAGAATGTGACATACACAATATTTATTCACTGATTTATGCTTTTCCTTCAGTATTCCTTTTCTTTCTCACCTTCCTTGAGACCAAACACATCCCCTCAGCTGTGTTTTGTGAAAAAGAAAGCTAACCTGCTGCAACCTCCCTACACATAAGACTGTCCAGACTTTCTGAAAATGAGACCAGGCTCCTGAAGGGATAATCTTGGACACATACTTTGTTTTCAATAGCAAAGTGCTGAAGCACCAAAAAACAACCAGCAAAATCTGTTTACAATACAACAAAACACCAGTTGCAGGATAAGCATCCCTTTAAGAAAACAGCTACAAATATATTTTACTCCATTATACTTAAACATACCCTTTTAAAAGCCATTCATTTATAGGTGTGATTGATAACAGCTGAAGAAAGACCCATATTGCTGTTGGGAAGAACACAAGTGTAAAAATCTGGACAAAAAGGTGTAGTTTCACATGCATCAAAGCATTTGTCAGCTCCTGCAAAAGAAAAAGAAGAGAGGAAGTTGCAGTCATAGCAGCTAAAGTAAGATCATGTTTGTGCTTTTAAAACTAGGATCAGCTTTATAATACAAAAGGAGTGCATGTCAAAAAGTCACCTTTAGGGATGATCTGATCTCTGCTGTAATAATGAAGTGCATCCAGACAACATAAAAGCTGTCTGCTCCTGGGCATTTTTCCACAAGTGTCCACTACTTCAATAATAGTGTACACTCAGAACAGCAGCTTTTCAGCAGGCAGCCTTAGCACTTTGTCACAGCTTCAAAACCTGTGTTAACTGCACTGATGGCTGTTTACTTTATGGACTTTTGACATCAAGAGGCATGAAAACTTGTAGTGAATACATGATTTCAGGTTCCTCTGTCTAAAGAGAGCCACAAATGGTGATTCTCATTTATACTATTAAAAAAATATATGTTTATGGATGTTTGTATTACCAACCATTCATTTGTGGTGTTGGGGGTTTTTTTATGTTTGTTTTTTTTTTTCCTAAAAGCAAAGGAGCAGACTTTGATTATTTATTATATCAATAGGAAATTTATAGGAAAAATAAATATGGCTGATGAAGAATAACAAAGAAAGACTACTAAGACCATAACAAGCTAAAAACTGTTAAGCCATAAATTTCAGAGAAATGAAGTCTAAAGCACCACTGGAGAATCAGAAAAAAACAAAGAAAAATTTAATTTTAAATAGTGTATGAGGACTCCAGAGAGGTGATCAAATACCCTTAAAGAAAAAAAAAACTCTTCAGCTAGCTCTGTGTCTCTCTGTTTCTGCCTTTTCAGGCATTTCAAGGACCTTCTGCACAGGGTTTTGAGTACAAGGAAAGAGCCTTGCACACTTCAACTCATTTCAAATCTCTCAGACTGAGAATAAAAATTCCTCTTCCTTTGTCTTACAGTAACTTGCACTCTTCTCAAGTAAACAATGCAAAAGAACTGATGGCACTCTTATTCAAAATCAAATTTACTGGGATTCTCCAGCTGACACTCCAGATGCATTAAACATATCTATCTATAACTCACATACAGAAGTATCCTACTGATTTCATAGTTTCACAATTGGAAAATGCCTCAAAACCAGAGGGTTTTAAGAAGACTCTGTGATACTTGCAAAACAAAACCGAAAACAGAAAGAAAGCCTCGTTTTAACTTCCAGAAGGTGATACAACACAGCCAACCTACTGAATGTATTGATGGAACAAATCTTTGCAGATCTAAATTACCAGTCTTGCAAATGTTTCCAGTGATTGCCTTTGAGAATAGTAACAGTAATTTAGAATAGTTATCATTATAATAGTATGCCTTAGACTGGATGATCACAGCATAAACTCTGAGGCAAACAGCTTCAACCTCTTAAACAATTTACAAGGGCTTATCCAAAAATACATCTGCCACCTCAAAAAAGTTGCTAGAAGCTGCTAGTTATGACTCTGTTTCTGCACACCAGACAGAACAGGTTACCTTGTCTTCCCCAGTATTTCACACCCTTTAGAGAGCTTATCCAGCCTCTCCCTGGCTGGTGTGGGTCCCTGTTGCCATCCAGCCACTCTTCCGATAGTCACAGCTGGACTCCTGTGAGTAAATAACCCACACAGAGTAAACAGTGTTCTCAGTGGCTTGCCAAATTCCTCGTTGAAATGGATAACTCAAGTATGTGATTTAATTTCTGGGGCCCTATGGGAGGTATTTGTTTTAAAAGAGCAAGCTTTCCAGTCACTGCAAACTGAAATAGCATTATATTAAGGTGGAATGAAATGTTCTTGTCAGAGAACACTGAGTATTTCTACAAATGTAAGAGGACCTTTGTCACCTCTGGTTCTGAAAGTGTAACAACGCCATTCACAGACAGGCTCTCCTTGAACAATTGCCAATTATTCTATAAAATGCTTTCTGAACACACTAGCAAATTTTTTGAGCATGCACTTATACAGCAAATTAAACCAGAAGTGTAACACTAAAAGAGCATCAGTTATTTCTCATTTTGTCAGATTTATCAGAAGGTCTCTGTAAACACTTACAAACTCTCCATCCTGTCATAAAGCATACCAAACACTAGTTTCCATCTAACTAATGCATTGTCTAAGGTAGAACAGCTGATACACAGGTCAAGAACAAATAAAGCCAAAAGCAAAAACCATATACTTTGCAATCCAATAAAAAGGCCTGTTGAGTAATAATACTAACTTTAGGTTGTGCCTTAAACAACTAAAACATGCCTCAAAGTATTTTAATAAAAACATGACCTGGCCACCTAACACATGTAAGGATTGTTTTTAACATACACTTTAGAAAGTAACAGCACAAGCTACAATGTGAGAAGTTAATTTCTTCCTCTGTCTTCTACCCCACGGCAGAAATTCAGGAAAGGTTCTTCATGCTCCTTCATGAAGCATGAAGTTGGATAACAGCACTAGCCCTAACTGCTGCTCCCAAAACAATCTGAAATCATCTACCTGGACATAACCATCAGCTCCTGTAAAAGCTTCATTTACATCAATATAATGCTTTTAATACCATAGATGGAAAAAAGTTATGCAGGTTCAAAGTAAGACATGACACATTGCCCAGAACCCTTTCAGTTGCATCACCTTAACTGGAAGAAGTTAGATGCAAACTAGCATGGAGAACCTAATCAGAACTTTGACAATGCTGCTGATTTCTCACAGCTGTTTTGCAAATACAAGGTTTCAAGGATACAAACTAGTGAAAGGCAAAGAAATTTTACTTTTTTTTCTCTGCATGCAAATATTCCTAAGCCTAAAAGAGGAAAACTCCACTCTATTAATACTACTCAGGTTTGTGTTTTGAGTTCTCTTCTCTGAGGAAGAGAAGTTGAAGTTGAAAAGATGAAAGTTCACCACTATAACCACAATTCAGGTGGAGAGACTTTTTTGTTGTTGAATGCACAGTGTTCACTCAAATCCCAGTCCACCAAGAGATAACTAGACAAAATTGTGATGATTCTTTCAGGCATTAGTATCATGCAACTTATGAATAGCATCCCCTGTTAGTCAACTGCACAAAGGAATCAGAAAACTAGACTAGCAAAGACATGCAGTGTTTCATTTCAACTCAGGCTGCTCCTTCTCTTGGCAAATAGACATCCTCTTCTTTCTCCACTATTCCTTTACATGCCCCTCCATGTCTTCTGAATCCCAGACTGTTCCTCTTTGAATAACACTTGACACACAATTTTAAACAAATCTCAGTGCCTGTGATATGCACTGGAGTGTAGGTACCTCAAAATCCACCTTCCAAAAAAAAAAATCCTTTGGGAAAATATTGCCAAGACTTTGCCCTTGTATATTGACATTTGCATGTCAATGTAAATTGTATTTGCATAGGAACCCTTTTGTGCTAATCCTAGCTGCTGCCCTGGCCCTACCAAAAAAGGTAACTTAATTCCACCACGTCTTTGTTTCCATCAATCCAGCAGTGAACAGCTGCATCTCACCCTGATTTGTGTTGGGACACAAACAGGGGGGAAATCCAGACTCCAAATTGTGCTCATCACATCCATTTAGTTAAAGCTGTGCAGAGACAAACCACCCACCCTCTGTGGATGGGTGACATTTGTTCACACTATCCTTCTCATCATCTTCATCACTTTGTGAAGCACTTTCTGAAATCAAGAAGGGTTATTCCTTAAGCATCTAATATTTATCTTCTCTTGATAGCCATCCTCCCAGCACCACCACCATTCCAATTACATTCAAATCTGATCAAAAGGAACACAATTTTTTTTTAGGGCATAACAGGAATGAAGCAATGAAACAGTACAGTACCTCAGTTTTTAAGGAGAGTCCACTGTTAAAGAATATAGCTGAAACAGCAACGTAAGTTATAGTAATTTCAGGTTTCAAGGGTCCTATAAAATACAAACATAGAGAACAAAGTGAACTACAGTCAAAGGGATAATTATATGCATACACTATATCAGAGTAAATGAGAATACTTAAAAAAACACCTGGTAAAATCTAATCAGTAAAGTCTGTAATAAAAAGAATGGCATTTCTAGCAAGTTACAGAAAGCATGCTATTCTTTTTAAAATAAAAGTAAACCAGTGAGTGTAGAGTGAGTTATGTCATCATATAAATTTGACTTCCATGATTAGAGGCCACTGAGAACTCACAAGTAAATTCTAGAAATTTGAAAATTGGGAGTTTTTCACAGTTCTGCCAACAGACTATCCCTACAGCATCAGCAAACTCAAACCATGCACTCCAATAAAAATATTAGCTGGTACCTTCACAGGGCCACTGGCATCCCTCACACAGCTGCCTCTCACTTCTTTCCCTACAGCACACACACCTGTCTGGCTGCCTGCACAGAAGATCCCAAACCACACCTTGCAATGACTTCCTCAGGGCAATACAATTCTGTGTTATTCCACTCACAACAGAAAACAGTTCAAAATGGTTCATTCCAGCCCCACAATAACACATTTCAGGCACTACTGCAGTGAGATCAGCACGGGCAGGCGCCTGCACCACCAAGGGTCTCTCTGTACTGAAGGCTTACATTTGTATATATTTATATACATTTTTCAGGGAGATTAAAATATAGTCTTTTTTATGCTCCTATAAAAATGACAAATTCTCTTAATACACTTTGCCTCAGAGGCTACCAGGCAAAAAATGTACGTGCTCATTTTTTCATGAGCATTCAATGAGATATTATATTAGAAAGAAAATATTAGCAGTCTACTTAGGACCAAAGCAATATCCTCACTCTATAAGTGACCCTAAGTTGTCAGGAGTAAAAGTGCAGCAGCAAACAAGCCAGCCTTGACTTGGCACTGCAGAAGAGAGGAACCTTTCTGCTCCCCCAGATGAATGATACATTGATGGTCACACTGGAGTAAGGTCAATGGTCCTTAAATAAGAGGGACTTGATTGTACAAGTCAAAAAAAAACATCTCAAGTCATTTCAACTCAAATCTGACTCTCTGAGACAACTCTGTTGACAAGACACTAAAACTGTGTGTGCCAAACACAAAAAAAAAAAAAAACCGAACAGAACAAGAAAAAAACCCAAGCAAGCTACATATAAGAAGACTAAGGTAAAAATAAGACAGGAAATGCAAGAGTTACAGTTGCAACAAAGACATGACTAGTTGCAAAATTATGGTATGTTAACTGAATAGTTGGGGGGAAAAAACCCAAAAGATTACATAAATATTTAGCTCTACAGAAAACTGTATTTTATAGACAGTTACCTCTTTTTTCTAATCCTTTAGAAGATTAGAGTCTCTATGCACATAGAGCATGCACATACAGCAGACAGGCAGAGAGTTAATCTGGCTAAAACAGGGGTTCTTCCAGGACTCAGTTTTTTCTGGTTTATGATTTTTTACTGGGCTACGGGAACTCCTTCTCCCAGGAGAAGCCTCTACCACCAGAGCAACCACACACTAGAGGAACATGGGGAACTCTGGTCACAACAGAAATTTTTTTTCACAAAGGAACTAAATGGGCTCATTTATCAAATAGGAAAACACAAAAAAATGGCTTGGCTTATGTCACGAAGGTGACAACAACACAAATCTTTGTTATTTATGGCACAATCTTCCACGGGTATGGATGCTGGACCATCCATACCATTCACTAAAGCCCTGCAAATTACCATGCATGGCTTTGTCAGCTGGAAGATGACAAACTAAGGTTTTTTCATGTGTTGATACATCCCACCCCTCACCTCCTTCTGCTTTTAAAAAGAAATATTTTTCTTCCTTAGAGTACTGAGATCCCATAGTATCAGAGGAGGGGATACCACTATGAGGAACATGTGCTCACTACTTTCAATCAATGTTTCCAAGATTTTTCACGCAAGTTATCCTAGGAACAATACAGTGGCAAAGCCTGACATCTCTTTGCAGCACGATAATTTAATGAAGTGCTCCATCATAGTGCTTCCAGGCAGGAAGTGAGCCGAGGAACAATTACCTCCTATTCTAGTTAAAAGGACCTCCCACACGGCTGCTAACAATTAGCGCGGTACTCAAAGCAGAAAGGGACAAAACACCTGATACTATCAATTTCAAGTCAGTCTCTAAAGTCTGCGGAAAACACAGCACGGATCCTGCAAGAAGCTCCACGTGGGTTCTATTCACCCATGCAGAACAGCACACCGATGTAAGAAGGGATCCTTCACAGCAGGAATTTTGCCTACCCTAAACTCCATGAAGTACCGGAGCCTTAGTTGCCACAGCAAGTGTTCAGAGCCATATTTTTAAAATCACTTTCTTTTTTTTCCCCAGAACCTAAGAGGTGGAAAAAGTTTGGCTCCTCAGTGAGAAGCTGTCTATCCTCAAACTTCAGCTCTGTTAAGAAGAAAAAAAAAAAAAATTAAAAAAAACCCCTGTGCCTATAAAAGCACAGATAGGTTCTTCCTCCTCTCACATAACATGGACCTGCTAGAGGAACTCTATTGAAGTGTTTTACATCCCTTTTCTCAAACCATCAGAGAACAACTAGGAAGAAGAAATACAAAATTTAATTTGTTCTTGGAATCTAGGAACGTCTGGAGCTGAAATTCCAATGGAAACTGACGAGGACACACCCCCTGCGTTTATACTTAAAGTTACATTGTTTATGTTTAAATAACAGTGGCTATTTCATCAGCCCTTGTTCCGGGAGCCCTCCCTGCTCAGCAAAGGACAGATCTGCTTTGCCCCGTGTACCCCCACTTTCCACAGGAGTAGTTTCCCTGTTTTCCTCCCCCTTCCATGAGGAAATAAGAAGGAACAACAACGACACCAAAAAAAAAAAAAAATCCAAAACTGTAAAATACAAGTGTTCTACTACAAAGCGAAAGAAAAGGTCTGGCCGAAACCCAGCTCCTGAGAGTATACCACAGTACAGCTCCGGGGAAGCTCCCAGGCGGCAGAAATCCATCGCTGAGCTGCCGGGACTTCGTGCCCACAGCTCTGGGAGTTACGACTTAGTTGAACAGGAGCACGTTCAGAGCCAGTCACCACTTGGCTTCCATCACTCCGAATCCCAGAAGAGCAGGACGCTCCTCCAGCCACAGGCTCAGCGCCGAGCAGAGACACGGGAGCACCCCCGGGAGCAGCTCCCGGGTTGCGGAGGAGCAGGGCTGGAAGCCGGGAAGAAGAGGAGGCGAAGGAGGGCAGGGAGCCCGCGCGGGCGGGACGGGGCGCGGCCGCCGGGAGCTGGCGAAGCCGCGGGGGCTGGCGGTGCCCGCGCCGGCTGCCGGGGCACAGCGCCCGCACTCACCGCCTTTGACGCCGACGCCGGGCTCCAGCCGCGCCACAGCGATGACCAGCACGATGCCGAGGATGAACCACTCCTTCCGCAGCCGCTCCAGCAGCCCCATGGCGCTGCCCGGCGCGGCGCGGATCGGCTCAGCCCGGCGCCGCTCGGTGTGGTCCGGCCGGGCTCGGCCCGGCGCCGCTCGGCTGCTCCGGGTGCTGCGGGGCGGGGCGCGGCCCCACCGCCCGCCGGCAGGGCCAGCCGGATCCGCTGACGGGGAAAGGCTCACCCACCGCCGCCATCGCTACCACGCACCTCCTAATAGGCGCGCAGCCCCGCGCTGCCGCCCGCCCGTCCGCACGGCTACGCGCGACTGCGGCCCCCCGCCGGCTCCGGCCGCTCCCGCCCGGCATCCCCCCGCCGAGGCGGACACCGCGGGTGGAGGTGGCGGGAATGGGACGGCGCCGTGGCTGCCGTCACGGAGCGGGTCGGGGAGAGCGCGGGCACGGAGGCGGTGCCGGCGGGCGGGAGCGGGGCTGGGCGGTCGCGGCAGGGCTGGCGCAGCGAGGTGGTGCGCGCTGTTTCGGTACATTACAACGCCCGCATGACGGCCGGCGTTTGACGCGCGGGAGGGCGGGCGCGGGCCGGGAGGCGCCGGGCGGGAGGCGGGATCCGGGATCCGGGATGGCTCCGTGAGGGCGGCCGCGGGCCGGGGCTGGCCGGGCGAGCTCCGACAGCTGCGCTCCCCGCAGCCCCGGGTGCGCCGGGCGGACGCGTCACGCACCTGTTACCGGTGCGCGCTCAAGCCCGCCCGTCCCGGCGCTGCGCCGCCGCCGCCGCCAGGGACACGTGGATCTGGATCGCCCTGGAGTTCCCATTGAGCGCCTGCCTGTCCGTTCTGGGCAGACCCAAAGGCACCCGTCCACCCCTGTCGCGACACGCCGACAGCATCGCCCAAGCTCGCCAGCCGCTTCCCCGCGGCGGGCGGTTCCCTGGTTTGCCTCTGTGCTAGAACCACTTCCATGAAAACACTATCGTAAAACCCCGTCCTGGTGCTGCACCCGTGCTTTCCGTTCCCTGCTCCGCTCTTCTGGCGCTTCCCCGATGGATTCATCATCCCGCCCGGCCGCGGCCACCGCGCTGCAAGCCCACGAGCAGGGAGATGCCAAAGCAGGGTCGCTCTGGCTTCCAGCGGCGCCGCCGGTGCTGCCGCGGCTGCCCCGTCCCGCGGGGCTCTCCCGCGCACGGCACCGCTGCTGCGCCATTCCTGAACATCTGGGACAAGTTTCATCCTGCACAGTCTCTGCCGATGTACTCAAGCTTCAAGGAATAACCCCGCCACGGGCTTTCTGCTACCAAGGAAAGAAGTGTTTATGGCTGAAAGCTCAGCTGATCTCCAAGATGTGTGCGAGTCCTGGGAGGGTCACTTGTGTAAACAGGGATACATCAGAGCCGAAATGTTTGGATATGGGAGGGAACGTGCCTTCTCCCACCCACAAGCAGATCCAAAATGTGAGGTTTAAAATGATAGTACATTTCACTGCTTTACTAAAGTTTACTGGAGTACACATTGATCCTCGCTCTCTTCTCATGAGGGAGAGACAGACTGCAAAACCTCACAGCACTTGCCCCGTGCAATCACTGCGGGTTGGCTGTTTTGGGACAAAATAAATGCATAATGTGTTCATCTAGAGCAAGATGTGATTATAACGAGTGTAGGATTTTAATACTTGGAAGATTTGATTGGAACACGGGAGAGATAAATCAGATGAAGGTGTACATTCAATGTTTATCATATAAACTATATTAAATCTCTCTGTGGATACTCCCTCAGAGGTGGCCCTAGCTCCAAGACATCTGCACCATTCATGGATCAGAGCATGCACATCTTTTCCTGTGTGGCTCTGAAAGCACACCAGCAAGGGCACAGGCCCTCTGATCTGAACACAACAGGAGAGCAGGCAGCTGTCCATGGTTTCCTTGGTAGTTTTCTTACGAATTTGTACACAGCCCTGGAGCTCCTAACAGAGATGGGAAGGTGACTTTTCACTCTGTTCCTAGTGGTTCCAGCCAGGCTGATGAGTTGCAAGATGCAGAGGCCTCACACTGAACCAGCAGGGCTAGAAGGCAGAAGCAGATCCAGCATAATTCAGGAAAAAAAAATAATAATAAATAATCTGTTTAGGTCAAAAGTTATAGAATCAGAAGTTAGAAGCAGCTGAATTTCATAGTGAACGAAAAGGCTGCAGTATCAATTCCTGCAGAAGCTGCAGAGGGATGCAAAGAAGGGGCAGGTAAAGAGGATGCTGGCAATAAAATTTAATCCTGCAATACAGACAGCAGACCCTGCTTTTGCATCATATTTTGTACATGGTAGTAATCCTGCTCCTCAGTCTTTGCAGGTGGATACTAATAATGAATTTCTAATCTTGCTTAGTGTTCAAGTTAATTCCAGTTAATTTTGCCAACAAGTTTCAGCTATTTGCTCATAGCAGATCTAATAGGCAAAAGTCAGAAACCTCAGGTTCAATCCTAGGCTCTAAAATGTGCTTCTCAATTTCCCCTCCAAAGGGTCATTTCCTGTGCACAGTCCCAAGCCTGTTTCTCCTTCTCTAAACAAGGATGACATATCTCACTAGGTATTACATTTAGAACAGTTAAGAAACATATATACTAAAAACCACAAACAAACAAACAAGAAAAGCCCCCAAAACCAAACAGTTATCAGATAGAACTTCTGTCTACACTCAAAATAAAAAAAAAAAAAGCTTTAATGAGGCTCTCTTGCTTTGAGTGGATGCTTTGCCTTTAATTTTTTTCCAAAAGATCTGAAGTTTGTAATAAACACCTTTTGCCATCTAAGTTACAAAATACCTGGGTTCACGAGGCTCTCTTCTTCTGTAATCTTTGCAATCATATGCAGATATTTATTCTAAGATGTGTGTTGAAGGACATGTACAAAGACATTGTAGCTGGTTTTGGGGTTTTTTAAAGCTGTCCTGCTGTGACTGTGGTAAGCATATATGTCTCTCAGATTAAATATATGAAACTGTTCTTGCTTTTAAAAAAGATAAGACTCTGTAAGCCTTGCTGTGTCCCACCAGAGTGAAGTAGAAGGGAAGAAAACACTATATGTGAATTTTATAATTGGCAGGACACTCACACATCCTAAATCTGTCTGCAAGGCAGCATCATTGTTGCTGTCAGGGAAATTTATCATTCATATGGAGGCATTTGGTCTCTATTTTAGAGAGGGACATTTCAGTGTCTGTCCTGTCATCCAAAACTGTCTCCTGCAACATTTCACATTCCTCCTCATGTTTCTATGCAGATAATATATATATTCTAATAAACACCAGGACTCAAACAATCTGGAATGGTCTGGCACATGTGTATATGTTTATTCTCTGTTACACTGTACAAAAACATTTTAGAGTATATTTAGCTGTGGCTTAGACATAGTACAGGAACAAGAATTTACCTTCTCTCTGATTTCACATGACCAAGTTTTATTTTATTTTTGTTCAACTGCAAACACACTTTGGGGCTTCCAGATGCTTTCCTGCCTCCAAAGGCCCTTGTGCTTCCTTCTGCATAATACAGAAGCTCTGTGACATGTGTAGCCATGTGGCACCAGGTGTTTGTTGCTCACAGGTAGCCTGCTGACACCAACAGGGCTCTTTGTGTGAGCAGGGACTGGATTTCGTGTCTGCAAAGATGCAGGAGTGGACTGGACATTTCTGGGCTTCACATTTTGAACTACCACACTTGTGTGGTTTGAGCCTATTCCTTTTGTGTGCCTCACTGCCTGATAAGTGCACTGTTATTTTAGGGAATGTGCAAGGATTTTCATGCTGCTGAGTAGCAGATGTCATCTGATTATGCGTTTAGACAGGAGAGATTTTAATATAAAGGAGAGGGGATCACCAGATAAAGGGAGCTTAAATGAGAGGAAGAGATAGTATTAAATAATTTAGCTTGAAAAGAACAAAGATATTCCGAATGAACAAGATAAAGAGAGGTGTTAATTATAAATAGGAAAGTTGAGGAGAAAAAGTGGAAATATATGGGAGGCAGTTTACTACACATTTATATTTCTAACAAGCACTTAGTAACATGATCTCAGATTTTCTCAGAGAAAATTGAAGAGATTGCTATGCTGATCTCAGTAGCTGGATTTCTTCATGGAAGAGGAATTTACAAGTCTTTGTTGTGCCTTGGCCTAGGTGCTTATACTGCTTTAGGCATCTGCAGGGGATCTTTTGGTTCTTGCTACTGAATATTATTGAATATCTATAAACGCTTAGGTATTGCAAACTGCAGGATTTACTACCCCTAGCATAATGCAGTAGCAGGAATCATGTACAAGTTCAATTTAGAATAGCACTTAATGGGACTTAAATACACATATAAGTGTGCTTTTCTAAATAGAAGCTATGACATGAGTAAAGGTTTTGTAAATCTTTGGGTTTATTATAGTGCTATGATATTTTTTCCCCAGGAACCAAAAATGCAGAATACTTTTTTTGGTTTTAACTTGTAATAAAAGTTCCTTTTACATATTTAGGTATTCAACAAATAAGTGATTTTTCTTTGAATTAAGAGCTCAGTGTGAAGTTTTCATGAGATAATCTCAGGCATTAGGAAGAAAATTTAAAAGACAACAAGTGGGAGTTCTGCTGATCCCTTTCCTAGAACCTGCTTGTTCTTACCAGAAACAGAACCTGGTTTACTGATACTCCACTCATTATATTCTCTTGAGTTACTTCTCCTCCTAGACTACCAAGAGACGATATAAATTTAGAGAAATTTTCATGTTTAGAACTTTTTCACAGAAACACAGTTTCCTTGTAGACAGCAAAGCTATAATGTATTCAGAAGGTTGCATTAAAAAAAATTAAAAGGGAAAAGAAAAGCTACTGGCATAATAAAGCTGTTGCTCTTGATACAAATTATGGACTTCTTCAACTGCAATTCAAAAGAAGAAGACAAAAAAAAATTATTTTTGTAAAACCATTAAAAGCTGGACATATTTAAACCTGAAAAATGAAAGCAGGAACAGGAAATAGCTTCTCTGAATAATTTCACAATGAACAACTATGTTTAACCTATTAAATAAAAGACTCCAGAAATAACAGGGGGATACCTTCGTATCATTTTCTCCTTATGCTTACAAAAATAACCTTCTAATATTATAATAATCATACCAAAATACCTACAACATGAGAATTTTCTCTACAACACTCTGTGCTGCACTTTTACAGGGGAGAAGCAGGGGATTTATTCCTGGCTGTGGATGCACAGATGCGCAGATGCAAAAGTTTTGCAATGCTTTTAAGGTAATTAGCCACTCATAATGGGAAGAGCATGTAAATCACAGAAAGCAGAAAGAGGAGAGCAGTCACCCCAGCCCCTCTAGCTCTGAAATCAGGAACCTGTCACAAAGGTTGACTTTGAAAGGAGCAGCCATCAGAGAAATCAGCTGCCAGAAGTTTCTAGGTTTGTCTTAAGAGACAGGTGAAAGCTAGCTTATTAGGATCTTCAGCTTAATCTTCTAGAATGTACAGGAGGAAGGACAGCCCATGCTCCAAATTTTGTATTCTCTTAGCTGGAAAGAAGGTAGAGCCTTATTTCTCTTGTATTTGTCCCATTTGATTTTAATATTACTAAAGAGTTTAAAGATTCAAAGAAATAGGGCCAATTCACCAGCTTCCCTGAGGGAGAATGCCAGAGAAGGATTTATACTTCCTGAGATTGGTCAGTTTGACTTCCTCTAAATACTGGCACCTGCTGTTACACCTCTTGGACCTTTGCAGGTCATTGCTGTGTCCTGTCTTCACCACAGGCCAGGACCCAGCACTCCATCAGTCTGGAGAAAAGCAAAGTACATTCCACAGGAAATTTACAGACATGTAACTTGACAGTGAATTCCACACTATTTGCAAATATATTCATTTGATCCCAGCCTATCTGACCTTGATTTTAAATGGACTAGGAAGTGATGTCACAGGAAGACTGAGTGCTTCCAAATGCTGCATATATCAGTCCTGAAAAGAATGTTCCCACACATCCTCTCCTAGAGATGTGCATGAGAGCACGTTAATAGATGAGGTCTGATACATCTGATGTTGATCAGGTTCATGTTTAAGTGAAAAAATGTCAAATGATAAAGCAGATGCAGAAGAAAAAAAAAAAAGTGGATCCAGGAAGGGAGATAAGCTATGGGGAAATAGAATAAATAATTAGGAAAAGTGTAACCAGAGAGGAAGAAATCCTTTAAAAGCTATTTAATAACAAATCAGATATTGTATCTGTCAATACATAAAAAATGAAGTTGCTGACAACTCTTCATCCCACAATCTGCAGCATTAATAAATTATGAAGTATTAAAAAAACTGGGACACTTTGTGCCTAAAACAGTATCACATAAGGACAAGGAAATAAAGCTGAACTAAAACAAAGGACAGGATTGTGTTTTGCTGGCAAATAATGACATAAATGAGAAACAAAACCATGGAAACAAACACAACCCCTCCAACCATCAAATAGAAGGAAAACATGACTGCTTCAGTTCTTTGGCAGTTAATCAGATACAAATCATGAAATCAGCACTATCTGACAAAAGTTTTGGGTGCATTTGTTATTCTAGAAGTGTTCAGCCCAAACTGCTTATTTAAACAATGAGGAGGAGATCGCAGGGGAGCAGAAGATTAAAGTGACACTGAAGTAGGAGCTTTGGGATCCAAACTATCCCGAGGCAAACAGCACCACGAGGGACAGAACCTGAAGGGAAAGACATTTCTATCCAAGCCTCCTGTCCTGCTGTTCTCCTTCACTGTGAATTCATTTCCCTTACTGCTGCCTCAATAACCAGGAGGGAGGACTTTTGCTTCTCTGTCACATCCAGAGCTCAAATATCCCCCACTTGCTATTTTTGGCACAGCAAACACAGCTGCTAAACCCTCTCATCCTCCCCTCTGTCATGCTCAGCATCTGCCCCACACCTGCACCAGGACATTACAGAATAGGTCTACTCCTGGGACACTCTGCCTTCTCATTCCTGTTCCCAGGGAAAGCAAGGAGTTATTCTTTTGCCAAATTGAAATCTTCCTACAACATAATCAGGGCCTGACAAAGACTTCCAAACAGCACTATGCCCTGCCTGACATCTATCCAGCTTATGCCACACAAGCCATCCTTGGCAATTTTGTATTGTTCATTTCACAGGTCTCATCCAGTCTCCCCCATTCCTATTCGTGTAAGTGGCTTTAATGCCACAGCCTTGAGCTGCAGTAAGTGAGGGAAGGAACTAATTTATTTTTTTTAGTAGGTACAAGTCAGTCAGAAAGCACAGTAGGGAAGTTAGAGCAGAGATGGGGAGGGATCATCTGGTTGGGTTTTTTTTCAGCAGGCTGTAAAGAGACTGTATTAGTTAGGGCCTTGTATTTCCTTTAGAGGATGTGCATTAAGCAGAGCTCTACCCTGATCCCTTTAGGAAGTGGAAGAGTTACGATGGTGCCTTTTCCCTGAGAGCATTTCTAAGCTTTCCTCATAGGAAGCTTTCCTTGTGGTGCATTCTTAAGTAGATCAAATGTAAAGGAAAATCCCAATTCAGAATTAATTGGCATACATTTTTTCAGGAGCTGGAGGGATTTTGAATTCCTTCCTTCTAGATGAACTTACAACACTCCTGTGTTTGATGTTATACCTGTCTATGGAAGGAGGCAATCACAAGCCTGCAGCAAGGCACATCACCCTGATTTTACCTCACCACCTTGTTGCTCAGAGGCTGCCCAGTGTGGTGCCCACAGCCCACACTTAACTCCAGCTCGTTCTTGAAGTCTTTGCTTCTGTAGGTTCTGTTCTCACTCTGGAGACAGCAGTATAGAAAGAAAGCCATGTTTGGAATTAACCATTTCCAGCAACCGTGTGCAGCCAGAATTAGCAGCTGAAGCAGATGCATGGTGGGGGAATAAGACTCTTTTTTAAAAGGGGTCCAGAATAATAGCTGGCTTTAAATGTATTAGCACCTTTAGCTTCAGGATCATCCACACTGTTTGCTTGCCTTCTGTTATTTTGTGAAACAAAGCAGAGGTGTTTCTACCATGACTGTCCCCTTGAGTCATGCTCCTGCTCTGGGAAAATGGCTTTCCTGTAAACATGCCCAACCCACAGGAACATCCAGTACTGCCTAAGCAGCACCTTTCTCCATCCAGACAGGTATTCCCTGTGCACCTCCCGTCCAGCAGCTCTCTGGGTGCACAGCAAGTTCCATCTGAGGCACACAGTAATAATCATTGCTTATATACAAGTTCCCTTGTGTACTGTATATTAATGTCTGGCTGGTAATTTAATGGCACCTCTAGGCATAAACAAAAGTTTATTAAAACAGTAAGTAAAATGTTCCTGAAGACTGGCCTGCATTTTTTATTTTCTATTCAGCATGCCAAAGTACAGAGCCAGCCTCCTTATGCAAAAGGAAAGCTACAGAGTTAACACCGAATCACTTTGCACAAGTCAGACATAGCACAGTCTGATGCAATAGGATGCTTCATTTATTCTCACAAGCCCCTTTTTTACTGGTAATCTTTAGCAATGACAGCCATGAAGAAATTTGAATTATTGGGAAATTATACAAGTCCAGAAAGCAGCAGCCTATTGATTACTACTCATTTTACTTGTCATTTCTCAGCTAGGAAGCCACACAACAGCTAAAACCTTAAATCCCTCAGTAGCCAGTAGTTAGCAGTGCCCACCATAGTTAAGACTAAGGCATGCTCTGAACCTTGGGCACACAGAAGTAACACCATTCCTCCCCTATGCTTTTCATTCACCAGATGCTTTTTTTTTAAACAAATGATTTAGTGCTCTAAAACCACTGGGTTTCTTTTCTCATAACCTAATCTCTTGAGCTCAGTAAAATGTATATGTGCTTGCTAATGCGTATGTTTTAATACATTTACAGTGGGCAAGTAGATGGACACATTTTTTTAAACAACATTTAAGCAGAAACTTGAACTGATTTCCACATTTTAGATTAAAGTTATGGAGACATGAAAAACTCCAGTAAAAAAATTTGTCCACTGAGCAAATTCACTGTGAAGATGCTGGAGTGAGGAGCTGTGCTTTTAGCAAGTCTCCTTTCAAATCCCAACCACACTTCCAGACTGCAGACTGGAATTCCCCCTCCACTCCTCCACTGTAATTTAGTGTACACTAAGGACCAGGAAGCACTTCTCAGCTCCCAGGGTACATCACCACCTCTCTCTACAATGAAACACAACACCAAGGTTCTCAACTGGCCTCCTGGTTTCCACAGAAAGACAACGGAGCATTCAGACTGAAGAGAAGGTGCAAACACATGTTCCAACAGGTCCCATCAATGTGAGCACCCACAGGACTTTGGGAGACTGGAAAAAACCACAGCAGCTCCCAGCTCTTTGCTTGAAGCCTCAAAACTTCTGTCATAACCTAGAATGTTTATCTGTTTGCCACCCTCTACAGCTATCTGAAAGGAGGGTGTAGCCAGGTGGGGGTCGTTCTCATCTCCCAAGTGACAAGAGGAAATTGTCTCAGGTTGTGTCAGGGGAGGCTGAGATTGGATATTAGGAAAAATTTCTTCACCAAAAGTGTTGTTAGACACTGGAACAGGCTGCCCAGGGAAGTGGTGGAGTCACCATCCCTAAAGGTACATAAAAAAACGTGTAGAAGTGGCACTTAGGGGCATGGTTTAGTGGTAGGCTTGGCAGTGCTGGGGGAACAGTTGGACTGGATGGTCTTAGAGGTCTTTTCCAACTCAAATTATTCTGTGATCAAGGAACTCAAGCAGCTAAGTCAGAAACAGCACCAGCAAGAATTAGCAAGGAGGAGAAAGACTACAACTATCATGGAAAAAAATGCCCAAAATAAATCCTTTAATGCCTGTACAGAATAAAAATACATTTTATAAAAAATAAAAGCATTAATTGTGCATCAACTGCTTTTTAAATGCACCATTCTTCAGCTTTTTCATTTTTAGAACAAGTTTTTCTTTTATTTAAGAGACAATCTAATATAAACAAATTTGTTATTGACTTGTTAGCCTTAACCTGCAGAGTCTGGTGTCCTTTATTTATAGCAACATGATTTTAGCTTTTAAGAAAAAACACAGACCCTTGTTCAAGATTAGATATTAAAGCTTTGAGCATTCATCAGTAAGCACAGGACTCCAAGGCTTGCACAGAAATCTCAGGGGGACTTTTTGTCTATCAATATTTCGTGGCACTGCTCACATGAGAAAAAGGAAGAGATAAGGGTCAGGCAACAATGCCAGTGTAAGCGTGATGTGCACTTTGTGGTATTTCCCATTTCCAGTTAGAACATCAGGGCTGATATCTTATCTGTCATAAAATGCTGCCACAAAATATTCATAATGGACTAGCTATGCAAACAAGACCTAGCATGATCTGGCCCAGAACTTAAAATTAGGCAAATTAACACTGCCTTTGCAGCCTTCAGACTCAACCTGGCAGTAAGTCCCTGAAATCCTCATGGAGGTCAAGAGGTCTTCCACATGGGATGGCAATTCTTATTCAAACCATTCCCTCATATAAGACATTCAGTGTAAGTCTCTCTTTTCTTCTAGAGAAGAGTGTTTACAATTCTCACCATTAAAAGCAAGAATTCGTTCCCATTTTATCATTTTTAAATCTCCACAGTTGTGATTCAATCCATTTTTAATATTGCGCTGTCTTTGCAAGGTCCACCATTTAACTCCCGTGCAGAACAGCTGTGAAGACACAAGAACTGAAATTTTAGCCCTGGTTCAACAGAGCACTCACACACAGATATTTCAGGTGCTGCAGCTGGCGAAGAGGCTGATTTACTTAAATGCTGTGCTGAGTTAGAGACCTGTGACTTTATATCATATGCAACTTTAAACTGAGCTAATGCCAGTTATGGATATATGCACTGTCATAAACCACTGTTTTTTTTCATTCCAGGAACTGAAGGGAAAAAGGAAAACGTTGGTCAGAGTCTGGAAGCTTTGCATATTCATACTTCTCACAGTCGTTAAGTGTTTGAAAATTCAGGTAATGAGCATACAATACTCAGGCTGCCTTTGTATTGCTTGGGGGTTTGCCATTCTAGTAATATCTCTACAGAAACCCTTCTATCAAGACAGGGTTTTTTTGCCCTCAGATTGAATTAGCACTTGTACATTGAAGTTTTCAACATCACCCATAAGATTTTTCAACTTGTCAAAAGAATCTGCATGGTCTCTAACCATGAATAAAAATGATTTCAGATATCATCTTTATTTCAAGTTTTATTTCCTGGGATTAATCTAATTGATTGTGCTGGTGGCTTGTTGAACAGCTGCTGAAATAAACAGACTATTTGTCTTTCTATGTAAACATACAGGTACCTGGTTGAATTAAAGTTCATACCAGTGTTGAGGGGAAAAACATCCAACAATAACAAAAAAATACCCTGTTTGCCAAACTGACACCATACACCTAAAATTGCAAGAACTCTTAATTTTCCTCCTACTGATTTTATTAAATCTTTTATCATATAGATAAAAAAAATAAAGTCCAGTAGACCATATATAACCTCATTTTTAAAAATATATATCCAGATGCTCACACAGGGCATGCATGTTTTTCTCTTCTATAAATAGGAAAAATCCCATAAATCTTCACTTCAACATAATTCTCATTTTTTTGCTTAGAAGACCTAACCTTGTTCTGCATCTTTGATTACAATCTCATTAACCCTTTATATGGCTTCATAACAGACCAGGGTCTACACCGAAGACTGGAGGTTAAGTAAAGTGAAATGCAAATAGTTCTGGGCAGCTCCCAGCTGCAAATGTTCACATTTTTACTTTCCCCAAGTATTTCTAGTGAAGAAAATAGCATTGCCAATAGGAAATAAAAGGAATAAATTGTTCCAAATAATTCTTCTTAAACTCTGTAAAAAAAATTATTTAGTTGCCTTTAGATCCTGAGGCATCTTGATTTCCTTAGCTATTCTCATATGCATAATCACAAAATTATGGGCTGGCTTGGAGATAATACAAGTGTAAGTAGGGGGAGCCTCTAGCATCAGGGTGGAATTGGGCAAAATTAATTGCGTCTGTAATAAGATGCTGGAAAATAATAGATACACACAGGATCAGTTATAAATAGCCTTTTTATGCATAGATAAGCACCACTCTTAGCAGTGTGCATGTGCACAAATGAAATATTGATAAGCAGCACACAGTTGTGTCCAAACAGAAGGAAAGCTCCACAGATAAGACTTAGAATCACTAAATTATTTAGGTTGGAAAATACCTTTAGGATCGAGTCCAACCCTTAACCCAGCACTGACAGGTGCATCACTAAAACATGTCCCTAAGTGTCACATTTACACATCTTTTAAACACCTCCAGAGATGGTGACTCCACCACTACCCTGGGCAGCCTGTTCCAATACCTGACAACACTTCTGGAGTAGCAATTTTTCCTAATATCCAATCTAAACCTCCCCTGGTGCAACCTGAAGCCATTTTCTCTGGTCCAGGCACTTGTTGCCTGAGAGAAGAGACTGACCCCTGTTCAGCTACAACCTTCTTTCAGGGAGTGTAGAGAATGCTAAGATCTCCCCTGAGCCTCCTTTTCTCCAAATCTATCACTAAACAGCTAAAAATTTCAGAAAGACAGCAGAGACTTCGGAAGAGGCAAAACCAAGCTATGGTTGCTGAAAGAAGTTATTCAGTTAATGGCAAAAGTAAGCTATTCCCATTTGCTCAGATCAGTGTATAATTTGGGGGGCTGTATATCTTGGGATAGCCTATTTTTACCCTTAACTAAGGAACACAAAAATTCTAATCAGTTTTCAAATCTCAAGAGTCTAAAGAGAATTTGCATATCTGCATAAAGAAGGACCTGGTACAGAAGAATAAAACAGAAATCTTTTGGATTACACAAACTCAGGTGGGATGCTGCTGTGGTCAGTTCCCCAACAGGATTAAGCACAGTTGGTAAGACCTACCTTCTTTCAACCTCTCCTCTGGAATAATGCCAGCTGTAATTGTACATTATAATGAGCAAGAATCTTGAATTCACAGTACAGCAGTGAAGTTGTTTCTTCTCACCTTCAGTAATGTATTTCTGCCCTCCTTCTTCATCTTTGCTGTGTTGTTTTGTAGTTTATGTCAAACAAGTCTCATTCTTCTCATTACAGACAAAAATCTCTGCTTGTTGAAGTGCTGAGAGAGCTAATTCTTGTTGTTCTCACTTGTTACAGAAAACCTCCTGCCAAAGGAACAGTTTGGCTGAAAATATTATAAACAACCTCTCCTCCTTTACCCGCCACCACAGCTTGCTTTTAAGAAGTCTATTTTCATAAACAGTATGTCTTGTCTGCTCAAAACAGCATAACTGGGAGTTGCCATATCAAATACATTTCTAGAAGACAGCAGCAAAGGAATACCTTGACAGACTAATGATGACCTCCTGCAAGTCAGGCACTTAAAAGGCTCATTTCCCTGGTTAGCAGATTAAAAACTGATGGCTGAGTGGCACTGCTTCCACTCACTTGTCAAGGGTAATACCTGCCCTGTGGGCTACTGTGGAAATCACACCCAAACTCACCATGGAGGTGGCTACCAAATAAGTCAGTCTGACTGGGGGTATAGAAAACACAAGTTAATGTCAGCTTCCTGCAGACAGCAGAAAAGACTGAAGCCAGACCAAAAAATACAGCCCTGGTTTTTCCATCACACACTTTGCCTTTGTAATGCCCATGGATTTCTACAGCATTTCTTCCAGGTTAAAAGCAGGGTGGGAAGGATGAGCTTTCTTAAGGAGAAAACCTGTCTTTGTATCTATCTGGGTGTTTTGCCTGATGCCTAAATGCTAGTCTCTTAAAACTCAAATGCACACAAGCACACAAAAGAGATTTTAAAAACTAACTGTAGTTATTTAAACAGGTCTGTGTAATTCCTGAAGCAAGTAGAAGGGGTAGAAAATGCCTCATGTCCACAACTTAGAAATTCACTGATCTGTGGTCTCAGATTATCACCACTCAGCCCAAGCATTTGAGCTGGAGATAAAAATGAAGTTCACTCTTTGAATTTGATTTATTCTTTCAGACTTCAAAGCTGGTCAGAAAGCTTCGGTAGAAAAAGTGAAAAGTGAAATCTTCATTCTATTCAGGTTAATAGAGAAGGTACTCTAGACAGCTGAAGTTAATCCTGGATTTAGTTTCTAAATTCCAAGTCCTGATTTCATGCAAGTCCCATTAGCATTTCTGAAAGTATCAGGGACCAATACACTTCTGCTAAAACAACCTCTGCATCTGCAGGGATCGCTCACATTGCCCACACATACCAGCAGGTGCTGGATGATGATGAGTGAATTAAATTAATTTTCCCTTGGACAAAACTCATGCTAAAGCCCACTGAGGTCCTCCATGTAGGAGTGAGCAAAGCCATATGCAAGAAGGTGGGGCTGTTCCCCAGAGATTAGTGTTTGAAAATGGGAGACCAGAAGGAATTTCCCTAAAAAGCAAATTGTTTTTCCCATTTAAACAGGGAAAAAAAACCCCAAAACAGAATAAACAGCAAACTTTAACCAACTGGAATGGTGTTAAATCAAGCTATGGTATTTTTCATTAGGCTTTGTGCTAATTGTTTATTAATAAGAAGGAAGTTTTTGTCACCTTAGAGTGAGATACATGGGTATCCCAGAATCATAGAATGGTTTGAGTTGGAAGGTGACCTTGAAGATCATCTGGTTCCAGCCCTGCTGCTGTGGGCAGGGATGTGTAAGGCAGGCTGTGTCCTAGAGGTTGTTCATTTGTGTTCCCCCCATGCCCACCCACCAGAGGGTTTTGAGGAGCTCCCACCTGTGTTTTCTATTTTACCTGCTGTATTACCCTCCATCTCCTGAAGTTGCATTGGGCTACTATTTGTTCATCACTTTGCTTTATTAAGACGCAGTTCAGGTTTTCACCTCCGTTGTATGTTTTGCAACTGTGAAATAAGGATCTAAAAATTCAAAAGGCACAAGAGTATAAAGAACCTTTCAGACACCTTCTGCTTTCTGAAGAAGCCTCAGCAGACAGAGCAGTTCAGCAGTGCAGATCTGTTACCTGTGACCTAAAATAGCTCCTAACGCAGCAAATTACTTTAGGTATCAACATTGTTATGCTGGAATAAATGTAGAGCTCTTTCTACATTTTTGTCATGTTCTGATAAAATCCCAGGTCTGACAGGATATCTTGACTAAAGAGTCCACATGAAATATGTTACTAATTATTTATACACCTCTTCAAAGGCTCAGTGCTGCTACTTGTACTTCTTGCTACTCTTACCTACCCAGGCCCTAAAGCTGTTTCTCAATCACTGAACTGAAACCCCTTAGAGTAACAAGTTTATAATAGAGGTTCATAAACCTGGCAGTGATTAACAGCACAGGTTAATCAAATGGGTGTAGAACAGGCTTTTCCTCTTCTTTTCTTTAAAGGAAACTGGCCCCAAGTGTTTTTCGCTTTTTGCTATGTGGAAATAAATTCGCAATTAACTTTTACTTATTGGTGCTGCAGCAGCCTCTGAAGACCCCAGCCAGAAGCCAGCACTCGTTGTGCTCCTCAGCACGTAAATGTGCACCAGGGGACAGCAGTGACTCTGAAGAGCTGACAGCTCAGCACCATCCCCCTGAGCTCCAGGGACCAGGGATGGACTCTGCCAGGACCCACTCCTGGAATAGACCAGGCAGCCTCAAGCTTATGTGTCACCATGGTGACTAAAGCTGCTTGATGATTTAAAATAATTAAGAGGAGTTGTCCTCCACTGACACTGGTTGGTCAGCTTCTTTTGAAAATCGAAATTATCAAGTCCACTTACTGCCAAATCTCCTGTGTTCAATTCACTCCAAGACCAACAGGGTGCCCCACACAGAGGAAATTAGTATCTGATTGAAGCTGTTTGCAGTCAGACTCTCACTGAACATGATAGAGTAACAACAGGAAAATGGGCTAGGAAGTCTGAACTGCCCAAAATTTGGAGCCAGCAAAAAACTTCAAACAGAAAACAGCTATCAGTGGCTGCTTTCTATACCCTGAACCCATTGTTTATCAGTCAGTAGCCACAGCATTTTCATTTAGGATTTTCTGGAGCATGCTCTTGAAATAAATGGGATTAAAATCTTGATTCAATTCCAATTGAGAGAAAAAAAAAAAGTAAATTCCTGGACTGCATTAGCTAAGTGGAAAGACAAAAAAACAAACCCTTTTGAATTAGCACTGAAATGTATATTTGCTTCACCTCACTAAGTCAAAGGGATTTTTCCCTTGTGTTAATTGCTTCTAAAAATTGCATTCTCCAACCACCCATAGTTTGAGTGTGTGACAGACTGAGCCTGTACACCCAAGACCTCCTCTCAGGACTCTCCCTCACAGTTATGCAAACCCAGACTTCCTTCGCTGAGTTTGATAACAGAACCACCACATTAATCCAGAGCAAACTCATCCTCTTGACAGCGCTGCCTGCTCATGAGGTCCTGGCAGCTCACAGGGGCAGCAAGCACCCCTCATCCCCTGCCTGTATCCTATTGGGTTGCTGGGACCTGTCCCTTCTCTCCAGCTGTCAATGCTCAGGAGCATGCAGGTGCTGCTATGGGGGCTAAGTTAAGCTGTGCAAGTAATGACTGCCATGGGGTCACTCTGCTCCCTTACCCTCATCCCAGTCACTCATCAGGATGTATTTTTTTAATGCTTAGATTTATTTTTTTTTCCTGCTTATATTTTCATATTTCTATAGGCCTCCCCTATTTGTTTTGGTGATGAGCATGAGATTTCTGTACCAGCAAGTCAGAAGAGTGAGACCTGAGGTAGAAGACAGTAAGCACCAGTCCCCAATTCTTGGGTGTGCTTATTCCATACCTTGGACCAGTCCTGAAGGAAGATTTTCCTTCTGCAGAGTCAAGGACTCACAAAATGTTTTAAAGCCTCACCCCTTACAGCACTAACTCTTACCTCACCAGAGGAACAAAATCTTTCTCCTGAAAAAGCAGCGGCTCTCTGTCCTCTAGTGCTTATCGAATGAAACACAGACCATTCTAAATAACAAAAGCTACCCTCAGAAGGCATCTGCTTCCTTCTCACATCCTGCACTGCCATCACCTGTGATCCCACCCTCCTCTACCTGCTTTAAAATGCTGTTCTCACTTTCCATGACAGATTATAGCAATCAGGAACAAAAAACCAAACCAAATCAAAAAACTTTTTTTGCACATAAAATATTGGTAGACTTCAAGCAGGTTCTGAACAGCAAAATTTTAGCAATCTAAAAGAGAAAGTTGCTTCTCTTTCAGATAAATGCTCAATATCTCATTTATAGCCTGTGCAAAACTGTTGGTGGTGATTCATCTAAAAGGGGAGATTTCCTCTTTCTTTCTTCTACTTAGACAAATTGTCAAAGAAGGGGGGGAAAGGAGCTGGCAAGGACATCACAAAACCTGAAATAATTTTTTTGTTAAGTTATAGTTGGGGGTAGGTTTCTTTACTATTGAAAAGGTTTCAAAAAATGATATTATAGCCCTAACCTGAGCTCTGCTATAACCTGAAATCTTAATATTCTGATGGGTGCCAGTATAGGATTTAAGGTCCAATTCATACATACATTTACTAACAAACTAGGGAAATGCTAACTTACACAGGAATTTCTGCTTGCATAACATAAAGGGATGATGATTTCAAGAGGTAACTGTGTGCATACACTCAAGGATTGAGTTTTGTAGTCTCTGGCTCGTCAGCAATTTCTTTAATGGGAAAAATAAAGAAAAAATAAGCAAATTTCCCCACCAAAATAAGACTGCAAATTCCACTTAGCAGTTCCTTAGCTTTAGTACTGCTAGTACAGCTTGTCTCTCCTCTAGGTTCAGCTCAAACTCTGATTTTATAGCTGGTCTTTGACTTGGCAGGAGCCTTGCCTATCAAAAATGCACCAGTCCTGCTTTCATCTTTCATTTCCTTTTGCTCTGCAGAGGCCAGTGGCACCTTAAATCCCCAAGTTCAAGGAAAACCAGCAACTGTTCATACAGATACAGAGATCTGTTGTTTCCCACCTCTTTACAGGGAACAGCTCAATTTGTGAAAATAAATTTAAAAAAAAAAGTTGATTATTGCAATGAACTCTTACCTTACAATAGGTAAGGCAACATGACACAAATTCAAACAGTGAAATGCAGCCTGTTTTGAAGCGAAATGAAATATTGGACTGCCTCTTTCAAACAGATAGTCTTGCCAAAGAGCAGCACATCTCAGCTCTCAGAAGAAAGCTACCCAGCTATTCCCAGGTCCGGCTGAATTTTTAAAGAACACTGAAATGTTTGGAGCACTCACACATGTATTAATGCAGCAAAGAGTCTTCAAAATCACTTGATTTTTTTTTTTTTTCTGATTTAAAGTGGAATAAATAAAAGCAAAATCTAGTCATGTACCTTTGCTGAATTAATACTTCTTGTCTCCCCATTTAACCAGCTTGGCTTCTTTATATATGGATAGTGGTCTTGGTTATGGTCAAGGTTGACACTTCTGTTGCCTGACCCACTGTCACCACCTCAGTGCACATGCAAAATCATTGTCAAAATGTTACCAAAAAGATATATTGTGCAGGTACAGAAGAAAGTCTGCTATCCCCTGCAACATCATCCATTTTTATTACGCCACATTATAAATTACATTTTTCATTGTGTATCTTAGGCATGGAAAATAAATGCACTAACCCTCTAAAAATAAGATTCCTCACTAAAACCCCCTGTAGAAGATACCAGTCCAGAGCACACATTTACAGCTACATCATAAATCTTCAGTAAAAATGGGATTTATAAAAGCTGTGCTGACACAGCTTATCCACAAGATTCTGAAAACGACAGCCATGTGTAGAGAGCTCACCCTGCTAAAACACAGCTGTATGAATATTGAACATCAAACCCCACACAAGTCCTCTGACCTCTGCAGCAGCTCCCAAACCACCCCTGCCTGCCTCCCTCCCCAAGCAAGACTCTACCCACAGCTGGAGCACAACTGTGAATCAAATGGAGCAAAACTCTTTTCATCATTTCCTTTCCCTCACTTGCCTGCAGGAAGAAATTCTTTCTACCCACCTGTTCTGGGCTTTTCTCACCACCACCTTTTAGTATCTAAAGCAGTTGGGCCTTGCTAATTGATGAACTTCAGTGGCTTTAACCTGCAGGCATGTAACCCTCATTTGTCAGCTTCCTGAACTTTTCTGGTCTTCGGGTCCATTTTTAAGTATTCTGAGCAAAAACCTTCTTTTGCACTTGACCCAAGCCCTGCAAAATACTGTGACATGCCATGAAATATCCTTCTGGGGACACAGAAGGGCACCAGGTATTAGAGAGCTGTGAAGCAAGAACTCAACCCTGTTTCATTCCAAGATATACCTCTTGCATGATCCTTACAGTAGGTGAGTCCCAACACCCTGCTGGCCACCTGAAGGAGGATTTGCTTTTGGCTGTGGTTGAGGAGAGGAATTTTCCCAATTCTCTAGAAGCAGGCAGTAGGGCCAGGCACCCAGAAGATGCCAACACCTGGACACGCAGCCCAACCCTCTGGAGCCATTTCCAAGAGTCATCCTCCCCAGAGCAAACTTTCAGGGCTCCCCAGGGTCATGGGAACACAGATTAACTCTGGCTGTCACTGGCCTCTGTGGCCCTAAAGTATCACCGGGACCACGGAGGGAGAAAGGGAAGGGCCAGGGGAACACTGGGGGGAAAAAAAAAAAAGCAAAACCAAAAAAAAAAAACCCCCCCCCCCAAAAGCTCCAACCCTTCCACTCACTACCACAAATTGCGTGAATTTTCTGATTGCCCCAGCTGTGTTTCTATGGGTGGGGGTGGGGGGGCGGCACATCCCATCCCACCCTCCCCTCCCTTCCCGACTCTGCCTTGGAAACCCCCGCGGGACCCCGCCCGACTCCAAGCAGGGCACTCCCGAGTCCCTCCCCCCTCGCTAAAAGCCATCGCACAGCTGTCAGCACTTACAGCAGACAACTTCAAATGGTTGTAAAAGCTTCTTCAGCTCCAGCCTCCCCGTTCAGAAATATGCACAAACATATTTAAAAATTACATGGAGAAAAAAAAAAAAAAGGAAACGTTACCTTTAATAAAAAAAAATATCCAAGGAAAAAAACAAACAAACAAACAAAAAAAACACCACAAAAGGCCAAAAACCTCCCTATCATTTTGGCCTACTTTGGCCTAGAGTGTCTGAAGCCAACAGCAGCATTTTCAAAGGCAGGCGAGCACACTGGGAGCCCGGGTCACTGGGAAAGATGGGGATGCAGGGACCTGTTAGGAAGTGTTTCCTCCTCTCATGGATGTGCAGCAACAAATTCACTTACCCAGGGAAACATGCTGGCCTAAACAAGGAAAGCAAAATGCATTTTACTCAAGTAAGTTCAGCATGTCAGGCCAACAGAACTGCTAAGGGATTAACAAGTAAAAATATTATTTGAGTCTACATTTTATGTATATACACAGTAACAGACACAGAGTCACACACATGCAGCTTGATGATTTGAAAGGTTTCAAATGACAGCATCTTTGGGTTGTCCCAGGTCTCCCCTGTCAAAACAACCAGTAAAACAGTTAAACATTAATTTAGTTCAATTCAGCAAAGTATTTAAATCAGGATGTAAGGATAGAAGCTCTTGTGAGTAAACACCTCTATAGAAGTTTGTGTTACATGCTATGGACTGAGTTTTCCATTTTAAATTCTGCTTTGGATTGGCTGTACATACATCCGTCAATTATTAATCTCCTGTAATTTTTTTCTGGGTATAATTTTTTTCTTTCTTCAATTTTTCTTTACCTTCACAGTATCATTTTCTGAGCTGTCTTCTTTCCTGCGTGTCTGTGTGTTTGCAGTTCTTAACACAGAACCATTTAATAAGCTTTGATGTTCCTGGCAAAACTCCCATTGATCGTCTTGATTGCCTTTGTAAGAGATTTCAGTGGAATTCGATGGCTGTCTCAGGACTGGGGGAGACACGTGATAACACTCCTTACCCGCTGCTTCCAACAGGAAATGTTGATGCAAGCTGCAGATGCATTTCACAACTTGATTTCACTTTATTAACAGTCTTCAAAATGTACAATACTTCATTTATAAAAAGGGATAGGGAGCACAGGTGGATGCCTGTCCGTGCTCTGTGTGGGAAGGGAAGGGCTTTGATGTGTGCCCAGGGGTTGTACAAAAGGTGGAAAGCATTTCCACTGAATTTTAACCAATATAAAAAGAAGAGGATTTGTGATTAGCTTTGAATAAAACTGGGGTGGGTGTCTGTGCCCACATGAAAGGTGGACACCCCCACCATTATCATTGCTGTTACGCACAGATTTATCTACTGGGAATTAAAGACTGGTTTTCAAGGACTAGGTCTGAGCCCAGTGTGCCTGGCCTTGCAGGGATGGATGCTCCAGCACACATCTGATATTTCCAGGAGATTCTGGTCCTAGTGGGGCTTCCCCACCAGTCAGGTCCCAGTCCCACCACACTCTGATGGTGTGAACATTGAATTAAAGGGAGAAAACAGAATAATTCCCAGATATTTTCCACCACACATTCATGGATAAGTCCATGCCAGAGCTCACTAAAACTACAGAGACTGTGAAAGCACAGTCTGTGGTGTGGCACACCCCAAATACCACAGGCCACATGACCCTATCTCCCTAAATAAGTATTTTAACACACTATTTAAGGGCTCAGAGATACAACACCAGCCCAGTTACACAACTGTGCCTGCTCAGAAACATGAGGTTTTCATGATATTTTCCAAGGCGTATCAACTGTCACAATTTTTTCTTCCTGGCTGGAAGGAGCAGCCTGCCTGGTGAATCCTGGGGACCTGTAAAGAGATCAGCCAACACATTGCATGGGAGAAGGGGGAGAAAAGAAAATATTTTTCTTGAAGACTAAAGCAGATGGAAGACACTGAAAATTTACAAGGGCTAAGAGCTCCGAGCTGAGGACATGGCTGTGTTGGTGATGAAATTAAAAACCACAACATTTTCCCTTAGTTAGAGCAAACCCTGAAAGATATCTGAAATGCAAGCACCATCTTTCGTTGCACTGAGTGCCTGGCACCAGCCTCCAGGCACCAGGCTGAACGCAGGCATCCTCATTGCTCCAGTTAAATGGCATACAGAGGGAGGGAGAGAGGAATTTCATGCTTAATTAGGGAATGTGTTTGGAATATGATTTGTGATAATACATCTATAACAAGGGGAATTAATGAAAATAATTAATGAAGGCTAATCTAAGATACCAGGGTTTTGTCTAAATCAGCAAGAGTAGAGTCCCAAGGACATTCACAGTGTGATTTATAGGATTTTTTTTAATGATACATGAGGTCTTAATGTTTTCAATACAAGTAGGAGCTGGGAATGTGGTTAGGGAGAGCTCCCACCTGTGAGACTGTCTGTAAAGTGGGTTCCTGTGCTCTTGTGAGAGTTAGATCTGAATTTATCTGCTTTGTATTATCCAGTGTTTCTTTTCCTTTAGAAGCTACTTTATGTCTGAATTTCCCTCTTTACAATTGTATCTTGATATGTAAGGAAGAGCAGTGAAGTCTGCTGCATATCCAGCTGCTCTAATTTTACAGTGTTTGAACAGCAGGTATATCTCAAAAAAAAAAAAAAAAAACCAAATCCAAACCATCATAAATACAGGCAAGATCACAGCCTTGCAGGACACTCATGACCCTTGAGCTATAAAGCATACAATGGAAAGTGGAATTTAAATGAATGTATTAAAAATAACTTTTGTACAGTGCCATGGCAAATGATTGCTTGCAGGTGCAAACTTTTGTACAGCACCAAGCAGGTGATTGCTGTGCTGATGCCAGCTAGATGACACAGGGCAGCAGAGCCACCATTGCCAAGGCTATGGATGACCCTTCCTGAGGTCTCCAGGGCTGGCAGAGCCTTGGAAAAGCCTGAGGAGGTGTGTGAGTGTTCTTGGTCTCCCCTGCCACACTGGGCCCACCTCAAACAGAAGCCCCAACAAAGAGGAGGGGTTGAAATCCAAAATGAATGTGCCAAAATGAATGCCAAAAAAATCCTGTAGAAAGACAGGTCCTGCCTCCACCTCCACCCTCCCTCTTGGAAAAGTGGTTTTGGAATGGTGTCCTGGGTGTTGTAGGGAATGTGCAGTGTGTTTGAGCAGAGGAGAGGCAGTGTGAGCTGGATGGCTCCTGCTTAGCAGTCTGCTCACATCGTTCTCCCACGAAGAATATTCAGCTTTCTTTGTCTAAAATGTTGAGTGGTTGTGAATAGTAAGGATAGACTATCTGTAATTATTTTTAAATTATTAATGGTTTTGTTAGATCCCTTCACTTCTACATTAGGTTTCTGTTAATGTAAGTTAAATCAAAATGTACTTCAGTTTCCAGGCGGCTCCCAAATGTATTTTTCATTCTTTCATAACATTACTTCAAGTTCTCGATGAGGTGTCTATGATAAAGTTTGCTCCCGAGCCAGCAGACTTCCAGTCCTAATGAATTCAGCGAAAGGCTCACCAGGCAGGGCTCTCATCAGCCGGGCTGGATGGCAAAGGAGGAGGCCATGGCTGCATCGCCAGTCAGCGTCCCAACCCCCAGCTCCCAGGTGTCGTACCCCATCCGTGAGAAGGAGTATGGGATCCACGGGGGGATCATCAAAGACAGGAGCCACATTTGTCAGAATAACTGAGTTACTTTATTGGCACTTTGCATCGTGCTCAGGAGACGCAGCTTGTTACGCCGGGCACTGCTGGTCAGAAAATATCCGCGGAGTGCCTGGCTCAGGGCTCGGACCCTGCAGGCGGGAGGAGAGGCTCCCGCTTGCCACCCTGCCCCAGGAGGTGCTCTCGGATGGCGGACAAGAGAGGGGCACCAATGCGGATTTCTCTTCCCTCCTCGCCTCTCAGCCAAGGGTTCGAGGGTCTCCCCCCTGCCCGGCCGGCGCCCCGCTCCTGCCGGGGGTGGCGGCGCTGGGGAGAGGAGCGTGCGGAGTCAAACGCGTGCATTCAACACAAACGCCACGAAAAAATGCCTGGATAAATTATGCAGAGGGATTTCTGGATTTCTTTCAAGTAATTAAGTTTCGATTTCTTGCATTTATTTTAGTGCCAGGAAGCACGAGGCGCCACGGACGGCAAAACTCTTCATTGATCGTTCCGGGCTTGAAGTTTGACTTCGTGACTTGACTCGGCTCGCGGCGGCGGCGCGGCCGCAGATTTGGAGCGGGAGAGGAGATTTGGGAGAGGGGGAGCAGGGGCCGGTGCGGGCGGCGATGCCGGGCTGGCGGCACTGAGGGGCCGGGGATGCCGGGGCACCGCCGGCGTGCGGGGATAGCCCCGGGCCGGTGCATCTGTCCGCACCCGCGGAGCCTCCGCGGCATCGGGGCCGGGTCGCCCCCCGTGCCCAGAATCCCGGGAGAGCGTCCCGGAGGCGGTGGGGGCCGGGAGCGGTGCGGGGCACCGGGCGGCAGGGCCGGGACCGGCGCTGCCCTGCCCTCAAAACAAAGGTAGAGTTTGCTCAAAGTGTAGCCCGCATCTTAATGGATTAAAAATTCATAGGGCGCATTAGGTTCGGTAAAATATGAATGCGCGTCTTTAAATTTTAATCGTAAATCAGAACATGGATACATGAGAGGCGACAGTGATTTCTCCCCAGATGTCTGCGTGGGTCAGGGTGTGGGCGTGGGTAAGTTGGAGGGGGGCTCTCCTTTTATTTAGGCGGCCCAGCGGCGCGCAGATCCGGCTGCGGGCCCGCGGGGCCGCCGAGCTGCCGGGGGGCGGCGGAGCCTCCGCGGCCGCTGCGGCTCCCCCCGGCGCCCCTCCCGACTCCGGGCGGGGGGTGCGGATGGGCAGCGCGGGGGCTACACGGAAAAACCCCAACACCCTGAACACAAACAAATAAACAAAATCACGAAGAAAAGCGGGGGGAATGGGAAGGTGCTGGGCGGTGGAGCCGCGGGCAAGGCGCTGCCGGCAGCGGGCACAGCGGCCGCGCAGCGCTGCGCGGGGCCAGAGCCGCGGCGAGTCCCTGCAGCGCGGAGAGCCACCGCGGGGACCCCCGGGGTCACCCCGGGCCCGGCACCGAGGAAAGTTGGCCCAGCTATGCGGCCGCGCCGCTCCGCGTCCCGGTGGCGGCCGTTCGGAGCGGCGATGAGCGCTCGGCGTTTCGGAGATCGGTTGTCAGTTGCTATTAAAATCAAGATTAATTCATATTAACGATATGCGTTCTCAATTCTCCCGTGTGACAGCATACATTAGAACAACTATTGCGAGTAATTAAACTCAGTGCGGGAGGGGTTAAATGTATAGCGGGGGGGGAGGGGGTTCCTCCTCACATTTCTCTCCTCCAAACTTGAGCAGGAGAGCCGGGCGGGCAGAGCCCCTTCCCCGGCTCCGCGCACCCGGCAGGCTGGCTGCCCTCGGACCTCCCCGTGCCAACGAGGTATTTTCTTCTTTTTCTTTTTTCCCTCCCCCCCCCTTTTTTTTTTTATTTCCTCTCGCCGGGAAGCGGGAGCATTCCCTCGTTCTCCCGCACACCTCCCGGCACGCCCGCGCCGAGGCGCGCAGCGCTGCGGCCGCTGCCGGGGAGGCGGAGGCGGGGGCGCAGGAGCGGCCGGGCGCGCTGCGGGGACCTCGGCGGAGGGAGGCGGGGGACAGCGGCCTCCCTGCCAGCCCTGCCAGCCCTGCCAGCCCTGCCAGCCCTGCCAGCCACGGGCGGGCCGCACCCCGCGTGGGCACGGCCCGCGATCGCCTCAAAACGCGCAAAATATTATTGAGGGCTCTTTCTTGGGCGTTGGAGATGCTCGACGCTTTAGACTAATTAGACAAGCCAAAAGCCTTTTGAAGATTAAGCAAATTGGACAACCCTTGTTAATTAGAACATAATTTAAAGTTTGAAATTATATCACTCATGAAGTAGCCTAATTAGTATGACGATATGTTAATAGCCTACCGAGACACGAAGCGCAGAGGTTTGGCATGAACTCCTTAAAGGTTTGCAAGAAAATCCTCTTTCCTATGTTGTCATTAATAAAAGATTTCTATAGACTTCAGCCTTTCAACGGTGACATACAATTTATAGTACACACAATGCATTAGCCCATAGTGCTGCTCAATTTTTTTACTATTATGAAAACTAATAAATTCGTCAAGCTGAATTAAGCATACAAATCAGATGAGGCATAACAGATTACATATTGAAGCGCCGTGTCTCCCGAGCCTAAATGAAATTTCAATCTAATAATTCCTTCCTGGCCCGGCCATAATTTGTTTAGAGATGTTGTTCTACTTCTTTCCAAGCGCTATTCACACCATAATTAAATGATACTCAAGCTTTTAACTTTGATTTATTTCATTTCTCGGAGCTGGCGACAGTGAGAGCTGATACAATGTAATTTTTTTTTTATTTCCCTTAAAATTACCAAGTCTGCTGTTTAGGTGAGAAATTAAACACCTAAGCACTTATTTTAACCTTTTTACTGCAAAGTGAAATTCATGGAAATAAACCCGACCACTCCAGGAAAACCGACTTTCCCCGATGTCTTTTCTCTCTCTCTTTTTTTTTTTTTTTCCTTTTTCCTTTTCTTCTTTTCCTATTAGACAGGCGTGGGAAATTGGCGGGATAGCAGTGCGCTTTTGCGGGAGGATCCCACCGGCTCCCCGCCGATGGGGGACGCCGGCGGGGGCAGCCCCTGGCCGCCGCTCCCGGCCTTTCTCCGCGCTGTCCCCGGGCAGCGCCCGGCGCATCCCCCGCCCCTCCGGAGCGGTGCCAGAGCAGCGGCGGGACACTCTGGCTGTAGGTGCGTGGTGAGCCCGGACGGGACTTTTTTCCTCCCTTTTTAAAAATTATTTTTTCTTTCCATGGAAGGTGGATGTGAGGCGGTGGGGTCGTCGCTTTCCCCACCTTTCTTTTTCATATTTTTTTCCTTTTTGGCTTTTTCCCTCCCCTTTCCGGGAGGCGACGGGGCGCGGCGCGGCGGTGAGTGTGGGAGCACGCGTGGGCGTGGGAGCGGCGGGGGGCGGGCAGGGAGCGGCGGAGGAGGGGGCCGGGGCCGAGGAGGCAGGCGCGGAGGGCCCTTCCCGAGGAGTTGGGCTGTAGTGACAGGCGAGAGGGGAGGGGAGGGAGGGGAGAGAGTAAAACCCACCGGCGCGGCGGCGGGGAGGGCACTTCGCGAGAGGCGAGGGCCGGCGCCGGAGCGGAGGCGGCGGCGGACAGCGGCGAGCGCCCGGGCGGAGGGCGGGCAGGCGGGCAGGAGGCATCCTGCGCATCCCCCGCGCAACCCCGGCTCGCCGGAGCCGCCTCTCCCTCTCGTCCCCGGCGGGGCTCGGGCAGCCGGCTGGGGGGCGAGTGGGATTTTTTTTTTTTTTAATTTTTCGGGGGTGGGGGCGCGGGGTTCCTGTGGCTTTTCCGGGGGGTTTGGGCCCCCGGCCCCGCGCCCCTGCCCTCCTCCGGCGGCCGGCTGCCGGCGGGCCGGGCCGCGGCGGCGGAGAGCACCATGATGATGTCTCTGAGCAGCAAGCAGCCTTTCGGCCTCCCCCACGGCGGCGGCAGCGGCGGCGGCCTCCACGAAACCAAGTACTCGGCCCTGCACACCGCCTCGCCCTGTCCCTCCGCCGGGGCCGCCGCCCCCGCCGCCAGCTCCCCCAGCAGCACCGGCAGCGGCGGCTCCGCCGGACGCGGCTCCGGCTCCGGCCCCGGCGGCAGCGGCGGCTCCGGCTCCAGCTCGGGCTCCGGCCCCGGAGGCAGCGGCGGCGGCGCGGAGGCGATGCGGCGGGCCTGCCTGCCCGCCCCTCCGGTAGGTGCCCGCCGCCCGCCGCCCCGCTTTAAGGGGAGCCCCTCGGCGGCCCCCCGGATCCGCCTGATGATTTTTTCATGGCCGTGCAGCAAATCACCCGGCTCCACCGGGCGCTCGCCCAACTTATGCATGCGGCGGCTCTTGCCGCTCGTATTAATTTTTATGACCTGGGATGCTGCGTGCGGCTGGTGCGTGTGTCCGTCCGTCCGTCCGCCCGCCCGCCCGCCGCGGCTCCTCTGTGCGAGCGGCTGCGCGCCGCGCCCGCTCCCTCGCCCCGCTCTCTCCCTCTTCTCCTCTCCTCTCCTCCCCCCCACCACCCCACCCCCCCCTCCTTTCTCCAGGATTTCTCTTTTAACATGCTGGGAAGGTTTTAGTGGCACGGCGGAGTGCGCGGGGAGGCGAATTCCCTGCTGAGCGTTATGTGTGCCTTCTATTTGCAATTGCAGAGCAATATATTCGGCGGTCTGGACGAGAGCCTGCTGGCCCGCGCCGAAGCCCTGGCAGCGGTGGACATCGTCTCCCCGAGCAAGAGCCACCACCACCACCCGCCGCACCACAGCCCCTTCAAGCCGGACGCCACGTACCACACCATGAACACCATTCCCTGCACCTCGGCCGCCTCCTCCTCCTCCGTGCCCATCTCCCACCCGTCCGCCCTGTCGGGCACCCACCACCACCATCACCACCACCACCACCACCACCACCAGCCCCACCAGGCGCTGGAGGGGGAACTCTTGGAGCACCTGACGCCGGGGCTGGCGCTGGGGGCCATGGCGGCCCCCGACGGCGCCGTGGTCTCCACGCCGGGCCACGCTCCGCACATGGCCGGCATGAACCCCATGCACCCGGCGGCGCTGGGCATGGCCCACGCCCACGGGCTGCCGGCCCACATGGGCTGCATGAGCGACGTGGACGCCGACCCCCGCGACTTGGAGGCCTTTGCCGAGCGCTTCAAGCAGCGCCGCATCAAGCTGGGGGTGACCCAGGCCGACGTGGGCTCGGCGCTGGCCAACCTGAAGATCCCGGGGGTGGGCTCCCTCAGCCAGAGCACCATCTGCCGCTTCGAGTCCCTCACCCTCTCACACAACAACATGATCGCGCTCAAACCCATCCTGCAGGCGTGGCTGGAGGAGGCCGAGAAGTCCCACCGCGAGAAACTGGCCAAGCCCGAGCTCTTCAGCGGCGCGGAGAAGAAGCGCAAGCGGACCTCCATCGCTGCCCCCGAGAAGCGCTCGCTGGAGGCCTATTTCGCCCTGCAGCCCCGGCCCTCCTCCGAGAAGATCGCCGCCATCGCCGAGAAGCTGGACCTCAAGAAGAACGTGGTCCGCGTCTGGTTCTGCAACCAGCGCCAGAAGCAGAAGCGCATGAAGTACTCGGCGGGCATCTGAGCCGGCCGCGGAGCAGCACCGACAGCATCAGCGCCACCGCCACCGACAGAAAATCCGATAAACAACCAGAACAACAAAAAGGAAAGGAGGAAAACAACCCCAAACAACCCCAGCCCACCCCGCCGTCCGTCCCGCACCCAACTTTCGGGGGGAACTTCCCCGCGGAGCCGCGCCCGGACCCGCCCCGGCAAGTACCGCTGGTTTTTATTGCTAACAGACCTCGCCCGGGTGGCAGCGGGGTGACCACGATGTCATGGCTTTCTCGGGACCCAAACTTGAATCTAGAGTTGAGGCTTCGCACAGTGAGAGACGTCTCAAAAGTATTTTGATTTAAATAATAATAATAATAATAATAATTAAAAAAAAACAGATGGCAGGTTTTTCTGCATTTACACTGCGTATTATAAATATATAAATATATATATATTTTTACTGTGGTTATTATCCTTTTCCTTCTCTGAAGTTATAACGCTTAGGGAAAGAGCTGATCCTGCTGTGTTCACTGGTCTTCAAAAGCTATTATTAGATTACTGCCAAACAACCCCTTGTAAATTATTAATTTATCTCTCTAGCAACTTCATTTTGTGCTCATTCTAATTAATTACACCTCTTTAATCTAAGTCTTGATAAAAGCAAAAAAAAATTGTTAGTGAGAATCAAATATTTTGTGTTGGTAGGATTTATGAACGTGAGCTTTTCTTCTTCTGAATGTCCCTTTTGGCCATTTGTAAATTGTCACCTGAACCTAAGGTATTTCTCTGGCGAGTATTCTTATTCGTACGGCGTCGGCACCCTATAGTAGATGTCCTACATTATTTGTGTAGCCTGATTCACTGTCCGAGGTATTTGTTTACCGCGTTACATATTTAATGGGGATTCCCATATTGTCCCCACCACACGCTGCTCCCGAAGTGAGAAAGGACGTGGCCGCGTAGGTGACAGCGCTGGGGGGGTGGGGAGGGAGGGGGGTTGGGATTGTCGCTTCGGGTTTCTTGCCAGCACAATATCCGTCTTTCTCCATTTCAAAGGTGTATCGCGACGGTATTCAGACCGGCCGGTTATTTATTTAATTATCCGATTGCTTATTTATTTATTTATTTGTTCGGTTATTTATTACCTTTAATTGCAATACTTTTCCACGGAGGAAAGTCCCTTTTTGGAATTCTGTTTGTGAGAAAAGCCAAATTAAAATTTGTAGGGAAGGGGAGCGAGCGACCGAGGCTGCACTGCTTGTAAATTCACAACCGATTTGGTACACTTCTTTTTGGAACAACAACAATAAACTAAGGGTACTCGGTTGGGTACCTGTATGTATTGTAAATATTTCATTGGCGTTGACGCACATATAGATATATTCTTACAGATTTCGCTGTATCGCTATTCTATCCAAGACTGTTTGAAGTCTTAAGTTCTGTACATGACGCGATTTCGGTTTTTTTTAATTTTTTTTTAATTTTGTTGGTTTTGTTTTGTTAATAGGAGGTTTATTTATTCTAGTAATGTACTAAGTTATTTTTAAATGTTGTTAAAATGTCTTTCATTAAAAAAAAAAAAAAAACAGGATTTTTACGTTTTATTGGCAAAGCGCGTTTGCTGCTTCTTGTTTTTTCCACCGCCAGCCTCTGCCCGAGCTCCGCGCCGCCTCCGGGCATGGGGAGCGGTCCGGGGAGCGCAGGCAGCACCAGGGACAGCTCCGCGCCCGCGGCCCGGCGTGCGCGCAGGGACTGGGGACACGGGGCTGTGGGGTGTCCCCGCTCCCCGAGCTGCTGTGTCCCGTCCCCCGGCAAGGGGGACCCGAGGGTGCCTCGCAGACTAAGGCGTGAAAATAACCCTTAAATTTGAAAAGGGAAAAGTAATTTCCCCGCGCGGCCCTCACAAAAGCCGCGGAGGAAAAAAAAACCCGACGGCGGCGGGCGAAGGGGGGAGGGAGATCATACACGAACCGCGATTAAATATTCATATTTCCGCCCAGCCACCAGCTCCAGCTGCAGCTTCAAAGCCGCCCGGGCACGCCGAGGGTGCCGGCGGCTCCGCGGGCGCGGAGGCAGGGCCTGGTGCCCCGCCGGTGTCCGCACCCACGCCCTCCCCGGCCCTGCCAGCCCTCGTCGCTGTCGCTGCCGTCGAGGCCCCGCAGCATCACGGCTCAGCCCCGCGGGCGCGCAGGGGGGGTTGCCTGCTCCTCCATCCGCGGCCGAGGCTCGCAACTTTTTGGGAGGGGGTGGCGCTGTGTCCCACGCACCCCGCCGGGACCCCCCCACGCGGGAAGTGCCCCCTGCCCCGTGGGCTGGGCTGCCGCGCAACCTCCGCGGGCGCGGGGCTGGTTCTAAAAGGTGAGGGAAGGCAGGAGGAAGCAGGGGAGCGGCCGTCAGGGGAGCAGGGTTAGGCAGCCCGGCTGGGGCAGGGCCCGGGCGGCCCCCGAAGGCAGCAGAGCTCCCCCCCAGACCGGGAGAGGCGAAGGCGGCGAGCGGCGAACAGCCCCTGAACCGCCGCTGCGCCCTCTTAAATGAGCCATTCACTTAAAGGCTATTACGGGCGAATTAATAAATTACACAGCGAATTATTAAATCCAGATAATTACAAGGAATAAGTAAGTAATCATTAGTTATCTCAGCTAATTACTGTGGGTCAGAGCGAGCGAGAATGTGAAATCCTCCTCGGGAATTGAAATTAACTTTGCACTGTGAGTCTCTCTGCTTGACATCCCCAGTCTGTAGGCACATGGCAGCTCCCCTGTGAGCTCGGCTTTCTATTTAACTTGGAGAGAATGGAAATAAAATTAAGTGGCGATGTGATAATAGGAAGCTGCTTAGAAAGCAAACGCGGTGGGTTTTATTTTTTACCTTTTACTGCCTGGAGATAGATCGCTCTCGAGTTTGCCAAATTAAAAACCTGGGGCAATTAACCGACTTCTCCCAGTACCTGCCGGTCCTGCACTTGCAGACGATTAACAAACGAAAAGGCACGGAAGAGCCGGGGGGCTGAGGGCTGTATGGGGGTCCAGAGGTGCCCGGGATCCAGGAGAACCGGGCCGGGTGCCAGGGCAGCCCCTCCGCTGCCCGGGCCGAGCAGGACTGAGGCACCAGCGTGCTTTGTTTTGGGAGACAATAAGCTGACGAGCTCTAATGAGGGTCCTCGTCTCTTCCGTTGATCTTTCGCCAGATCCTCCAGGAGCCCCCCCTTCTCCCCCAACACCCATCTACAGCATCACTTCCCGGCTTTCCTTCACGTGCATCTTTTGTAAACAGCAGATCTATAGGCGGAGATGCCCACGCTGCTCTCGACGGGTTTTGCCCGCATTAAAACAACAACAACAACAAAAACAACTGCTGTGCGTGCACGGCGAGGAAAAATATCTCGGCTTCTTTGCCTTTATCAATTGCAATTAGGTGGACAGTCTTCCCCCTCTTTCCTTGTTCCAGTCTGGGATGATAATTAAAATTTAATGAAGCCTGGGAGTAGCAGAGCTCTGTCTGGGGACTGTGGAATAGAATATTTTAACTGTACATTTACACCAAGTGTCTGGCTTCAAAGACGTGACTGCTTTTAATCTCGAATTAGAAAACCACAGACCTGAAATTAAATATTAGCCACCCTCGGCTCCCCTTCCTTCCCGCCACACGGTCACGCCTGTGTTTGCCTGCCTTGCCCCACGACACGCACACATCCACGTCTCGGGTCTCCAATTACCCTCGCGTTAATAATAAATGGCTTTGCCGGGGTGCGGGCTTCCCCCTTTCTTTTCCTTTTTTTTTTTTTTTTTTTTAAATAAGGTTAATGCAATATTAATTGCTCGTAGCTGCTATAAGAATGCACCGCGTTTTTCCAGGAACAAATCGATGGATCGGGGCGGCGAGCACCGAGCAGGAGGGGCAGCCCCGGGGCCGCCCGGGTGAGTACAGCCTCCAGCGGGGCCCTCCGCGCCCGCGCAACTCCCGCGCCCCTTCGCGCCCCGGCCCGCCGGTCGCTGTCCCGCTGAGGATGGGGGCGGGTTGTCGTTTTCCCTCCCAAAATGCTCTGTCGGAGGGATCCCCAGCAGTGACCACTCCCAGGACAGCCCGGTTTCTGATCCCGGCGAGGTGACCGGCGGTGGGGGGAGGATGGGGGACAGCGTTCTCCTCCCTCCTTTATGGTTGTTGTTATTTTGGCAGGTGAGCCCCGAGCCCCCCCGGAGGAGGGAGCCCGGCCGCGCAGGAGGGGAACCTGCCCCGCGGCTGCGCCTCAGCGCGTCCCGCAAAGGTAAAGGAGGGGCTTGGAGGGAAGACGAGGACACCCCGCAAGTCAGCGGGGTGGCGGGTGGGATATAGAAAAAGAATCACAGCCCATCAGCCAAAAAAAATCCCCCAGGAAAATCCGCGAGTTCCCCCAAACAGCCAGGACCCCCTTCCCAGGGCGGGGGAGTTGCTGACCTGCTGACACGGCTCCTCCGTGCGGGAGCATCCCGGAGCCGGGCAGGGCCGGGGGTGGGCGGGCAGGAGCCGCGGCCGCTGCGCGGGGTAGGTCACGCCTTCCCTGGCCCGGGGCCTGGCCTTCAGCTGGCACTTGTTGACAAAAACAAGAAAAAAAAATTAAGAGCAAGAAAAAGAAAGAAACCAACCAAAACCCTGTCCCCAAACTGGCCACGACCCTCGAACGAAAACAACGGAGAGGAAACAGAAGCGCTCGCAGCGCTCTGGGAGGCAGCCGGGACACCCCGGGAGCGTGTGTGTGTGCGGGATCCGGCTCCGCAGATGGGCCCCCGCCCCTGCCCAGCTCTCCGCGGGGCGCAGCGCTGACCGACCGGGTTGGTGCGGACCCCCGCGGGCGCTGCGCACTGTCTCCCGCAGCGGCACAGCCGCCCTCTGAGCCCGCCACCAGCCCCAGTGGGACGAGCCTCCTCCTCCTCCTTCCTCCGCCACGGGGAACCCGGGCGGCCCTGGGGCAGACGGAGCTGTGCCGCTGTGCGCAGGTGGCGGTGCGGGCGCGGCGCCCCGCGCAGCCCCGCGGAGTTTGCGCGGCGGTGGGGCCGGGGCTGCGCGCCCCGTCGGGCTGAGGCATCGCTCGGCGGCGCGGCGGGGCTGGGCTGGGCTCGCCTCCCCGTTTATACAGAACAGGATCATTTACATAAAGTCCTTAAGGCAAATAACTGTTGGGGCTCTAATTTATATCTGATCGAAAATTAGCCGTCATTATGCGCTCCATTAGCAGCGTCTTTAATGTGCTTCTAAGCACCATTTGTCAAGCGGCTTGTTAATATCCTTCAAGTCTTTAAAGTTGAGAGCTCATTAAAGAGTGCGCTCTGTTATTGATGTAATTTAGATGAGTTTGGAGGAGCGAGTGCGCCGCGGACAACCTGGATGAGCGGGGAGAGGCTGGGGCTGTCCCGGGGCCCGGGGGAGCGGCACCCCCGGCGCGGTGGCCCCTCACGGCCGCCCCTGACGGCGGCGCCGGGGCCGGGGGAGCATCTCCGGGCCGAGGCGGAGTAAACGCTGTTAATGATGTGCAGACGTGACTCCGCCGCCTCTCCCCCGCTCCATCGGAAGAGCATAAAGGCCAATAAATTACCTCCGCTGCTTATCTGAAAATCCATCTATCCTGTCGCCTTTTTTCCTTCCGCCGGAGGACATCGCGTTTGTGCAACACGCTGAAGCCGCCCCTCGAGGGCGAGCTGTGGGGCAGCGCCCTCTGGCACCCCCGGGAGGCTCCGGGGCCAGGCTCGGCCCCTCCCCGCCCCAAATCCTGCGGAAACCAGGTGCCTGTGGGGGCAACCCCGGCTGAGCGCTGTGTCCCCCTCCCCCGGGCAGTGCGGGGGCTGGAGAGGAGGGTCCTCCCCTGCGCCGCCGTCCCCGGGCTTCCCCCGGGCAAAAGCAATAAAGCGGGTAATTAGAGTGCTAAAGACGGATGTAAATAACGGGGAGGAGGCGGCGGTGACAGGCGTGCGACGGGGCCGCTGCCCCCGGGCATGAGGAAAGGAGCCCCGCCGTGCCCGCCCTGAGGCTCTGTGAGGGGCGCTCGCTGCCCCAGCGGCCGGGGGCACCGGCAGTGCAGAAGGGACTCAGCACCTGTGGGAGAGTCCCCTTGTCCCCCGGAACCCCAGGGCGTGCAGGGCAGAGGAGCTGCTGTTGCGGGGGACTGCTGCAGGTATCAGCAGCCTTTCAAACCCCGCCGCAGCCCGGCAGCCCCCGCGCAGGGGCTCCAAGTGGTCTTTCACAGAGGCTTTTGCCAAAGGGGTGTCTCCTTCACCCCACGGGCCCAGGGACACACGGACACCCTATTTTTCCTAGAAGTGTGATGTGTAAACAGCCACACGTGCGATCCAGCCCTTCTCAGCTCTCAGCCACTGAGCCCAGGGGTACTCCCCATCAGGGCAGGGTGGGGTGCATCCAGCCCTGGCCCTCACATGTCAGTCAGATGGCTGCTCCTGACCAGCTGGGCATGTCTTCTGCACTTTGCATGCTCTAGCACGCAAAGGTAAAGTGTCTTAGACCTAGAGCCGGGAGATGACCTGTCCTAGAGGAGCCACCACTTCTATATTGGTCCCCAAGGCTCTCTGGGCAGAGGAAGAGAAAAATACCCTCAAGGCAGCGAGTGAAACCACCACCGTGGGTGGGCAAAAGCATGAGGCACAAAAAGCCACCAGGTGGCCCGAGGGTGATGTGATGTGTTGTCCTTGCAGATGTGCCCTTAGTGATTGTCACCAGGAGCACTCAGGAGCTGCAGCACAGTGGCACACGGCCCTGGCTGGCGTCTGCTCGCTGTGTCCGTCTGCGTGTGGCATTTGGGGACACAGTCCTCTCAGGGTATGTGTGGGCACACGTGGGTGGCCTGCTGGATTTGAGGAAGGCTTGCTGTGTGACGGGAAGCCCTTTCTTATCCATCTTTTCACTCACTCATAGCTTTTAGGGAGGACAATTGCAGGGAGATAGCTTTGTCTGTATTGAACAAAGCCATTCCAAACCAGGATGTCAAACATAGACTTGCTCATGCTGGATGAGGAGGGAAACCCATGGAAGAGACTCATGTTATGACTATGCCAACATTTTATAGCAGCAGTGTGGCTGCAGTTTCTACAAAAGCAAAAGGCAATTCAGTTTCTTGCCATATTTTGAGGGCAGAAGTTGTGGATGTGCAACAGCAGATGAACCATGTCCTGTTCTCACCCTGGACATGCTTGTGGGGGGGCTTCTGGCAGTGACACAAGTGGCAATGCCCGCTGGGCAGCAGCAGGGAGGTCCCTGGGCCAAAGAAAGGTGTAATGAGCAGGGCTCGTGCAAACCTCAGCATAATACAGGTACACACAAACATACAGACACAGCAGATGTTAGGTAAAAAAAGGCAAAAGGTGTCACCTTTTGAAATAGTTTTTACATCTTGATTTGCAAAATTTCTTTCCTGATTGCTCTTCCTTTTAGAAATACAGATTCTTTAAGAATAGAGTCTTAAAATGCAGCATCTTTTAAAATGACTGTGAATGGACACATCTGGTGCATGATACTAACCCTCCCAAATTTCTACTACAAAAAGTGTCTCACCACCCTCCCGGTGAAGCCAAGGACATGGGATCCTTGGAGGCCACCCAGTTGAGCCCCACAGGAGCCTGGGATAGCACCACAGGTCAGCATTTCCTGGCTCTGCCTGCAATAGGGAACGAAGCAGGACAGGGCACCAGGCTGGCACAGACAGCTCTGCCTCGGCTGTCCTGGCTGGAGCTGATGAACACCTGCCCAAGCAATGCCTGCCATGGGCTGGGACAGGGTCTGCTCCAAGCAGGCTGTTCAGTGGTGCCCACACTGTTTTGGGGAGGCAGGGGAACAGAGGAAGGGAATCAGCCATCACACAGCGCTGCTTGGCCCCAGGCTGGAGAACTACTCCCAGCTGCTTCTGCAGACTGACAGGGATGCAGCCCTCAGAGACCACCCACCACTTACCCAAAGCTTTCTCTCTTCTGTAAAGCCTCTTTCTTCCCTGTTGGGGAGGTCAGGCTGTGTTTGGCCTGGATATGATGACCAGAGCTGCTTTCCCCACCAAGCTGAGCTGCTTTGTCTCCTGCCCCAGGCAGCAGCACTTCCAGCTCGTGGAATAGTCTGGATTAAAGCCAGACAGCTGCTGGGCTCTTGCCCCCATGCAGGTTTGCCAGGCAATGGCACCAGGACTCAGTGAGGTTCTGACCTCTCCAAGGACCCTACTGCCCATCCTTTGGATGATCCTGGAGCAGCCCTGCATCCCGGTGGCCCCACACATGTGCTGATGAACAGGAACGGGTCAGGCATGGGATGGGGCCACAGGGCTGCTCTCCCAGGCAGCCCATGGGGATGGAGCATAATGCAGCTCTGTGAAGGTGGGGAGAGGGTTTTCCTTCTTTTAGACAGCTGTTAAAATGTTTTCATTTAATCAGCCACAGCACGCACGGCTCAGTTAAACAGCTGGCACCCGAGCTGATGTGTGGGGATGTGTAATTTTGATTCCTACCTTTCTGTTTCAAAGCTGTGTCGTTTTCAGTACTTTGATCCAGAGACTAAACTTATTGTGGCATATTTATGTATATGACATTTTCCTTAGCTCCTTTATTTATTTATTTCTGCAAAACACAGCACTGACAAGGTGCTGAGGCAGAGGAGCTCTCCGAAGGAAAACACACAGTCCAAACTCCAGCATGTGTTTCAAGAGTCCTGTTTTATATATGTCACAGACTCCAATGGCAGAAGCAGCGGCAAAGTGTGAAAGAGCTCATGCAGGAAAAGGTAAAAAACAGGCTGGGGGTGAGCGACAGTGTATTTAATGCTGCATTCCAATGGATAGTGTTTTAGTTTTATAAGGATGCATTTTTCCAGAGTTTTACAATTCTTTCAGGGTCATTATGGTAACTCAGTGCTTTTACCCCTCTCCGATAGCAGCACACTGATCCCCACAACATTCCCAGGAAGTAGGGAATGCTATCCAACCTTACAGCAGAGGAATACAGAGAAGTTCAGGATGGATGAGGAAATGGAAAGAAGTTTCCTAAGTCCTAAGAGGGCTCTTAGACCTGCGACCAACCCTGCCCCATCTGACAATAGTTCCAAAAAACTGAACCAGTACCTCCTTTCAATCACTGGCAGTATGAGATACTCCATGAAATATCCTCTTCTCTCAGAACCACAGTTTTTTTTTAAAGCCCAGCCTCAGGTGTACTGCAGAGGGGATGTGAAAGCTGACTTCCCTGAATTTGGGCCTTTATGCTGGTGTCAAATAAGGCACAAACTCTGGATGACAACAGAGGATGGAGCATAAATAAATTCTCCTTCTTGGGGATTTCAGTACATGTGATTTTCTGCCTTTTCCCTTGTGTGGGACACACATGGGTTGTGTCACATCTGTTGTCCACTCCACTGCACAAAGCCTGTGGGTTTTAGAATATATATATATCCACAGCTAAACCCCTTCCCCATCTGTTCCTTTGGCCTGAAGTGGGCTTAAAACACTTCTAAAACTGGTTTAAGGCTGGGAGGTACAAACAGAGGCACAAACAGACAGGGACAGCCATGTGGAGTGTGGTTCCCCCAGGAAGGGAAGGGGGAACCAGGAAGCCAGGTCCCATCCACAAGTGAGCCACCTGAGGAAGAGATGCTGCTCCTGTGGATATTTCAGCACTTGGGGCACCTCCCTCACCCTTTCCTGCCTCCCAGACAGCTTCTGGTCCAACAATCCTCATCCTCCCAGTGCAGCAGCAGCCTGAATGCAGCTCTGGTGGCTGAGGCGGGCATTTATTATGTGGGTGCTCCTGTCCATGGACACATGTGAACACAAACAGCCCTGTTACCCACATGGAAGCAGGACAACTGGTTTCTGTAGAAACATTTTAACCATCCTCAGCAACAGTTTCATAAGGTCTTGGACTTCACACTAAGAGAGCCCAGACAAGTTAAAAATGTATCTGGGAAAACCCAAAGGTTAAAAAAAAAAAAAAGTAACTCCTTCAAAAGCAACAGAGGAATTGCTGGGACTGTTCGTTTCTCATCTTTGGAAAAGACTCTGACTCATACATCTCCAAACTGAACCCCTGGGCAGTGCTGACACCAACTCTCCCTTCACCCCTCCAGATCACTTCCCTTCTTTGACCCTATGGGTGTTTGTGAGCCAAGTCTTCTTGCCCAGAGGAAATCACCAGGTGATTGGGCTGCTTCCTTGGGTTTTGTGTCAGATCTCAGTGAGATCTAAACCATGTGCACGTTTTAGGCATGACAATCTTTGAACTATCCCTGATTGAACAGAGAAAAATCAGAATCTTTTCTCACATAATGGTATCTTACATCCAAAGGAGTAAAACCACCTGCAGTTGCAGGAGAAATATAACACTGAATGCGATTCATTTTCAGACCAGGCTTTCTAGGAAGAAGATGTTACTCCACCTTTCCTCTCACTTCAAAATTGCCTGCCTTGCCTTGATCTGGGAAAGCACTGTGCTCAGATTACGGGTAAATACGATAAACCAACATCTCAGAACATGTGTAGTTCTTTATTTTGAGGTACCTGTAGGCATTTTTGGCTGGCATTTCATCATACCTCAGTTTTCTTTTTACTGAGGCAGAATCACTCTGATACTGTAAAACAACATTGCTTGCTACCTTACACCCTAGGCAGTGAGCTGTAACTAAGATGCACACGTACAATCTGGTATTTTTTCTGCCAAACACCCCTGCAAAGCCAGCTGCGTGACAGTGTCACACATATAAGTCATTTTATTGCCCTGCTGACACCCCCTGGTTAGAAGTACCCCACTTTTCTGAAGCTGAAAATCCTCCTGGAGTACAAAACTGCCAGAAGAATAAAAACTGCAATTACAAATTTTCACTTAATACACAGTATTTATGTGTTCATTTCAATATTACATTTCCGTGGCAAGTTTTTCCATCGTGTGTTGTTCAGTAATGTTGGGACAATTTGTTAAATAATGTAGAGGCACTTCATCATGGAATAACATCTGAGGTGTTTTACAGTTCCATCTTTAAACAGCACACCTGTAAATTGCTATAAATAATTCTAAGCCTTATAAAGGAGACATTAGGGTGCTTCCAGACAGAGGGAATTAATGGGGAAGGAGTTGTGGATGATCCTGGGTAAAAACAGTTGGGGTTGTTCCAATACACAGGCCTGCCCAGTCCACAGACAGGCCTGAAAGGGAAGTTGTGGGAAGTCAAATCAAGTTGTGGAATGGCAGAGTTGGAAGGCATTTAGCAGCAGGCTGGTGTCCAGAGATCAGTGACATTCCAGGCTTAAGTACCTTTGGTTCTCTTGAGGCTGAAATGGAATTTTTACAGTAAAATGTTTGCAGCAAAGCTAAATTTGAAAGAGCTCCTCATTTGTACTCCTCATCATGTCTTCATTCAGCAGCAAGGATAAAATGAAGGAAGGCTGTGAAGCATTGGAATTGTGGAGACGGAGGGGAGACTTTGAATGAAGGTGAAGAAGAAAAACAATGAGTCTGAGGAAAAGTGGGGAAGAAAGAGTAAATGGGGAAAGGATACAGTAGGCTCAAAAAGATCAGATTTACTGTAATTTGTATTTGTGTGTCAACCCATGGCCTTTTAGCTGGGGGGTGAGATTCTGACTTAGTTCTGCTATGAATATCCACCTACCTGAAAAAAGATTCATTTATTTTTAATGATGCAATCCTGTATGTGGAAAATGGTGCAAAAAGAGGATCAAGCTCCTAACCAAGGACTGGCCATGGCAAACCAGACAAAACACATACAGTATTTACCCCAGATGAGTGATCATCACGCAGGGAGGCAAAAAAACAGCTACAGATGGCAGGACCATGTCAAACTATGAAATAAACCTTTTCAGCTCATAGCGCAGTTATGAACACTTGCCCTTCAATAGTGTTGAAGATGATTTCCAGGTAGAAATTCAAAAGGCCAGTACAGTGATCAGGAAAGGTATGGTGACCCATAATTCGGGACTACCACATGCAGGTTTTTACTTTGCAATACCTGTGAAGACATTGAAGCCTTTGCTTCAGAAGTCAAGAGCTGACCTATCCTTTTGCTACAGGAGAGCTGTTATAGGAAGGAGCTTTAGCAGACACCTGGAATAGTCTTCAAAGGCTCAGAAATCAGAGGGGAAAAGTAGAAGAGCCTTCTCTTGTCTTCCTTGAACACAGCTCTGACCTGCACCTGAGATTAGACTGAACCAAACTCACTCTATTTTAGAGGTGCAAAAGCCTCTTCCTGGCTCATGTAGTCAACACTACAACAGGCTCATGAGTCTAGGTTTGGTTTCACTCTTTCAGCTGATGAAGACTACTAAATATTTACAGCACCTTTTTCCTTTGAAAAAATAGTTAACTTCAGTCTCACAGTCCTGAAGATATTTCACTCTTGTCTGATATTAAGAAATGTACAACAGGGACTGCAGAAATGAATCACAGCATTTGATGGTGAGATTAAACCCAGCAGCTTTCAAGGGAAAGCACATTGCCTAACTGATGGAAATGCCCCAGCTCCCTACAGTGGGACGTGGGATCCAGGAGAAACAGAGAGGGTGACTAAGGCAAGCACACTTCTTGCAAATATATTAGTTTAGTTTTTTTAATCTTTTACTTTCCTAACCTTTACAACTTGGTTTTTTATTTACTTTGTATAGACTAGGAAGTTTTGTGGCATAGATAGTTTTATAAGGTTATTTTCTAGGCAGGTTCCACTATCCTGAATTTTCTAGTCATGAAGAAGGAGATAAAAACCCTAGAATATGACTTATATGAGTGACCCCACCTAGGGATACTGATTCAACATCACCAGCTCCAAGATGGTCTGGTGTGTGTGTGTGTGTGTGTGTAAATGCAGTCTTGAGCAGGTGTTCTTGTTTCTGCCAAAAGCAGTAAAGAGCCTAAATGTGTCGGTGATGTTGCCCTTCAAGAACAGAGGTTTGCAGAGGCAAAGTAAAAGCAAAGGCCTAATTAATCAAAATATTCTAATATCACAGAACTCCTCTGAGAATATCAAGTCTCAGCAGATGTGAAAGCTCATTGCAATTCAGAATGTAAAAGTTAAAGGGGTTGCTGTGAGAGAGAAGCAACCAGGAGGGGGAAAGCAGGTAATCCTGAACTTCCCTAATCCTAAATAAATTTTGGTTTAATCTGTGATCCAAGCAGCCATCAGTGCCAAGGAAAATTTTTTCCTGGTACTTGTGTGGAAAGAGGGTGTCTAATTTCCTCAGCCAAGTGACACTGAGGATCTGGGAGGCAGACAGCCCTTATAAAAGCAAACAGCAAACAGCAGTGACCACTGGGCTTCAGGGAGGGCTCTTTGAAGATGTTTTTTGCTATGGTTAAGTCCAGATTTAAGTCACTAGAATTGTAAACTGTGAACGTGTGGCCAGATGGGACAATGTTTTCTGAAGAGTCCAGGAAGACCAGGAGCAACGTTGCCAGGGATACAACAGCTCAGTGCAGGAGGCAGCAGCCTGTGTTTGGATAAGTATGTCCCAAATGAGGGGCTGGATGAGCCACTTACAAAAGCTGCCTCCCAGAGACAAGGGCTACTTCTCACCTGTCCATCTGCTGTAGGAGATCTCAATCCTAGCTGGGTTGGAGCTGAGTCGGAGTCAGGAGCTACTGCCACTCCCAGACACTCCTCTTAGGATGCTCAAGTTCCCAGTCTCTGGCTCATCCATGGCTACAGAAAATCTGCTGTGTACTGGTTTTCTGTCCCACGTCTCTCATGCTGCAAGAGACCAAGTTGCAGAACTGAGCTGCAGAATGAGCAGCTGCTGGGACTACTTGAGACTTGTCCCCCCCCAGGATCCTCCCCAGCTCCTGGAGACTCCAGGCCTGTGTCAAAAGAGGGCTCACACATGGAAATACCCATTAACATGTTTATCTTCAAAGAAAGCACACACATTCCATCTACTTGTAAACATTTGTGTGGCAAATTATGAAGGTATTATGAAGTTATGATGTCAAACAAGACACAGGTTTGTTAGAAAAGGAAAAAAAAATGAAAAAGTCCTCATGATCTTCTTTGTAGGAGCTGTCTTCAGAAATAACTGCCTGAATCTCAGGATACAGTCCTTGATGCACACCACTTCTGAGGGCTGAATTCTTACCTCATGAGTAATAGCTGAACCTCACAGAAATACTCAAGATTTTAACCTATTTCTTCATTTTTACATGTATATTATTGCTTCTTTCAGTTACAATCTACTTTTTTTCTAACAGGAAACTAACATGTGACTTTAGTAATACCTATCATCAATCTTATTTATTCCATCTATTTCCAGGTAATTATATATAGGGTATTTCTTAGTCTATATTCGGATGGCCTATTTAGAGATGAATGGATTCCTTCCAGAATGGCAATGACCTTTCTGTGACTCAAACATTAATTTTCTAAATGGCATCACAGGTGAAATACCTTATACATCATCATAATTAACAAGATACACCCTATTAATGATCAGAAAACATGGTTTTCATACTTATAAACAGAATTCTTTCTGAGGTAAAACCTTTCTGCTACAAAGTGTTAGTCAGTACCATTGGATACATCCACAGTGAAACCTACTGAAGCCCTACTCAAAAAGCAACCTTAATTGCCAGCATAACATACCCTATAAAATGTAGATTTTAGAGACATTACACTTCAGAACTATTCAGATATTCATCTGCTATAATATTTTTGACAAGTCTCTGGTTTGAAATGGACTGGCATTACAGGCTAAATTTATCTGCCTGTTTTCCTAACTCAAGTCAACTCTGCCTGTGATTTCTGAGAGCACAGTAAAAGTTGTAAACTGCAATCCATACTCTCTCATGAATCCTCCTCCCTGATTGCAAATTAAGGGTCAGGGGATCAGGTTCTTTCTGGGAAAACTTGGAAGAAGGATAAAGAAGGAGTCAAGGTGGAGAATAACTGTGTTCCGTAAGAAGAGCTCCTTAAAGGAATTAAAGCACCTCTCATGGAAAGAGACAAAAGCCAAGCCAGAAGCTCCATTACTCCAATGTGAGCTCTGATCTCTGCAGATCTTATGAGCAAGACTGTGTCTGATGAGAGACCAGCAAAGGGAGGTGATGCTGTAGAGCACTGCTAATTCAGAGTGGTGACTTTTCTTCTGCAGCAGCACTGGGTGGATACTTCAGCCAAGTACAGCAAGCACTGTGCTTTCAGCTGGGGTGTGTGAGGTGTTCACCAGGCTGCCGTGACCCGTGCAGCTCTGACTGCTCCCAGCAGCTGAGAGCTTTATTCCAGGATCCTGTCTAAACAATGACGTAGGGAACAACGTCCTGCCTAACCTCCTGGCCCCATTAATTTGAAGGGGGAAGAGCCTTTGTTTTCCCACTGAAAAGGTCTGCAAGGGGCTGAAAAACACCTGCATTCTGCCAGACTGAGAGTTACTCATCGGACAAATTGTTCCTGGGATGGGAGACAGGTATATTTAGCATAATAAACACAATTTACTCCTAAAGCTTTCTGACTTTCAAGAATAGAACGCACACTTACATTGGTATAGGATGATAAATTTCTCCTTACTTTTATTAAAAGCTGCATGATGAAAAAGTACTATAAAGGATGGGAGAGTTAATACTCTAGGGAATTAATTCATGACCATTTTTCACAAGCATATCAGAGTTATCAGGTAGTAACGAGTACTGATTGGCAAAAAATAGTGAAAATCACGGATGCTATTTAACATAACTACACAATAACTTTTGACACACAAAACCAGAATGTTCAGTTCCTGCAGAAATGTACATGGGGTTAAAAGTCCTTAAGAATTTAGATACTTTTCCTTGATAAATTGGTAGTGTCTTTTCTAGACTATTGCTGTAGTTTATGTTATTTTATATACTTATTTATTCTTACTGTGAAGGCCAAATTCAATTATGTAATTTCTTAGGACAATATTTTGATAAAAGAAATTCCAAATATCTAAAATTAGCAGTCATGCTATACTTACAGAGATTAGAAGAGCTTGTAGGTTAACAGGATTTTTAGATATTATTTGAAAAATTGTGCTGGTTTTAGAATGTTTTTCTTATTTCAAATCAATACTATTAAAATATAAGGGGGAAACTTAAGGGGTAAACAATACAGATGTTTACATTTAATTCGTAGTCCTGTTTCTCTCTCTGGTTTCCATAAAATGTTTACCTCATTTTAACACTGAGCAAAGAGATTTGTTGCCTATATGCGTGCACAATTGCATGTGGGAATATTTCTATACAACTTTTCAGCCTTGCAAAAGCCTTCTAAATTAACATTGTTATAATAAGCATGGTGTTCAGACAATAAAGACCTAGAAACAAATGAATAAAATTATTTAGCTATTTGTATTTAAATTGCATGTATACAGCATTTTGGATCAAAAATAGTCTAATAAGAGCTGGTTACTGATACATTTTTACTATTCTTTAACAGGGAGAAACCCTATTGTCACATGTCAACCAAATACTCAGATTACAATCCTGAAGAAAACTGTGAATTGAGTTATTACTATGGCAAAAGCTAATGCTTGCTCAAACACCATCATAAAACCTGATTATAGGTCTAATGGACCTCGCTACAAACTCTGAGTCTGGAAACCTCCATTAAGAGAAAGGAATGGTTGGCTGTTGGGAGTGATAAAGCTTTCTTTGTTTAGTTTAAAAGAAGGGTTTTTCTAATATGTGAAATTATGAATCACCAACTTTTCTAAATAAAATTCAAAGGTTCCAAATCCTGTTTTTATGTGTATTTTGCAAAGTGATAACTTCCATCTTCTGTCCTCTAACTCTTCCTAATGCCAACACTGATAGCAGCAGGCTCTGAGGACTCTGAGTCCTCTGAGGACTGTGAAGATGAGATGTCAGTGGGTCATGTGGGGAACCCACGGTCAGGAGTTTCATCAGCTCAAAATGGGACACAGTTTTTACACAGACTCCAAAATCAGTGCTTCAGATTATTGACCAGAAAGAACCTAGGCAGGATTTTAATTTACCTGATGGTGTGAAGCGCAGAGTCACAGAATGTGTCAGGTTGGGAGGGACCACATCTGGTCCCACCTCCTGGCAGGGTTATCCCACAGCACATGGCACTGGATTGCATCCAGATGGATTTTAAACAAACCTGGTTGTGTTTTGAGTCCAACCATAGTGTGCCACCCAGGCTGGATCTATTCTGTTTTCAGCTACAGCTGAACCCCAGCCAATACACACATGCTAAAATCACTGGTAGCTCTATGAATAAGTTTTTCTGAAAGGGACCACAATCTGGGATTTACAGAAAACTCTCCAGACACATTTGGAACCTGGACTTACAAAGCTTGTTTTCCCATTCATGTTTAATATCTTAACAGGAGGATCCTGACACTTTGGAAGACATTAAGAAATGGGGGCACAAAGTAAAAAGTTTCTATTCTACTACTCTTTGTCTTTAAAAAAAAATTATTTAAATGACAGATGCTTTTTTTGATAATAGCATTTTAATGACAAAACCTTTGCTGAAATTCCTACTTTGCTGCACCACTCTTCAAGGATTTTCCTGTACTCATTATACATCAGCTTCTCTGTCAATAAGCAGGCATCCTCTAGAATAAAAAACAGCACATAGAAAAATACAAAAATGTCAGAAATTTATGTATATACATTGATATCTACATGTTTTATATTTGGGGTTGGCATCTAATTAATCAGATTTGTTTCCGTCTCAAAGGTTTATTTCTGTAAATTAAAAGTAATTACATGATCAAAGGCAATTACATTCTAAAACTGGGAATATGTGTAAAAAATGGAGGGAAGTGTGAATTCATTCATTTATGAGCAGGAAAAATATAATTATTTAGACATAGTAATACAGAGATGATGTGTAATTGCCTGTCAATATCAGGTTAAGTATTGATAGCAATGACATTTTGTAAAAATCAGCAGATTGGCATAAAGTCTGCGGATTAAGAGCAAATACTGTACCAGGAAGATCTTGAACTGGTGTCTTGGAGAGAGGCTCACAGAGGCTTTGAGGCACTTGTTTCTTTACCAGGTTCTGTTATCAAAAAAAAAAAAAAAAAGTGCATGAGGTGTTTTAGACTTACAACAATTTTAATGGTTAAAAGTCCTAAATGGTTCAATTGAAAAATATGACCTACAGAAATAAGTCACAAGAAAAGGAAATCTAAAAAAATACAGAGGTGAGTCATATAAGATATAATCCTAGAAACACAGAACTGACAGGGGTTTCTGGTCTCATTTCTTGCAGTCCTGTGCAGCAGTTCTCCAACAGGACAGGTCTGGGTGGGACCAGCTGAGGAGCCAACAAGGAGATACATTTGGGAGAAGACAATGGCCAAGACAGCACTGAAAGCTGGCAGGCAGGAGAACACTCTGCAGGGGAGGAACTGAGCAGTGCAGGAAGCAAGAGGAGGCTGCAACTGCTCAGTGGGGTCCTCCTCATGGAATGTAATCAGGGAACAGGTGGCTGGGAGGCCATGGCTTGACTCTGCAGTTCTTGACAGCCACAGAGTTCATTTGCTCCAGTGATGCTGTCTCATTCCCTCCTCACTCCATTTCCACACCAAACTCCCACCTCCTGACTGCACTTTCTGCTCCCTTCCCAGGGACTCTACAGCAACACACCTCCCTCTGCCTCATTCCACCTACAACATCCCTGGTGCATTGTTCCTTATTTTGGGAACCACTGATCTGCTTCACCTTCTCAAATGAAGAAACTGCACATATATATCTAGTCCACCCTTGACATCTATTCTCCAAGGCTTCTGAGGAAGGCTGTTTCACAATATCCCTAATCTCTCTGTTTCAGTGCTTCACAGCCTTATTGCTCTGTTTCTTCCCTAATACTTAAGATAAATATTTATTGCAAATTAAACTGATTTTTCTCTTGTTCTACCTTTTGCAGACACAAAGAGCAATGGAACAGCCCTCTTTCAGAATAATTCTTTATAGCTTGTGAGACTATTTTCCTTTCTCTAATCTTCTCTTTCAGAGGCTAAGCAAACACAGTCTCTTCAACATTTGAAATGAACTCATGTTTTCTTAACTGTATCCTCCTCAATATGTCACTAGCTCTTTGTACTGTGATGCATATAACTGAACTTTAGCTTTCAGTCACAGCAATACCAACGGTGTTTGTTTGGCATCATAATTTAACTCATGGTCAAAATAAATCATCCAGTTCTGGTGGGGGTTAAAAATAGTGTTCAAAGCAGTGTCTTTGCTGGTGCAATGCCTGGAACACATTAAAACTACTGGACCACTCATGACTCAATAAAATTTATGTTTTGTCAATTCACAGGCTTTTATTAAGTATAGTTGCTAACAAGGACTTTATCCATAGTTGTATGCAAGTAAGAACAGGATAAGTAAATCTATGAAGAATATCTGAGAATTAGCATTCCCATATGGAATCTCATTTTGTATGAGGGCAGTGTGCGTGTTAGTGGTTTACAATGTATTTAACAATGTAGTTATTCCAGGTGACACATTCTGAAACCAGGCTTAATGAATAGGAATTCCTTTCCTAGCAGACCAAGTCTTAAATGAAAAAAATCTAATAAAATGTGCACAGCTCAGTTTGGTTTAGAAACTCAGCCAGTGGCAAGCAGCCCAGAGCCCCAGGCTGTCCAGAAGTGCTCACAGGGGTCAGAACTGCATTCTCCCATCCCAGCTTCACACCAGCGAAGTGTTACTGCTCTTTTCAGTGGATGCACTTTGGTGGAAAAGTGGTGCAATGTGGGTGACTCAAGCCCAAAACATGGCTGGGTACAGCAGCATCTGTGTTTCCAGGCAAACACACAGAAAAGTGTGTCTCTGACAGCTACAGACACTGACATGTGCAAGAGACAGTGGTGATGTGCACATGACAGATGGGGAGTTATTGCTTTTCTCATGCACCTTTCAGCCTTTTGCCTTTACACTTGGGCACCAAGCTATTATTGACTGATTAACAGCTCTGCCCTTCCAGCACATATTAAGCATATCAAGGATAACTGATGGAATACTGAGCCATAAATGTTTTCTTGGCATTTGTTTGGCCTATGCTATTTGGAAACAATAAAAGCATCTCATATTCATAATGATAATACATATATACCACCACAAATCACACCATCAAGAATTCTTCTTCCATCTTATTTTGTGAAATGTGGAGATAACATTAATATGTATTAATAGAAAGTAAATATAATTAATCATAATAGGATGTCCCTGACAGATTACCACTGCTGTTGATAAAATAGAATTAAAATTGTCTGGTCGGATTTTCAGTGCAGCTAGAATTGGTATTTCTGTTCTTTCTGTTTTTATGTGTCTATCTACAGAACATTACACTTCTAAAAATCTCATTATTTCATGATGTTTTTGGGAGAAAACAACTCAGGGCTGCAACTCCTTTACATTATATGATTAGTGAAAAGCCATACAAAAGAAAGAAGGCCACATCCACAAAGACTGAAGCTACAACTAACTCCAGAAAGGACAGGAATTTTAGGCACCATTCTCTCAAAAGATTATAAAGAAAATGAAACAGACAACACCCGAGACTGCATGCCTGTGTGATGGCAATCCATTCAAATCCAAAATTTGCACTATTTTAAGACTGTTGGACTCTAGTAAACAAGAATTCTACTCAAAGCTCCATGAAGTGATGAAGTCATAAGAGGATTATTGCTTCAGTTTCAGCTGAAACTAGTTTGAAAAAAAATAGATTTTTTTTTTTAAAGATGACAAAAGAAAGAGTGAGCATAGCAAGCACAAGGTGACCCAGAAACCATTTTTCACTGTGTTTTCAAAATAAAAAAAATGAGGTAGGGTCTACTGAAAGTGGGAGGTGGTGGGCTTGGATACAAAACAAAGGCTTCTTTGTGCACTGCCACCTCATCACTGGAACTCCCTGCTGCAGGATGCTGAGGATGCAGCAGTTTCCTGTGGGCTCAAGAAGTGCCATGGCAAAGAAATAAAGGGAAAGCCCACAGGCTCTGCTACTCCTCCACTACAGCTCACCTGTTTAAGCAGAATCCTCCAACACATCACCTCACACAAGATATGGTAACAGGTAACATGCTGTTATGTTCTCACATGGATTCAAGTGCCTCTACACAAACAAGGCCCTATTTGCAACTCCTGCTGATGAGACTGACTGTAGTGTACATACAAAAGTAGTAATATAAAGCAACACGGCATTTTCATTGCACCTTTTTTCCTTTAACAGAATTACTTCCATGTATTTAGATCCACCATTAGCCAATACTGCATTTTTTGTCACAAAAGGGAGAGAAAGCAAGACTACCTCAATGTATTACCATGCTGGTGATACGCAGCTGATGACCTAGAGCCCATTACTGTATTTTAAAATTTACTTTAATTTTTAAAGGTCACGCAGCTGCTTTGAGTTATATAATCTCTAGAATGATGTAATGGTGTAGGAATAGAGAGAGCAGAAACTAATATGACTGCCAACAACATGCTTATCCCATACTTGAAGATGATCTTCCTACATATTCTGTCTTGATAAATGAAAAGTGATGCAATGCCTTTTAGAAGCATGTTGGACCTACCTGTATAACCATGTTTCCTGACTTGGTTCACTTGGAATGGAGGCAGTTGTACTTAGAGCTTTTATTAATATAAAGATTAATGAATTTGTACAATTTGGGCATGCAAACTATTTCTATCAGGCATATTCCATTTAGAATAAGCAGTAAACCATATATAAGGGTTGTGTCAAAGTTTACTGAATAGGGCCCTTGGTAGCTAATGTAACATTTCTCCAACAAATCAAAGGTATTGTTCTATGCTCACATGAATATACAGTAGCCATTACCTTAAATTTAAAACTCACTGTGAGCAGCAAACACACTGTGGGGATATGAAGGCCATATTGTATCAGTGGAGTCTGCAGAGATTTTCTTCATATGGCTTTGCCTCGTTGAAATATATGTTGCAGTTGAAAGCTAAAGGGATTACTTTTGAATAGTCATCACAAAGGTTGATTATATTCGTATATCATTTAGCTGGACCCTGCAGGCTATTATTCCATTAGCTGTGCTGGCCCTGCACTGTCAAAAAGTTGATCGTATAATGTAAAAAGGGTCCATGCTATGTTAAGGTATGTGGAGCAACTTGAAGCAGCAATCTTTTAAGAGCAGTACAGCTCTGTACTTGAAGGTAGATTGCATTTAAAATAAATCCCCACAAAATGGAATAAGTACAATAAACCTACCTCTGTTTCCCATTTTTCCTTCTTTGAATAGGCTGTGTATAATTTGAGTAAGTTAATTGCACCAGGTAAGATATTGGCTATGGAGTATTTTTTCATGCTTACAGCCAAGGAACTACACCTCAAAATAACTGTGTCTTTACATGAAACCCTCATGGAAACAATGTTTCTGGTGAAATAGGTTTGCTGATTATGCTTCCCTTGCACATGCAAACACACACACATTTTCTTCCAGTGCTTAATAAAATGCATCTTCAGACGGTTCCATTATGTGGATGCCTTAATATTATTTTATGCTAAAACATGGACAGCACATTAGATTGAAAGCATCTTACTGTTCCAGGAGGCAGAGCAATCATGGACTATCCCTAGATAGCAAATGCTCCCATTGGGGAAACACTGCCAACAACACAGGCTAATGAATCGCAGCAGTTATTAATCATGGGCATTTGGAAAAGCCACACATAATATAGATGAACTCTCAAGATGAGGAAGGTTAGAAGATGGGACCGAGAAAAAGACAGAAGATCATCCAATTGCATTTTAGAATAAGTTTATGGATGAGCATTTGCTTCAGTACAGTTGTGCCCGTGCTTGCCTCTGTCTTTCTAAGCAGGCAGAGAAACAATTTAAGTGGCTCAGTTCTCTCCGCTTTCAGATCCTTGAAGAACAACTTGGCAAAAATAAATAAATAATAAACAGACAAATACAAGACCCTTAGGGCTTATGGCCTAGTGGAATTGAGACAGTGCTTCTTTTATTAGACAAAGTTGTTTAATTTAGATTGTAAAAGCAAGAGTTGGTTCTCTTTCAGCGCACCATATATATTATTCAAGGCAATGAATGAGTCTTTATGAGTACAAATGGGAGCTTTTAATGAACTACAGCAAGTACTTGAGCAGGTAGGTTTCCCTAAATAAAGGCTTCACAAATGGGCAAGTTTATGAATGAGAAGCAGAGTTTATTTTACAGGCTTTTGAAGAGCCTACCCAGACTATGGCACTATAAGGAAAGTGCAAGGTTTTTCTGGTTTGGGTGAGAAAACCTAACAGGAATATGAATTTTTCCCTAACAACTTCCATTGTTTACTTACTCTTATTCTCTCTTGATCTTACGTTTTTCAGTTCTGTGCATTGTTATACATTCATCTGTGACATCTTTTGCAAAAACCATTTGTTGAATGTCAATTTTAAATAACAGGTCTATCAGGCCAAATTGTTGACTGTGGATAGAAAACCAGGGATTTTCTCAAAGCCAAAATATGACTCCGTGTCTTTTGTGTATCTGGAAGTTAGAGATCACAAAAATTCTACACAAATATTGGCAACACAGAAAAATCAGCTTTGGAAAACCATCATCAAGAAGATCACTTCAAACATGAAGAAACCTGAACAAAATTGCTGCCAGTTTTTAGCTTATAGTTTTACCTTCACTGTCAACAAATTCTACATGAAATCCAAACTATTAACCTAAAATTTCAGTACAGCATCTTGTCTCTGGCTCAACTTTGCCATTTAGTGTCTTGAAATATTCTCAGTCAAAGGCAAAGTTTTCCAGCAGCACAAAGCAGGTGAGCATCTGCCCAGCTGGTTAATCAAAGTTTCCACAGTGCAAAGCAGAATTCCCAAATGGCCTAGAGAAGGGTTTCTTTTTTTTCAGCCCCCATCCAGATGCAGAATGATCACAATTGCAACATACTTGCTGTCTCCTAAAGACATGACAGGTCCTGCTAATACAGCAAACAATAGAGCAAAGGGTGTCTGCTTACTCATGTGGTAGAAGACAAACTCCTCTTGGCTACCCTGAGGAGCTGGTGAGGAGAGAACACACAAGGAGTATAGAAATATTTCTATTACCTTTATCTTTGCCTATCACTAAAGACTGAGCCTGAAATCTACTCAAGAAATCCATATGAAAGAAAAGCCTTACCTTGCTCACAGAAGGGGCAGTTTATTGTCTCAAAGAACGTCTGTCAGTATTTTTAGAGGCATTCCTATAGACTTTTACAGAAATGTGTCTATCTCAATATATTGCATCAAAGTTTTAACACAAATCTTTAGAGTTATGAATGAAATCTACTCTCAAAGAAGCAGGAAGTAGGCTGATGTTTTTGACAACATATTGATCATAACAGAAGCAGCATATTTGTTCCTAATTTGTGTGCAGAATTATCACAGCTACATCACTTAAAAAAAAAAAAGTGAAGCCAGGTATATTGGGTGCTCAGTAAATAAATAAAGTACAGTAGCTGTGAAAACACAGATTTCAGGCACAGTGACAATTCTGACACCAGTTCATAACAAAGCCACTATACTGAAAAATTCTTGCTGTCTTCCCCCAATTCACTACAGTCCTTGTACTGTAAATTTAAATAATCTGTTGGAGAATCTACTTTTTTAATTTACTGTGCAACTTTTGGGTATGACTACACGTAGAACCTCATCCTTTTTCCTCTACTCAGACATAGTGCATTTTGTCTGCTGAGTACTTGGTATAAAGGCACAATTAAAACGTGCAAGACAGCATAGCAGGACAGTTCATACCTGTCTTTTGTGAACACCATCTTCTACCCACTGAGCAAAACACTGAGCAGAAGAGCTACTCACGGGCAGTGTATAATATTTATTTCTGAATATGTAGCTTGATGTGTCTTCAAAGGACCTGGCTGTCACAGAGTGGTTAGCACTCCTTTCTCTGAAATTCAGGTTCCTTAAAGGTGTCCCAGGGGAGGAAAGCTGGGAAACACAGCTTACTTAAACACATCCTCTTGCTTAACTGTATGCCATCATCATACCGAGGTTCAAATACAGTATCAGACTGCTCTGACTTAAAATATCTCTGATTTTTGTTCTTTCTGCTTTATCTCTGTACTTTGACATGAGCATCCTGTGTAATTTTGTTGAGAGTTTCTTGTTCTGCAGCTCTCACTCTTTATGTTTTGGTTTGGCTCTGCTGTTTTTCTGGTCTCTAAAAGTTTACCTACTCTTCTATAATTACACTTGTAAGAGCACTTTTTTGTGGCTGAGACTTTCAACATCTCCAGTGACGACTCTGCCTGGTGGCTTGCAAACTGGGGTTTGCAAAAAATGGTGGTTTGCCATCTGAGGTCTCTATAACGCAGGTTTTTTTGCCTGGGAAACTGTCTTCCAAGAGCTTAGCCAAAGGTATCATCTGGGTACAGAAGCACAAGCCAGTGAAGCAGAGAAATCCCAGCAATGCATCTGCTACAAGAAAAAAAAGGAATGCCATGGAGATTTTTTTTTTGTCCTTACCTGACTTTAGCTTTACATCTTCTAAGGCACCCCAGGCATGAGTGCATCCTCTTTGCCTGAGGAGATGTAGGGAAGTGTCTGGAAGATGATGTTCTTTAAAAAGAAGGTATGGACTCCCTCATGGAAGTATCAATTTTCTTGTGACTGAGCTTGTCTGGGGAGAATATTTCTCCCCTCTAAGACTGAAGAAAAGTGCTCCTAACTTATCATTTATAAATAACCAACAAAAATAGCTGCTGGAAATTAAGGTCCTGGTGTATGCAGGGTCCTTGCAGTGACATGTGCTGACACTGGTGTGTTATAGGACATAGCTCTCCTATGGGCACCTGGGAGAATCTTATTTGTCTCAGCTTTTGTTGCCGATTTTACCAACAGATTGAGAACATAGAATCAGAAATCAGACAAAATCAGACCTAATTCTCTTCACCAGGCATTGGGAACAATACTTTTGCTGGGCACAGCAACACAGAGTATTTAGTTTCTCCCTCCTAGTTTTTGAATTTATGGCCATGTTCTCCCAGACAACGTGTGACAACTTGAAAGACCAAGACTTGTCTTTACAGCTAAGTAGAGAGCTCCAGCTTTCACACCAGTCACTCGCTTCTTTTGATGAGAAATAGATTCACATGAAAAAAAGATTACACTGAAAAATGGAAATGGATTTTCTGTTTTATTAGCAGAAGCACAAGACTTGTGAGCTACTTTAGAAAGTTATAGAACTACAGAGACTTTTAAGAAAAAGCCAGCAGAAGCTAGAATTTAAAAATAAATGCTCTGGCTAGTCTGGGCCCAATTCTCAACTGATGCAGCCAGTTCAGGTTCACTGAAGTTACCATGGTTATGTCAGCTTTGCCAAATTGCTTCAAAACAGATCTTTTTAGAAAACATTTGACTTCAGAAATTTTAAATTCACTTTGAATTATGCCACACCAGTCACACTGTTTTGCTCAAGGAACAGCAGAGATTAGAAGCATGCAGCAGGAAAGCAAAATGTCTCCATTAAGTAAAAAACATCATCCTCCCATTCCACTCCTTGACCACAGTGATAAAAGTCACCAGCAGGTACCCCTGTGTGGCAGACACTTGATGGAGCTGAGGGGAGGCATGGACTTCCAGGTGCAAGGGAATGAGAGCAGCAATGGGTGACCTGGCTTCTTTTGGTTTTTTTCCACAACCACAATGCAAGGGAAGAAAAGGAAACAGGGTTATTTAGGTGTTGCTGCTCAGTTCTGTCCCTCACAAAGGCATGGTGGAAGTGCAAGCAGACACCAGCTGCTGCTGTTTTGAAATGTTTTCCTAAGATGAGAAAAATCATGCAAAGCCACTAGCTGAGAAATACAGAAGGAATTTTCCCCCAGGGCACAAGTCTGATAGGGATTCTGGCAGATTTAATTTTTTTTTATAAACTGTTCCCACAATTGAGGAAATCTGTTATAACATTATCTTAGGTTTGAAAATATCCCAATTTCTCCAAATTCACAAAGTGAATGGTGAACATGAATCTATTAAAGACTTGGGGACACCTTGATTGTGCGTCATCATGCCCCTTCATGGGAGGATGTGAGAGTTTCTTTGGAAGATGGATAAATTCCAAGCACTAGGTTGAAGACTATGGGTATCAATAATTTGATAATTTAGCATCAGTCTGTACTCAGATGAATGGTGCTTTGATATCAGATCTTCCTAATAAAAACAGTAACTGGTTTAAAATCCAGGTTGGGATCTGTATGTTCTGATCAAACCACAGTCCTACCTCATAGCAAAGCTCCTGTGGTGTAATAGACAAAATTCATTGCTATAAATTGGAATAAGAAAGCCCCACTTGGAGGTTTCAGAGTCTCCAGGTCACAGGTGAGCCTGCCAGGTATGGTAGTGGGGCAATAGCCCTGGGAAGGTTTACGTGCCCCACTGCAATTCTCCCTGGTGGAATGTTTGCTGTTGCTCTATTTAATTCTTAATATCTGCATCTCTGTTTAATTCCTAGCTGCTTTAGAGACCTGTTGTAACACAGTAGTTAAAAAAAAAATCCACATGTACTGCCAGGCCTCCCCAAAGAGTACTAACTTGACACGTAGGCCATGACAGCTGGGCTTGGACTACTAAGAAATCTAATCCAGGGTTTCCATCATCTCAGTTGTTGCCTTTCTTTCATTACAGTTTGACTCAGCCCCTAATGGATTCAGCTTTATAAAACCAGAAAAAGAGGAAAAGAACGCAATTTATTCATGTTTCACTAGAGCTTGCAGAAGACGTGAATTTTCTCTAAAAATGCAAATTATTTTGTGCCACACAAGTGAGACTGGGCAGCTAAAGCTCTTAGAGGAAGGGCCGTTCCCAGGGCTAATGTTTTTATACCCAGTGGTTGAATAAATTGATCCCTTTCTTATCACATCTCTTCTGCTCTCCTTTTTCTTCAGAAGAATGTAACCAAAGGTACCAAAGCACCCTTTTTAATTCTAAGAAAACTGATTATGCGTGTTAATTTAGTTTTTAATCCCACACATATCAAAATAAACACCATAGGCATGCGTAGCAGAAATCAATATCTCTTAAGCATCAAGTTAGTAAAAACAAGGATTTAGTAAGAATCCAAGATGTAAAAGACTAATGTAGAAACTAAGCCCTTATTTATGTAATGTGTCGTTATACAAGCTCAATATAAACCTGAAAGAAACTATTTCAGAAGAGCAGAAATGGTTTACTTGCACTGCATCAAAAATGACCCCATAAGACCTCCTTTACTGAGCAAGCCCAGATATTTAATGTGAACATATGTTTTTAAAGGATTTCTTGTCTTATGTCCAGTCATTCTTGTTAATGCATGGGACAGCATACTGCAGATGTGCTTTTTTCTATGTTACATAAAGCAAAAATTACATTTAACAAGTGCAAGGTTGGTCATAAAAAATAAATAAAAATAGACTCTTAAAAGCTGGGAAATCACAAAGTGAAGCTATCAGTCATTCTTATTGAGAAGGGTGAGGACAATGTGAAATAAAACTTGCACATCTATGAAGAGACATTCCTAATATGCCAGCACATGCCTGTTATTTCCCATTCTCTATATGTTGCTTTCATTGGCCCAATATTTCTTCCTTTAGGGTAAACTGCAGTGCACGTTTGCTCTAGATTGCCTTTATAGTAATTGACTTCAATTTTAATAGCAATTAAATCAAACATTTTGAATCTATGTGCAAGTTTGCTTACTTGAAAAAAGAGAGAAGTCAGCTTTTGTGCATTCTACTTCTGCGTAAGAACTTCAAACTGCGTGTTTGCTTACCAGTAGTGTTATTTATTAAAATAATTGTTTAATGTGCTAATAAAATAACCTTCAGATTAGTTTTCAAACTCTAAACCAAATCTAATTGTTAATTTTTGCACCTTATCCATGTACAAACCAATCAGAACATTGTGATGAGTATTTAATTCTGTATGGTTTTACTCCTTCCTGAGTGCAGAGGCGAGAAGCGATACTCGCACTCGCCTCGCACTCGATTCAAAAAAAGGAATATTCTCTTCTACTTTTTTGCTGACACTTAAGATCTCAATTTTGCATCCATTATTTGTACTTTTCCTTCAAGAGTTGGTATACGATGGCATTCAGAAAGAGGAATCACTCTGTCTTCTAGGACACTATTAATTTAGAGATCACCAAGTTCACCTATATCAAAGTACAGACATCTCAAATACATATTTCCTTTATATATTTACATTCAAATTATTATTTGTAATGGCAAAGTAGCTTCACAATTAACAATTATGTGAAAAAGCAAGTTTAGTATGAAATTTGTTTTCTGGTTTTATAGGAACAACACGTCACAGCTAGAAATAGTTACAATACAGCTCCCCATGAGCTTTTAAGTAATGCTTTAGCAAGCAAAACAAAATATTTTTTTATAAATTCATCTGAAGTTTAATCTCATACACAAATGATTTACAATTCAATACAGACAACAGCTACTGGCATCTTAAAAGTAGTTTTAGTAGATAAGTTTAAATTATGAAACAAGTGATTTCTTTTGAAGAATTCTGGATTTATTAACGAACAACTAAATTTAGCAAGACTTCTAATTGATGGTTTTCTATAAAATGTATTTTCTAAGGGCACACCTATTCAGCAAAAGTAAGTGTAAACAAACAGTCTAATACTAGCCAAATTACTGGTTCAGGTCTGGACTAAATCCTGACTTGGTAAAACTTCCCAAGTCACTTCATTAACCACAGGGGTTACAATATCAATCAAGTTTGTATTTATACCTATGTACTTGTATGTATTTTTAAAAATAAATGTAGGTTTTCACTAAATACAGAAAGTAAATAGAAAAAACAGCAGTCTTAGGACACTGAAACAAAGGGTTAAAAGTTAAGCTGTTGAAACAAAAAAAAAAGACATTTATTTTTTGTAATTTTTTTTGCAGACATTTATATAAATAATGACATCTTAATTCAAGCATACATCATACACTTGTGAGAAAATATGACTTGGCAAAAATGTAATATGCCAGCTTTGAAGCTAATTTTGAAAAGCTCACACAAGACACCACAGAGCACACATTGTGTCTTCTGAAATTTCCAAAACAAGCCAGCAAGCCTAGAACCTTTCAGGACTCCTGTACAAACTGAAGACCAGGCAAAAATGAGCCACAAAGGATCAAACTGAATTCTTTTGTCTCTTTCAAACCACTGCCCCTACTTTTTTGGGCTACCAGGCAAAACTTTCAGAAGATACAACTCTTTCCTTCGAGTGCTAGTACTTTCTAATTTTTCACCACATTCATGCATTCCAAACTATTTCTATCTCTCCCTTTCTCTCAAGTACCCAGAGCCTTCTAGGACACTTTAACTGAACTATTCCCTCCACTTGTTTCCCCAAAGAAGTTTTAATATTCTTCCAGTATCTAATGCAGTCATTATCTGCCTGATTCTGCAGACAAGTCAAAGCATTATCCTTGAATAAGCCCCTTTTTCCACTCCCATTTCAATTAGGATGTTATCTCTAAATTCAAATAACAGCATTTCATTATCAAATCAAACTTCATCTCTGATCATTTAACCAGTGCTGTGAGGAGAGAAAAAGGAGTGAACTCCCTATCAGGAAAGCATTGCAGGGAAAAGACGAAAGAAAACCATGAAGACTGCAAAAATGTGAAAAGATGATGAAGGAAAAAGAGGGGAAATAGTCATTAACAATATAGATTCTTTTTTTTTTTTTTTTACAAAAAACTGATGAACAAGACAATACAGGGAAAACCAGTAAGTGACAAAAAGTTTAGTAACCATATGGTTATATGATGTTGTATTCTGACAGTGATTACTGGGGAAGCATCCCCTGAACTTTGAAAATGCCAGAAGGAAGGTATAGATGCCCCTAATATATAGCTCTCAATTAAAAGCAGAATCAGGGCCTCTGTAGGTTGACAGGCCTGTCAGAAATTCCCCTGGATAGCCCAGGAGGATGCAGTTATTTTGCAATCACTGTATCCTGCTCATTTGCCACTGACACAGAAAGCTGCTCTCGCTGTAGCACACAAACATCAGCTCAATCCCCTCACTGCACCTAGGAACAGCTGATGACTGCCTGGCTTTAAACTGAACTCAATGGGAACTTTCATGGTGCCAAGATATCAGAGAGAATTTTTAAAAATACAACAGCTGGAAGTTTTCAGGGTATGGACATAAAAGTACAACTTAACCCAGTGGTTTATTTTATGATGACCACACAAAATTAACAGAGCACTGATATCAAGCATCACATCTCCACAGATTGCATTGTTCTCCTATTTCTATTTGTGTCCCTAAGAACGAAATAGTGGGGAAAAGAACAGTTACATATTTCTTGGGTTTTTTTTTCCCCAGAAAAACAAACACACACACACACACACACACACACAAATGTTGAACAAGAACTCATGGAATAGAAGATTACAGCAGAAAGGTGAAATGCATTCTTGGGATGGTGGTCACTAGGAAGACCTCCAGCAGAGATCAGCATTTTTATTTTCTAGATAACAGAGGAACAGTCTCAAACTGAAACACTGTTAGAGTAGGATTAGAACAAGCTGAGAAATCAATCAGGCAAGAAAGCAGCTCAAGAGGTTTAAAGGACATGTACAAAGGTATTGCTTAAATGAGCCTCAGTACAAGAGTGACATAAAGTGCTAAACAAGACATTAATTAAAACCAAGAATGTGCCACGGGAGGAGAGACCAGTAAAAATCTGACTTTCATACCAGGCAAATTAGCTACAATTCTAATAAAGGATACAATGATAGATAAGTAAATTAAAATGTTATAATGAAGAAAAGAAATCAATATCACTTCTGTAGAGGTCTCCTGATGTTATTTTCTTTTGAGGAATACAAGAGATCTGGATGACTATTACCTGGTTGATTAGATTCCCAGAATGCTTCAGATATCTTCTCTGGATTAACAGCTAGTAAAAGGCAGAAAATAAAGATAAAAATAGATGGATTGATTTTAATTATGGAGAAACATCAGTAGTGAATTCAACAGGGATCTAAAACAGAATTTGTTCTGTAAACATTTAAAAAACCCAACAATCTAAATGTTAGTAAACAGCAAAGTGACAGAACCTACTGCTGGCAAAAAAAGTTACACTAGGTGAACACAATCAAAAGTTTAAAGAACTTCAAAAAGAGTTTATGACAGGGAAATAAAGCATCAGATAAAATTCAGTGTTGATAAATGCAAATTGATGCATGTATGTAAAATGTCTTTGATGCAAAGGGAGATTAGAGGCTTCAGCTTGATAGAAAGATGATTGATAGCAGGATATAAAGACATGTATCTATTTTCATGAGTGCCATGAAGAAAAAGAGTGAGAAATGACAACTTACTTTCTTACAGAGCAGAAGTTGAGGCGTAACAGCTGAAGCTCCAAAAAACAGGGAAAGGGCAGATCCAAGGAAGCTGCATTTTAGCTACCAAATTCAATGGGGTGCCTTGGCTGCTAGTTATGTAACAGAAATAAGTTGGATAAGTTCATAGACAAATACAGAAAAGCCTATTAAATATAACGGGATCTAGATTCAACTTCTTCAAGAAGTCCCTGACTTCTTCCTGAAAATATGGAGAGAATACCACACAGAGGTCTTCCAAATTTCTGGTTTTATATTTTTCCCTAATCTATTAACCACTGCTAGACAGACACCAGGCTAAACAGGCCTTTGATTCAGTCTTTTTTCCACACATCATGTTAGTATTAGAAAAGCGTGACCTTTAATCATGGAGATTAGAGAAGGGTTAGCATAAAAAAACCTACAGAGAAACTCTTCCAAATGTTCCATGTAGGAAACGAGACTTAAATGACCACTACTAAATACTACCAAGCTCTCACAATTTCATCTTTTTGGTGGCTAAAACTCATTCTATCAAACTTGACATTTTAACACTGATTTGACTTTCATTGAAAAGCTACTAACAAGGGATGGCTTGTGAGTGCTGATCCCTCCAAGATATGATGACTATTTTTTCTTGCAAGAATAACACCAATTCTGCCTGTGGTGCTAATGTAAAGGCACTCAGACTGTTTTCCTATAGTTTTAGCAACAACAGAACATATCAGCATTGCCAAGGAAAGACTGGATGCTAAAGTGTCACCTCCACTCTTTACCCAAGAGCTGGATCTTGTGCTGTATATACTGAAATGGTGAGCACACCAGTTGTTAAAAATCCCAAGGCAAGCACTGATATTTACAAATAGGAGCACCATTTCCTAGAGCGAGAGGAGTTTGCAGGCTGGTCTGCAGCTTGCAGATCATCTGCAGCTGCCCTGTGGGAGGACAGTTTTTATAAATAAAATATTTGGGAACAGTGGTAGTTGCAGCATTATTACAAAGTCCAAAAAAAGATATCAAAGGGCAGTGTTGCATGTGTTGAACAACAAGTCTGCAGCATTTTTTCCCCTGAACAGCTGTATACTTCTGTACTGTGCCCAGAAAAACAGAATTTTTAAGGTAGTTTAAAACAAAATGCAAGACATATTTTTTAAAAACTGGTGATACTATTTTTGTATACGCATGGAATTAATTTTACCTACACAATTAGCTATGGTTGTTTCCACTTTTGCATACTTTGCTAACATGTTTTAAGGCTTTTTCAAGTAACTCAGGAACTGCCTTGACTGCCCACTGATGTGGGAATAAACCCAATTCCTATGTGTTCATTGCTGAGGTGGGAAGGCTTAGGTGGGCACAGGCTTCATGTTTTCTCTGCTTAGAGAAATAATAACTTTAGGATTTGGGCTGTAATATGGCAATAAAAAACCTTCTGCTATTTGTCATATTGAACAGACTCAATTTACTGTAACTTGTGTTTGAATGAAAATGTTAAACAGTTATTGGATAACAGGTTTATAATACATTTATCGTTTACATTGAAAGAAAGTAGGATAGACCAGAAACCTGCATAAATGTATGAAAAGAAGTTCATCAAAATACATCACCCAGCCTGAAGAAAATATCAGCAACACAGAGTATCTGCCAGACACAGAGGCAGGAATACAGTGTGATACACAATCTCAGTTCTTTGTAAACAGAGCATTACACTGAGCTGATTGATGTGAAAGGCACAGGTGATCCCAGAGCATGCTTTGGGATTAAATATTACTACCAGATCTGTAGCTCATTCAGCAAAAGCTGGCAAGGGTTTTAATCCTTTAAAGTATTGTTACTGCACCACTGTCCACATATCTAGATTGATCTTGCTGTTTATTCCTACACTATGTCATTTTCTTCAACCAGAGACTCTAAAATACAGTTGAGCCTTGATTTTGTATCACCACCAAGCATTTGTGTGGCAGTAAATTATGACAGAATTTTATGGCAGTCCCTGAGATTTTTAGGATAACACACCATGCAAATAGGAGTTATTGAAAGATGATAGTTTTGTAGCAGGGTTTGAGCCAGATTTTTTAAAGAATCTCAGGACCTTGTGATGCTATTGGTACCAGTATTTAAAAAAAAATTCTGATTTTCTGCTGACATACTAAGATGAAAGTGTTTGGTTTGGCTCCTAACAGTTATTGCCCACAACTGACCTCAACAGCACTGGTCACAGAAGACTTGGAAATTAATCTTTTAAAATTATGTAACTTTATTTATTCATAGGGAATGCCTACAAAGCTCACCAAAAAAAGTCTCCCGCTGTTTTTGGGATGAATATATGTGTGACAAGGCTATCCCTGTGGTTTCAGTGGTGCATTTCTCTAAAACAGAGTCACTGCTCTCTCTGTCCTTCTAGTAATCACATATTCTTCAGAACTAACCTTTCCAAGCAAGACTCCACTGCAGATTTTGTTTCCTGCATATATTTCAGAGCTGAAATAGAACATTCCTAAATGACATACAGAACATTCCTAAATGACACTATCTGAGCTGAGGGTCAAAGACATCTTGTATTGCTTTGGGTAGGAGTTGGAGAAGACCTTAGCTAGGCATCCTCCCTACAGAGTATTTTTGTTGCTGTTTATTTTTTAGCAGACTTGTGCCTGTTGTTCCCCTTTCACTTATTCTATCTTTGGTGTAGTATAGTATACATAATTTAAATAACGAGGGAATCTCTCTGGGCTCAAAACCACCTGCTGGCTTATATTAGCTAATTAATGGTGATTTATCCAAGTTACTAATTCGAGTGGAGCTGATTGCCTTTAGGAATTTTGAGAACGTTGTAAGAATTTTGATTATAATTATGCTTATTTGATGGGCAGTGTACTTAAAAAACTTTAAAAAATTTGCCTGCCAGCTGATTTTTAACTGTGGCAAATGAATTACTCTGTGTTGTTTTCTGACTCAAGATCATGTATTCAGCTAGTTTGTTTACTCTGATACTCAATTTCATCTTGGTCTGACTCCCTATGATTTTTTCTTTTCTATCAGGGTTTATTTGCCTAGCTTTGAAACAATGACTGCTTGAAAAATAGTCCCGATCTTGAACCTGCAGAGCTTAATCATTTTCACAAAAACTAATATAGTAGATTCATTTTAACCAAACTTCTCTGTCATGCTGACCTGATTCCCAGGGCCTGAAAGTGTGAATTTAATGGTGGTACAATGTCTGAGGTAAGAATATAATAGAAATCTCTCAGCAGTATATCTATTGGATCAGTGTAATTTCTTTTTTCTCTACTGGTCTCAATGTCTCTTAAGGCAATCTAGTCTGCAGACAGCAAAGGAGACCAGCCTTCTCTTTTATTGTGATCCCAATGCTACTTATACTAAACAAAGAATCAAGTCCCTTGATAAGGTAGGCAGTAGACATAAGCACATAATCCTAGAGGAAAATTTACTCTATTAAAAAACTTATTATTTTGCTGTGAATTCACAAGGATGCTACTTGGAGGTCTATCCTGAAGAACAGAAGACAAAGTTATTACAGCTTATCTGTATTACTATTAGGGATAAGAATATTTTTATCTTAATCATTTTCAAGTACTAAAAATTAGAATGATACACTATATGCTGTGGTGGTAGATACGTTGCCCTCTAGTACACATTTGTAGATGAAAATTTAACAGAGCTAAAATACTCCCCCAAACTGCAACAACTGCTTCCAACATAACCCAAGCATGAAAATTTCTACTTCTGGTGGATTTACTGTCTGAAAGTATTCTTATTGGGCAAATTCTTACCACAGAAACTTCTATGATAAAGGAAACTTAGGATATGACCCAGCATAGCTGTGCTATCACAGGTTCTTCTTTATACAAAGCTTTTTGTCAAAGTCTAGTCTGCTCCTGAGGAGTTGGAGGAAATTGTAGACAGGTTTCCTAAAAGTCTCAATTAATTTTATATGAGAAAGTATATGAAAAGCTTATAATTTATGGAAAGCATCTTTAAAACTGGATTGCTCCATTTAAGCATTTAATTCCACATCTTTGACTGAAATCCAAGAAGTGCAAGATAATAAAGAATGGTCCTGGAATAATACTGCTCTTCAGAATCAGAATCAACTGTACCTGGATCATTTTGGTCAGGCAGTTTTTTAACATACACTTTCAAAACCCCCAAAAATCACACACATTTCCTTCTCTCCCTAGGCTTCTTATAAATAAAGTATACATTTCCATTGGGAGTTCTGGGTAATCAACATTTCAAACTGCTTTAAATATTTAGGTATGGTTTTCACTGCCTAATTATAAATGGCCAGTATTAAAAGAGATATGACCTTATGTTTCAGTGATCTCTTCCCTGAAAGATTAAGACAAGAATTAATGAATACCCGTGCTTTTCTGTGATAATTTAAGAAGCAAGAGAAAATGATGCATCAGAGAGAAAAGGTGAGTCAACATTTGAAAAGCAAGTTATTGGCATGGAGTGAAATAAATTCCTATCAGCCTCAGTGCCTTATCCTCTTCATGTGTTTTTCTGGTAGATAGAAAATTACTGGCAGACAGACATTACTCTCCTTGTGCTTTTCTGGTAGTCTGAGTCCTTCTTGTGGTGACAAATGTTGCTTACTAAGAAAATCAGACTTTTGTCCAATTTAGGCTGCTCTTTATTGTCATGCTTTTCCTCTCTCAATAGTGTTCAATGAAATAAAGCAGAGTAATTTTTTTACCTGTTCATTCCTTAAAAATTACCTTACTGTTAAGTAAAATGGGAACAAAAGACAGAGGTGTTACAGTTCACTTCTGCAGTTGAACTTGTTCAACCAGATCACAGTAAAAGCTACAAGGCTTTTGTTGTCTTCCACAGCAAAATAACTACGGCTACTGTTAGTTTTTTCACACAAAAAAACCACCTTTTTTGGCAGTGAAGACAAAGCCAACTCTCCCTCCAGTTCCTCTACAGTCTTTGATCTCTTAATTCCCATTTCTCCTTCCCCTTGATGTTCCGGTCTCTCTGATCTCTTTTCATCACTACCATATATGTCCATATAATCTCCCACTCATAATAACTCTAGGACAACCAGAACCTCATCCTTCATTTCTGGCAGACATGCATTTCTTTGGAAATAAAAAACTAGGCAATCCTGCAGTTTCATTTGAGACCATTTCATCAGTGATATTTTAATTATGACTGCCCAAACTCAGTGAGCAAGTCAGTGAATCATGTCTATTAACACCAGGCTTCAAGATTTTATATTAATGAAAAATATATAAAAGAAAATTCAAGGGACTCTTTGTCATGTCATTTCATATTTAAAGTATTGTCTGATTTAGCTCACTCAATTGCTGGTCATGAACATGTGAGTTTTGCTCATATGTGTTTATAACATTATGCTCCATTTTAATTTTTGAGCAAATTTTGATGTTTACTTAATCTGTATCCAAGAGACTAACCTTTCTGTAACTACATTAGTTTAAGCTAAACTTAAAAAAAAATTACTTATATGAAGTGTTTGCTATAATCATGTGCTAAAGAAAACCAAATTAAAGTATAAATTACATACAATACCCTCAAAATCTGCTGCATTCCACATACTGAAAAGCAATTGATCTGAAGATATATGGCGTTGTGATATCTAGCCAATGCATACCTACTACTATTCTCTATTTTTAAACAAGGCATTCTCCCAGTTCCTCCACCACAAAAATGAATATGCTGACGAATCAAATTAAATATTGTTTACCTGAAGAGACGCTATAGAATTAAATTATCTTCATATTACTAATCCCCTTCTTCACAACTGGGGAAAACAAATAGAGCTTAAAGTAAAATCTCTGAGCAAGGGATGAATCAAACCTCCCCTCTGTAGAATGTATTTTATTTAGGCTCTATTCACATGTAAAACATCTAAGACTGCTTGATATTTTGAACACACTGTATTTTTCACAAATTAATTGTGCAGCTTTGGACTTATTAATCATTATTTTAAAAAATACTTTCTTGTGAAAAAATGCCCTTTAATACCCTTTACCTCATAGGTACTGTCTTGTGCAATGTACTTATTAAAAAGAGCACATCCCTGTAGCCCAGAGGGCTGACAGCTCCCTCCAAAGCTGTACTGCTGCTCTGAGCTAACCTCCAGGGGCTACTCGAGAGTGATGCAGCCTTCATCCCCTCCTACAGAGTCTGAACAGATCATGCCTACAACAATCTCAACCTCACCTATCCTGAGAAATGCTTTTCCTAAGGTGGTTACTGAACTCCCCTTCTGGTAGAGAGGCAGTTTGGCTGAGCAGAGAAGGAAAAACAATCACCTATCATTTTCAAAAAATTTCAAACAATTTTATGAAAGAATAAGAGCATGGATTCAATGCAACTGAGGGCTTTTTTCTCCTGCTCAGACACAGGTAACATTTGTTTCCATTATATAACTCATCTGTGACTTTTTATCTCACATTGTGAAAATATAACAAAGAAATAAAACTGCCAAACTCTGAGCCTTATGACTGAGACAGGGAATGCTTGCAGACAGCACTGAAGAACAAAAAAGCACTGAACAAATCCAGTTCAAAAAGACTGATCATATCCTGAGGTACAGCTAGGGCTTTTTTGTTGTTGCCTGTTAGAAATGGCATAAAATCTTTAGAGATTTTTTCCTCCAAAGATGATACTTCTCTAGTTTACTAGATACACTGTTTTGCTTTGCATGAACACCCTCTTTGACATTAAGTTCAGCCTTCAGGCTAGTGTCGCTTATGTCTCTTTCCAAAAATCCTCATATTTGATTGTCACATTTATTAAGTCAGACTCTGAAAAAACTTCCATCAATCTGTAGCCCTTTGCTCTTTCTCTTCTTCCTCCAAAATGTAAGCAAATAATTTAAATGCTTGTAGGAAACTGCTGGAATTATAGATACAGTTTAACTATAAGGCATTGCACACATTTTGTTTTTCAAATAGTTGTCTGAATTTCAAATCTATAAATATTTGTAATTTTTAGAGGCCAAAAGACATGGAAAAATACTCAAATATTTAATATGCTACAATATACACCTTATGCCCCAATTTTCTATTTGCTTAATTTCCCTTGAAAAGCCCTTTCTTGGGTTATAGATTCCTTAATATTGAGTAGAGGAAGAAAACACTACAGACCCAATAGAATTTCTGTTAAATTCAGCTTACTTTTTAGCTACCTATGGCTAACCTTGAGTTTACACGGAAACATTTTTAAATTGAAAAAATAAAACTTAATGAACATCATACTATATTTGAAGACTTGGCAGCAAGAGAAACAATCTTGTGAGTGCACACAAAATGTTGAATGAGAAAATGGATCTCTTGGCTGACCCCAGGTATTGGAAAACAGGCATTTCACCTGCAGCATGTGCTCACCTTTGAATGCTAATTACCAGAGGTTCTAAGACTCTAATAATGGGAAGAGATGAAATGATCCTGGGCTGGAAAGTGGAGGTGAAAAAGGCTGGTCTGTTATTTTAGCCAGAGAGAGAAGAAACAGGCAATGGAAGGAGGGAAGTGTCAAAACTGTGCAATACTTTGCTCCAGTAAGTGGATTTCACCCTCAGTCTTTATAGCTCTCCCTCACATTAAACCTGAATAGGAAACTGATTCCAGGCTTTCCAACAACTAGTAAAAATGAATATTGTTGCCATCAGAATCAATGGGATGGAAAAATTTGATGCTTTGGTAGCCTTGGAATGATTTCTGCATAGAAGAGCATGGATAAGAGTAGATGAAAGAGCTGGAAAATATCCAGAAAGGAAAGTATGAGGGGATGAACTGAGTAGGTAAGGAGATTTCCTTAAGTCAAGAAGTGGCATTTTGGAAAAATGTTTTACAAAAAATATCAACATCTTAAAGCTGACTTCACAGATGGGCAAACCGAGACAAACAGAAATTAAATATATTACCCATTCTTTTTTAGCAAATGAGTCTTTATTGCCAAATAAAATGCAGTTTTTTGTTCACAGAAAATAATTCCTTTTTATCTTTTCTAGGCTGTGAGATCCTGTCATGGGCATTTCACAGGCTTATCTCCTGAATTACAGCATCTGCCTGTATTCTGATATGAATGTCAAATACATATATAAATCACTCTCATCATAATGACAACTCATAAACCACTGGAAAAAAAAGTTCCTACAATGTTGTAAAGTTTTTCCCAGTAGCAAATCAGAAGCATCCTGCAATTTTTCAGTCCACTACTTTTAGTTCAACCGATCATGGACAAAGAGAAAAATCATTAATTATTTTATGCCTCTATTCAAGTTCTGCAAAGTTCAGAATTGATCTGTGATTTTGCTCTACCCTGAGTCTCTTCTATAGACACAGATGCTCAAATCAGTATTTTCTTTTGGTCATAATTTTTAGTTCCTTTTTATCCTTCCTGCACCTTCTCCAGCTGTTCGCATACTCCATAAAGCATTAAATTCAGCACTGCTATGATACTAAGCTGAGACCTTGCTGGTGTTGAGTAGAGTAGAAGGATTACTTGAGGAGTCATCATTTTTTAATATCCCAGGAAGATGTCTACAGATTTCACAACAGCGTAACACTGTTCATTCAAGTTCAGCTTGTGATTTACTGCTAGGCCTGATTTTTTTCCTACCCTCTACAGAACTGGTACTTGCTTATTTTTTGTAATTCTGCCTTTGATTACTCCTGATTATCAATACTCACACAAACACACATACAAGGTTGAAAACATTACATGTGTTTCTCAATTTGACAAGATCCTTTAGAATTGCACCACCATTAACAGAATGCTTATGTTCCTTCCTAGTTTGTGTTCTCTTCCAAGGTAAAGCATATTTGCTATTCCAGTCTCCAGATAAGGAATGGAAATACAACCTAGTACAGATTCAGATCCTTGTAGAATAGGAAGCTAAACAGCTTTCCATTTCTAACAACAGCCACAGATAGCTTTTATTTGTCAGAGGTTTTTTTAATAATCATTATTCGTCCACTTGATAGTAGATTCATGCAGTTCAGGCTTCGTTTCTTGCTTATAAATGTTGCATATAACAGTATATAAAAAGCTCCAGACAGATTATATCAGATACATTCTCCTTATTTTAACTTCTTTACCTGGAAGCCGTGTTGCTTGGCAATTATTTTGGCTTGACACAATTAGCATTAGCAAACACATTTTGGCTGTTGCAGATTTCCTTTTTTCCTTCTAGGTATCTATTAAACATCTGGTTGTAGGCTCTGGAATTTTCCCAAGACTGGATCTTAAGTTGATCTATCTGAAATTCCATGGTGGCTCCTTCTTTTTCCCTTTCTAAAAACAGGCATCAGATTTGCCTTTTTCCACTACTCTGGAACCTGACTTGAACTGCATCTGCTTTCAGAAACGGCTAATGACCTCAAGATTGTTCCAGCCAGTTCTTTAAGGGTTGTAGGATCAAGTTTCTGCAGCCCATCTAATTTGAAGATCTATCTCCTCTAAGTACTCTGTAGCCTACTTTCTCCTGTTCTAGCCTAAGATCTTGCTGAATTTTTTCCTTGTGGCATACATAAACTCTGTTTGCCACATGATCCCAGCTGACCTTTTCAGTGAAGACTAAAGCCAAAAAAGCATTAAAGCAGACTGGCCTCCCCTAGGTAATCTATTAAGAGTTTCTCCCCTCTGTCATAGAGCAGACTAATACTGTCCTTGATTTTCCACTGGCTAATAACATGCTAATAGTTTGTTATCATTGATAGCCCTTGTTAACTGCATCTCTAGCACAGCTACTCTTATTTTATATGTTATCAGAACACAAATCTTTTCTCCTCTGCCACATATTCTACTTTCTCCATCCATTTCTTTATTCTGTGCAATTAAGAAATCCCAAACACTGTTATATTGGTATATAAAAGGAGATGTACTTCTTGAATTCACCAAAATACACAGGTCTGCTTGAAAAATGTCCTGATGTTATGAATTTTTCAGTATTAGCAGGAATAGAGGTGCTATATAAACAGTGCTTTAACCATTTATTGATTGGTGTTTTAACAACATCTGACTCTGCTAAAATCACAACCAGATGTCTAAAAATTCATTGTTTTATTTAAACTCAATGTTGCACCACTGCCAATATCAGAGACTTGAGCTTAGGGATAAAAATTGATGCTGACAAACATATTCACTGGAAAGGAAATAGTACCAAAATTAAACATATCTCAGCACTGGACTTCTGGCATACTTCTTAGTACAGCTACTGAGAGGTGGGTATAACAGAAGCAGTTCCCCCAGGGTCTGGCAACAGTGAGGGCACCATCTGGGTTCCGTGGTCTCAGAAAGTGCAAGGGGAAGGGGAGGGAAAATTCAGAAAGGGGGATGAAAGGGAAATATTATGAAGGGAGATGACTGCCATCGCAAGTGAGAATAAGAGAGAGGGGGAGAACAAATTTTGCTTCCTTTGGGGGCCTAAAAACTCTTGGTATCTCTGTCCTTCAAATGTGAAATTTTTGACTTAAATTCCATAAATTTTTTTTTTCTTCTCCAACTTGCAGCTGAAAGTAAACAAGCAAATGAGCACTAATTAAAGGTTAGCCTTTTAAATATTATTTAAATATTTTGACGGAGGTATTTCTAAAACAAGGGTCCACACTTGACCCTCACTGCAGTGAAAATATATGGGATTACTCACATGAGTAAGAATCACAAATGTATTTCCTAATACACTTGCATAAAAAAAGGTTCATTTTTCTGCATGTTTCATAGATGTAATTTGAAACAATGAAGAAAAGGCTTCAAAAGGGATCTTATTTCTGTTTATCTCAAGTTGGAAAGAAAACAAATTAATAATTTGCAAAGCAACAAAAATTCAACCTTGAAATGCCTCTGGTCATCAATTGTTGCAAGAAAGGAAAAAACAAAATGCAAAAGAAACATGGGGATTACATTTAAAAATCAAGAAAGGAACAGCTTCTATACAGAAGAAATGTTTGCTTTATACTCTGCATAGATGCTGTACAAGCAAAATTCCCAGTATATTAATATAAACTGTCTGAAAAAATTCGACCCGATTCCATAAGACCAGCAAAAACAAAACAAAGGGAAGCATGACGTTTATGGGTTTTTCCTCCAGCACAACCATACAAGCTGAGCTGTGAAACCGTGATGGAAATATTAGAGCTGTTGTGCCTGAAAAAACGCAGTGATCATTTCATTCTTCCTGTCTTTTAATGCTCCAGGGTTTTGGAGACGAATAGGAGCAATAAGTTCACTTTGCAGAATTAATGCTGTAATTCTTTATCATAAGAGCAGAGCATTACCTCAATCTGATTTTTCTACAAAATGGTTCAAAGTCTATTTTTAATGATGGCCCTAATTTGTTAACACCTTTTAAATTATTAATCCCCTTTATATTCAAGTAGTTATTGCATGTCATAACAATGTATCTATGCAGGGAAATTTAATAGTATTTTCTGCATGTCAAGAAAAGGCTTGTTCTGCAAAATGCTATTAAAACTGATAATGAGCTAAATATTTGCCATAGCAAACACTGAAATTACTATATCAATCAACTTTGGGTTCTCTTATTCAATAAACAAAATTTAACCTATTAACTTTGCCTAATTTTAGGCAGGAAAAAGCTTGTTTTCAGGCATATCTTGCCCTTGACTTCATATCTTTATCATCTGATAACTACATTTTCCTGGCCAATTAAGCCATTGTTTTGAATCAAATGTAGCAATATAAGCCTTTTATTCTGTCTTGAATCCAACTATATTACTGGGTCCTGAATACTATTTTCTCCTAGCAAATTTAGACTACATTTTAAAGCTCACATATATCACAGGAAGATGATAAGCTATGTTCCTGAAGACACCTTTCACATTAAAGCAAAAAAGAAAAAAAAAAAAGGATTTATGAGGAAGTCAAAGGGTAAAATAAAACCTTATATTGCAAATCTCTTAACTCTTCAGATCTCCCCAGATCTGTTTATGTGGCAGGATGCTTGTGTTAATATTTTCAGAAAAAACGTCCAAAAATACAAAAACCTGTGCACAAGCATCACTGTTGACAGGCACGCCAAGGAGAGCATCCTCTTTCATGAGCATCTGAAGCATAAATCTGAATGCTGATTGAATATCTAACGGCCCATTCAGTGACAAAAAAAGAGGCAGGTTCCATTCCATCTCTGCCGGGCACACAGAGCTGGAATGGTTTATTACATGAGCCGGGAGCCTCGCCTTGGCAGTGTGTGCTGCTGGGTGATGCTGCTGCTCACGCACAAGCGGCTGCACTCACCCGCCCGTCGCTTTTGTCACAGCAAATTGTTGTGTGATCAAGAGGGATCAAAGCGCACCCTCTAGAGGCTAAACACAAGCCCCGGCTCCGCGCACCCCCGCTCCCCTGCCCGCACCCGGGGCTCTCTCGGCCCCACGGCACCTCTTGCAAACAAAATGATCACAGTCAGTCATCAGAGGGTGTTAAAAATATCAGCCTTGCCTTGGTGTCTCCATGTCAAATGCTGGAAGGGACGGAGTGCACTTTTGTGAGTGCACCCTGTGTGGCATTGCTGTCCAGGACTGCAGAGGGACAGAAATTAATTGGAGATTTTTTTTTTTTTGCTCCTACCATGCCTTGGTCAGGCTGGACTCCATCATGAAGCTCAACACAACTTCAAGGAAATGTAAGGAAGCGAAGTGAAGTCAAAAGACACGGTCCCTCAGTTTCACAGAAAAGGGGGTACGTACTAAATTCAATAATCAGAGTCACACAATGGTTGGGGTTGGAAGGCACTTTTAGAGGTCATCCAGTCCAATGAGCAGGGATTTCTTCAACCAGATCAAGTTGCTCAGAGGCTCATCTAACCTGACCAGGGCATCCAGTACCTCTTTGGATAACCTGTCCTAGAGTTTCACCACTTCTATTGTAAAAACCTTCTTATTTATATCCAGTCTAAATCTATACTATTTCAATTTAAAACCACTGCCACTCATCACAGCAGGTCCTGCTGAACAGTTTGTCCCTGACTGTCTTAGAGGTTCCCTTCAAGCACTGAAAGACTGCAATGAGACCTCTCAGGAGCCTTTTCCAGGTTAACAAACCCAGTTCTCTCAGCCCTTCCTCATGAGAAGTGCTCCAACCCTCTGATCATGGTTTGTGACTATCCTCTGGACTACCTCCAACAGGTCCATACCTTCCCTGTGCTGAGGACCCCAGAGCTGAAAGCAATAATCTGTGGTCCTTACTGAAAGACAATTTCTTAATATAGAATATTTCCAATTAAATGATGGAGAGCCACTGCTGAATGGAAATTAACTGTTCTGTAAATGTCATTTAAGTAAGACAAAGCTACTTGTAAAGGCTCATGCTTGTAGACCTTTTTCTTTAGCTTACAATGAAATTATTGCTTCTTTTCTCATATTTCACATCCTGCTAAATCAAGCACTTGTTTGAAAGAATACCAATTTCATTTAATTGGGGGCAAGAAAAGTATTAAGCTATTTTTTCCTATATAAATTACTTCAAGAATTCAACTAAAAGAACCAAAATTCCCCTCAGAAAAATACTGTCGTGTTAAATCTCTTACACTTTGCTCTCCAACACAGAACTCTGTTCATTAAGAAACAATTTTCTATTAAAGATCTTACTTTTCATAATGATTAATAAAAATAGTGATTTTTCAAAAGAATAACATGGATTGGTTGTAAGTACATGTTAAATTGTTTAATGGTTTCCTCTGGTCATCAAGACAGACCAAATTTTTAGGTAAAAGTCTGCAATTCCACATGTGTATAACTGCATTGTTGTAAACAAGACTGAGCTTGTGTCAGGATTTTATGTGTAAATGCAGTTAAATGATAACAGCAATTATCCCCCTAGTGAGCATAATAAAGCCATGAAATTCTGAATTACCTTAAGGTTTCATTGAAAAGAATCTCCCATTTACAGTTAGATTGCTGTTGAAGGTTCAGAAACACTCTCAGTTTCCTTGTAGTGACATGCAATACATAAAAAATTACCATTAGTGGCTGCAGTTTCAGTTAAAACTAATTCAAGGAAGGCACTTTGTAGTACCAAGTATTTCTGCTAACAGTGCTGCTCATATGACAGGAAAACAAGGATAAAGAGTGACTTTGCAACAGGAGAGTGTTGCTCACTTCTGTCTCACACTGTGCCAATACAGAGAAGCACACACTGGAGTTATACCATGCAGAGATGTGGTGTGTTATATGTATTTCCTGCAGTCAGGAGGTGCAGGGTAGAGCATGCCACCAAAATCAACCAGTGGAGAAAACTTTGGAATAAGGAAAGATCTATGAATAGCTAGGATTCATAAAACAAAAGAAGAATTGAATTTACTGGGAAGTGTGTGAATACCTTTTAAAGTCAAAACTATTATTTAAAATATTAAATAAAGTTTCAGCTAGCTCCTGCAGCAACCAAACTTATCAGCTGCAGACATGTCAGAATCACAATTAAAACAACACTGATGCAGGAAAACTTTTTTCATCTGTTTCCAGGAAAACAAGGTAAGAGGTGCTGTAAGAGCACAATCCTTCAGTCTTCTAAGTAATGATTACTTCAAAAGCTCTTAAGCCCTTGCTTTATCCATGGAAACTGAGATTCTCAGGCACATGGGAAACCTCAGTCTAGTAAAATGAAATGCAACAGCCTCCTTAATATCTAGACCACAAAGTTCTGTGTACACAGGGCTCACAAGGTCAAAGGGAAAAAAGTTTTCCCCTTCACTGAGACTCTTTGTGTCAGACATGAGCAGGTCCCACACATGCATCCTCAGAGACAAATACTTGAAAATGTTTACAGATAGAAAGGCATTGGAGACTCAATGGTTATGAAAACTTGAATAAGTTTATGGAAATCAATGATGGAGAACATATTTAATTTTAAGTCTGACAATTTACTTCTTTTTTTCCATTAAGAACACACGTCCCCAAACACAGTATAACAACCAAACCAGTGTGTGCCTCTGCAGTGCACAGTGTACATGTAAGTAGGGGAGAGAAACATCCTTTTTCTCCAGAGAAGCTCTATTAATCAATCTGGAGATTTCATAGCACAGTGAGACAACTGAAATTGGTAGAAGAAAGTCAAACACATCTCTATTTCACATGGAGTGAAAAAATGTATGGAAGATCAGCTCACTGCCTGGCCATAACTATTTCCACAGGATACACTTTCTGTTCAGCTATGATGAAGTCATTTTTCTGAAGCACAGTCTCCTTGAGCAGAATGTTTGCTGGTTGCAATTTGAGTGGGTTTTATTGATCATTTGATCCAGTTGAAGATTGATGCTTTTTGTACTCTCTTCCCTTAGTTATAACTTCAACAAAAGACAAACACAGCCTCAGATTTTCTTTTCCATGAATGAATCCTAAGCAAACAAGAGCCTTGCCAGCTTCTAACTTAGGTTGAAGTGTCTCTGTAGGAAACTTTTACTAATGAAGGCAGCTATTGTTAGATCTTAGGATAGAAAAAGGAGCAACATTTAGAAATGAGTGTGAGTTGAGAAACTGGAGCAAGGGAACTATGGCAGATAGTTTTAAAATAGATTCCAAGATGAGAAAAAAACCTAAACTCTTAATTAAGTTGCTATGGAATGGGAAAAAAAAAAGAATAAATGAAAAGGGAATAAAAGCATTTTACAAGGGCTCACAAGGTGAGCTATCCAGCTAGGAAATATTTTGATTTTTCATTGCAGAAGACTGGCAAACAGGACTTGGTTGAGCTTTATGAGAATCCAAAGTTGCGAAGGCACACAGTAGTACTGTAATTTTATTTTTTGAGGATATGGATTGAAATAGTGAACTCCAAAACTAGAGAAAAAAATCTGAGTTTTTGAAGTTTCAAAAAGTATCAAGTATCAATCATAAATAAGGATCTGAAGTATTTTATTTAAGATCAGTTGCATCTCTAGGAAGAGTTGATTAACTTGGTAAAATGAATGGAGAAATCTTGCTGCTTTCCTGCTTCAGAAACTTGTGTAAGGAGAAGAGTCCTGAATTATGTAGGAGACTTTGAATAACAAAGCTTCACAGCACTTAGAGAGATCATTTAAGAATACCTAGCAACCCTTCCCCCTGCACTGGTTTACTTCTTGGGTGTGAAGCCTGGTTCTTTCTGCCCTTTTGGAGTGGATAGAACCTACTGTGCTCAGCTGAGTGATATGGACTAGTCCTACTGGGCACTATAACTGGAAAATAAACAAAAAGGGAAACAGGACCCTTGCATCCACTCTCTACCTCCTTCCATCAGACGTGCTCACAAGGAAGAACTACATTCCATCATATATAATTTATACTTAGACTAAGTAATCCTTATAACCATCCTCTTCAGACATCACTAGAAAATTTTATTCTAAACACCAGTATGTGCCAGATAATTCCTGTCTCTGATTTTACTGCAAATATGGAAAGGACGAATTTGAAGAGCAGACACAGTGTTTCAATTATAGACAATTTTAGACAGGTGAAAAATTTCCTGGTTTATTCCTTTTTTCTGAGTAATTTTATCCTTTAGAACAAATGCTTGTGGATGCTGTAGAAAATCAATTGCTAGATTTTTACAAGAACAGACAAGACAGACTGCTCTTAGAAATTACAAAAATACTTTGTATCATTGCTGTTGTATAGGGTCTGAAGAAAATGACTTCCTAAAATCCTTTCCCCTACTATTTTTCTATGATCCTATGCTTATTGTCCTGGCTCATTAAATTCCACAATTCTGGAAAAGAATGGAGATTATGCTGCCACGGTGATTTGGGCATCTTCAAATTAACCCCACAGGCTTTGGCACTGAGAAATGCAAAGATTGCCAACTGCTCTCTGCTTTTTCCCCAGCCTGCCTCTGATCCTTCTAACTGGCATCTAGTCAAAGTAAGACTGAACTTGTACACTTCTGTGTTGAAAGGAACCAAAGTCCCAGAGTTTACAGAGACAAATGTTAGAACCAGATTATTTTAAATAGCAGATTATATCTATATGGAAACTATGTGTAGGTTTGATTGTCCTATCCAAGTATCTCTAAGAAAACCTCTGTCTCCTTTATTGAGGACAATAAAATTGAGGACAAATCTCTTTTTAATGGCGCCATTAACATATATCAAAAGAAGCCCAGGGACTATACCAAATAATGTGACTGAGAGGTGCTTTACAATACTGGGAAGCAAATCAGATGTGAGTTAACATCCATGATAATTTAACTAATAAGCTTAAAATATTACAACTGGAAAGAAGAAACAAAGTAGCAGTTTGTTGTTATTTGGCTTCCAATTTCAAAAGATGCATAACATTTGTTGTTGTGTCAGCCTTACTGACTCCACTCAGCTTTCACTGCTCTTACTTGGATATAGACAGGCTGTTAAATGGTGAGAGCCAGTAGGTTATTTCACATACATAAAGTCTGACTCGAGGGTTCAAGGCTCAGCCTGGCAAGATAACAGCATGTTCTATGATTATGCAGGTAAGAAGCACTTGAGCAAACAGCATCTAAAGAAATGCCATGCTGAAAATGCCACAGTAGCACAATGACGATGAATAGCATCAATAGTGATGGCTGCCTCCTTCTGCAAATATCAGATGTCACAGCACGCAATTTATCTGCATCCAAAAAATGCTTTCAAACTTGCACTGTGAGGAATCTTAGTTCCTGAACTGATACTCAGTTCTCTCTGGAACTGAAAGGGATGGAGAGATGTCATGTATTGGAACCTCCTTCTAGCAGTTCCAAAAGACTGACACTGATGTCCAGCCAAGGAGGAGAGTAAGTGTCCTGATGTTTTGATTCTGTGGTAACATAACTGATAAGAAGAAAGACTTATACTGCACTTTGCACAGAAATACTTTATGCTGCAGATTGTGCATAGTATTACCAATTCCAGATGGCTCAGGGAACAAGGGATTTAATTTGAAAGAGACATGTTGAAAGAATCTAATTGTAGAACTTAAATACAAGGTTCTAACAATTGAAATGTAAGGCCTAGATCTACTGCATAAGGTACTATTGTGGACCAAATTGTAAATTTTAAGATGATGCCTAAAAATTATAGGGAGATCTAATGAAATTAAATTAAAAAGTAGCCTGAGTAAATGTAGCCTACAAAACTAAAAATAAATAAAAATCCAGTAGCTGTAAATATGAGATGTATTGTTGCATGCACACACAATGATGTGTGTATCTATGCATGTTTTAGGTATAAGAAGAGAGCTCAAAACGCCCTTAAAAACCTATACACCTGGGTGAAAACCCTTTAGATTTCTTATTCAAATGAGGAAAAAAATCCCACTTTGAAAATAAACTCATATTGTCACTTCAATGCAAAATGGATCCATTGCTGACTTCATCCGTTTGCCAATTGTTGACAGCTGTCAATACAGGGATTTGATTTCTTTATCCAAGCAACAAACCTTACATTCGTATCTTCAGAGAAAGATCTAGACTGTGAGCTGTAGTTTCACTGCCCCAACTCAATTACTGCATTCTTGAACTGCAATGTTTTCATTTGTGGGCAGTGGGGCAGCCAGTGGGAGGGTATTGATTGGAGTATAATGTCATGTGTAGCAGCGAGAGTAAGATGAAAAGTGTTTTCTGCTTAATGGGTTGGTATTAAGTAGGTGGGAATGGCTTCTAATTAGCCAACAATTGCTGTGTTTCTGTTTCCCTCCCTTCCCTCCTCCTGTCGGTCACCAGCTGCCAATCTCTCTCTCCTTTTCCTTTTTTGTGTGGAGTTCATTGCTCACTGCAGTGAAAGCCTTTGTTTAAAAAAGAGGGCTCCCAGGGTCTCATCTGCCAGGGTACAGCTTGCTGCCTGCGATGAGTAGCAACTGTCAGTTTATTTTATCTCAACCTTTTCATCATCCTGCTGAAACTGGTCGAGTGAAACCACCTGAGAGACCTGAGGATTCAGTACCTACAAGTCATTAGCCAGGACTGCTCAGTCTCTCCCCACACAGCAAGTCAACTGAACACTGCTTAAAATATAGTCCACTTTAACCCCATATTTTCCTACGACATATTAGGATTCCTCCTGTATCTTCCACATTTTAGTTGCATGATTATTCCTTAAATATACTACAACTATACTGAATATACTACAACTATGATTAGTAACATATTTTTCAGCATTTCCCAGCAAAAATATTCTTTAGAAATACAAAATATAAGGTACTAAAATCCAGTTATTAGAATAGCACAGAACCTCCCTCTTATTTAGGCTATATTCTCCAGCATACATATCATACCTAGCAACTCCCCCAATTATTTGAACCTCTGCTTGTCTTGAAGTTTTTGATAATGCATTTCTAAGGGGCAAAATCTTACAATTACAGTTGTGCCACCCTCCTCAAAACAGTAAGATTTTATGGGCATAAAAAAAAAGCAGTATTTGGTCCAAAATTTTTAACATATATGCAATATTCTCCTCTCTTTGCCATACAGTTTCCCTCTCTGTAGTAGGTACACTTGTATATGTTCATGTACTCCAATGAGTACATCAGCTAAACATGAAAATGTTTCATAAATCTTCCTCTTAAATATGGTACAGGCAATCCAAGCACCTGACCTAGAGCTGATCCTGTCTAGCAATTCCCAGTTATTTACATCAGTATTTAAAACACACATCCATCTTCCAAATAGTTAATGGATTGCAGTACAATCATTAAAAACTTACCAAAGTATGTGAGAGAAAGAAATATTTTGTTTTGAACTAAACCAAAATGAAATGTATCTAAATCAAATTCTGTGTCATTAGCCTGAGCTGTTTTTGGTGACCACAGTTAACTTGTTGCAGTCATTACTGACACTTTAAATACAGCAAGTGAAGTATTATTTTTCCTTTTATAAACAATGAACCTTTTCAAGATCTATAAGAGATGACAAGAACAGAAATCCAGTTATCTTTCAATATACAGTTGCTTTCTTAATGTTTGAAATTGTCAGTGTTTCATTTCAATTATCTTACTGCAGCATAAGTGCATGTTCTTGTATGAATAGCAGCAAAATGAAATTTAATTTGATTTAATACTATTCTCAGAACTGAGCTAAAGGTACCAGTGAGAAAAAGCTCACTCCTGGAGAATTTCACATTTCAAGACACTGTTTGGCAGATTGAAAGGTTCTGGAGTCACAGAACTTGGCTCTGTAACACCCTGAAGGGACACTTTCCAACAGGAGCCCAAAGTGTGAGGTAAACAGAGGGTTGCAAGTGCTGCACCCAGGATAAGAAGTCAGTAGATAGTGTGCAGCACACATCCCTCTCCCCTCCTGGTTCCTAAAAACTGGTTTTCCTTGACACCTGGGTATGGTCTGAAGTTCCTATTTGTCAAATTCCTTGTGTGCACAACATGAGCCGAGCAATATTACTTTAGAGCACAGGCATCCTTCATTTTTCAGCTTCAGCTTTCTATCAGCAATGAGGGAAATGCACGGTGCTAAAAGATGCCCAGCGGGGATGCACAGACCCAGTCAGGCAGCTCCACGTCTCTGCTCATGTGATCTATAAATACCAGACAGTGAAACCCACCTTCACAAGAAAGACAGGGCTTGAGTATTGGCTTTCATAGACCTTGGCATCAGCAGATGAATAAACGTAAGATTTCCTTATGAGGGGTGTTGGACACTTGCAACTCCCACTTCAAAAACTGTTGTGGAAGATTAATTCCCCACAGAAGCTGACACCAGCTACATTATGTTTGACTAATATCTGTAGCAGCTCAACATCCCCAGAATTAAAAATATGCCAGAATTTTAAGAAAAATGAACTATGTTAAATCACTAGCAAATATGGAAAAAATATGAAAAAACCTTTGAATAAGAACTATTTCAAATCACTCTCTTCATTTCAATGACTCTACTGAATACTTACTAATGTCAATATTGTAGGATAGTAGCTCCATGTTCAAAATTATATACCTGTATGACACACCATGAAAAATACTGAATAATTACTTGGCTCTCTAGCAAGACATGTATGAGGCCTTCCACAGAAATATTCTGTATTACAGACAATATTGAATGCTTAATTGAGTAGGAACAAGTGGATGAGCCTGGAGGCATGGTCATCTACTTAAGCATGCATTTGGATCTTCAAGCTAATTAATCACCCAGTTTGTACTTAAACTTCATCAATCCATTCCCACAGGTGATTAAGATCTATTTAAAGGCAATTTTGATACATCACAATTTTCTATTAACCAACTTGTCAAGATACTCAATAGGAAGTGTGATTCTTTCAATTTCATTCTCTGATCCCAATGTAATAAAAACACTGAGCATGAACAGTGTGGAAACAGTAGGAAAACACTGATAAAACTCTCAAAGCCATCCTATTGATTCTAATACAAGCACAAAAGATATACCTAAGAAGATGTAAGTTGAGGTGGCAGCTACTGGGTATAGAGGTAACTGACTTATACTCCTTACACATTGGCATAAACATACATAAAATCAGAATTTGGAGTGAAGGTGTAGGGCCAAAAAAGGAGAAAGAATAATTTGTAATACAAAAGTGAAGAACAGGAAAGAAAACAAAAGAGAACAGACAATGAATGAAGAGAAACAAAAAAGTAATAAATGTTTCAAAAATCACAAAATATCTCTGGTGATTACAGAAAAAGATAAAGAGAGGTGGATTTTTAGGCAAAAGAAATACAGTTTCATAAATATATAAAATTGTGGAAGTACAGCACTTCATTTTTCAAAATAGACTGGCTTATTCTAAATGTAAATCCTTTAAATCTTGGCTATCTTCAGACCACAGAGTCTTAATAAAACCAGCAATTTGTTACTTATAATAGGAACATAAAAGGATGTATCTAGGCAGGGAAAATGATTTCAGAAAAAAACCTCTCAAGGATGCAGAAAAGAAAGCTGGCTTGGGAAACCCAGGAGAAGGAAGCTGTTTGATACACTGCCTGTGACTCCTGAGATGACCTAAGGGCTCTCTTACAGAACATATACACTGAACAGTTCCTTTGTCTTGGCTTTGATTTTCTGTGTCCAAAGATTGTTGGGGAGCTTTGGGTAAGGAAGGGTTTGCACCAGAGAGCTGTTTTCAAGTTGGCCTGAGGTCTAGACTGGTTGGTATGTTTCAGACAGCACCAATAAAAGATTCTTTACAAAGTCCAAATGACAAAAACGATCCCAATATTAAACAAACACACAGAAATCTTATCTGGCTCTTTATGAGGATCTATTCTCCTTTCAGAGCATAAACCCACTAGATACAGCTCTGCTTGTGTATACAGCAAAGGAAAGGATGGGCATGTGGAGAGGCCCTAGGGCCACTTCAGAAGTTTTCCAACTGGCTGTTCCTACTTTGTCCTTGCCACTATCAGGGCACTGCCAGAGCACAACTCCTGCCAGCTGTTTCATTTTGTGACTCTTCCCTTCACCAATGCTGCAGTCAAACCAAAAACTTCTAGGTGCCTCAAATCAAGGATTTCTCCAAAAGTGGCCTAACAAAGATGGGCAAGAGATTCAATTTCTTTTGCATCATTCTATAAAATCAATGAAGACTGAACTTCTGCTCTGAGAACTTTCACTTTTTAAACTGGAAAGGGACTCCACTTATGCAGAAGTACTGACAGTGCAGTGCACAAAACCATGCTAGTTCAGTGCATAAAGCTACACTAAAGGGTCTGACAATATACTGCAGTTTGAACATCACTTCCAACTTTTTTTTTCCACAAGAAAGAACAATTCATCTTATTTAGGAAACCATTTTCTGCTGATCTAGGGAGCTTGTCTGAGAAAACACAGCTGGATGCCAACAATATTTAGCACAGGATGTGTCTAAAGGAAACGTGTGGCAAGATTTAGATGGTTCCAAATGAAAAATCAGATGGCAAAAAGCCTAGATAAGATCCAAATTCTCCTCTGGATAAAATGTTTTTATATAACTCTTGATGACAAGAACATTTACAATCACAGTATGGATGATAGGGAGTTTTTTTAACCTATAACACCACTTAGTCATAAGAAACTGCCAGCTCTCAGCAAAGACTATGAATAAACTTCTAGTACATTAATCCATGGTTAAACATGAAAATGTTCCATGAACCCTCCTCTTAAATATGGTACAGGCAATGCACACACCTGACCTAGATCTGATCCTGTCTAGCGATTCCCAATTCCCAATATTTATTCCAATTCCCAATATTTACGTTGGTATTTAAAAGAAACCACAGCAAAACCCCCTGGATATTGCATTTGTACAAAGCATGAGAATACTGAATATCAGCACTCCTCTCTTTGCAGACTTCAAACTTCAGCCATCAACAGAAAATAGAACAAGCTACTGCACTCCCGGCAAAACTGACACAGATGTTTATACTGTGTTCTCAGGCTCTTCACTGAGAATCTGGTGCATCCAGCCACTGACCACAATGTGCTGAAAACCCTCCCTTGTCACCCTCAGCTCTTCTCTTCACACTTGATTCTTTCTGTAGTCCAAGCAGTAATCACTCTCACTTGCTAAATACATCAGTGTATCTCTAAGCATACTTAACACATACTTAAAAAACAAATCCCAACTAATAATAAATAATATAACATATATGAACCACATAAGCTGATTTTCAGAAACATACCTCTTCCAAGCCGTCAACATCTATACACAAGCATGGTTTATTTCAACACTTAGTTAAGACTGCATTAAGACTTAGTTAAGAATATTGTAAGAATGTATCTAGCATTAATACAAAAAATGACTGATATTTTTAAAAGCTAAAGATGAGACAAGATAAAATGTAGAAAGTGATGAGTGCTAGGTGATGTGTATAAAGAAGAGGCAGCAGAAGTTTTCCAAATTTTAAAGAAAAAAAGACAGAATCACCTCTCAACTTTTCATTTTCCTAAATGTATATATTTCAGAAGTTTTAGCCACTGTGTTTTTCCAGAGGGAGAAAACGATTCTGTTTGAGAAACCCCATAAAAAGGTACAGAAGTCATCCTGTGAATTTCAGTAGGGGACTGAAGCATTTGAACTACTTTCAAAACAGGCTTATTAAGAAGTGAGCCTTTGTGCCTCTGGCACAGGGACAGCCTTGGAGTCTGTCCTTGGTCACACACCTCCTTTATATAATTTAAAGTAACAGTTCTTATTTACCAGTGTGAACAATAATGTCTGTCATTATATATACACTATATATAATGAACAACAGTGTGCATAATTCCCTTACTTCATGTTCAGCTGCATTTTATGAGAAACCCCAAGATCTGTCTGTAAAATCCTTTCAGTTTCTCCCTATCTCCAGATGAGCAAACAGTGCACAGACTGCCGAAAGGGAGGAGGTAACATAAGGAATTTTCCTGGAATTAGTGTACTTTAGACAAAAGAGACAGTAAAAAAAAAGTCAGCTTATCACATTATGAAGCAATCTGTTCTGCTGCTGGACATGATTACCAAAATGGCCCATAAATTACACAGCTCTGGTAAGTTACAGTAGAGAACTGTGAACTGAATTTGTTTAGTATAATCCTTGACCTCATATCTCACTTCTGACTCTCCCATCCTTTATGGATAATCCTTTTATTAATGAATGACAAAGTTACACACATATTCAATCTAAAATGCACCTGGTCAGGCCACTTTTTCAAAAACATTAGGGATTTTGTGCTAGCCACATCTTTTACAGAAAAATGACTGTAAAACATCTTAAAGAGCTTTCAAAAATGAATCAGTAGGATGAAAATGTAAATTTTTACACAACACAAAAGGAGACATTCACGCTATGGAATGTACCATTCCTTACATCCATGAGAGGAGGCTGGAGGAAGAATATTGAGGGACTACATATTTGGGAGTAAGAACAAAAGCTCGTTGGATTATATTTTCCAAACTAGGTTTAGCTGGTGCATGCATTTTAAATTATATAGAAGGCTGCTCAGGTGTGGAATACTAGAAATAGTCCTTATCATGCTGAAGTTGATGATACCAGATAATTCCATTGATTGTAAGACTTCAGAATTGATGACAATATGCAGTATTTAAAGCTATCATAAATAAACCTCAACAAACAAACACAGGAAATCAATGGTAAAATGTGTCAATTTTGCCAAGTTCTCCCAAGTTAATGAAGGTAAATCTAAATTGTTATCAAATGCACATATTATTGCTCAAGAAAGCAACTGAAGACTTTGTAGAATGAGGAAAACAATGCAAAACAATCAGCCTACTTTTGAAAGTGTTCAGATAATTTCAAGCATTCAAGGGCTCTTGCTAAGGCACAGCCCTGCCAGACACAAAAACCTCGACTGAGAGTTGCCAGACTCACAGAAATCAATTTCTGGTCAGCATTTCATGTAATCAACATGCAAAATCTGACTCAAAAATTTCCTGCCTTCAGCACCTTTAATTATTCTTCTTTCCTCTACAAGGCAGCAAATCAGGGGATTATTTATTGAAAGACATGTGAAATGTTTTCTCATCAGACAATGTTAGGCTGTAGGCTCCTTTTTAGGATTTTATGCGGAGTCACAATCCTTTTTGTCTACTGATTCTGCTAATAATGTTTTGTATCCATTTTACAAAACATAAAAAGAACAATAAAACCATATTTGTTGTTGCAGTGGCATCTCACAATGATATAAATAACTCTCCTGTAAGTGAAGTCAGGTGACTGAGTCAAATGCAGCAGATAGAAACACATTCTTCTTTGCATTTTTAAAACCGGTTTTCCTCCAATCTCATCCCTTTTGTCCATGACAACTCTGGTCAAAATGTCTATTTTATTAATAAATGTTGAGTAAATTGAGTAATTAATGGTTTTTCCTACCTGGTTATTGAAATGATTGATTTAGAAAATAAGTCTTGGTTGAAAGACATAAGGTGATATAGCAGTACTTGAATTTAAATGTAATTGCTCCTCAACTAGTTTTTCTTTTGCCTATGAATACAGAAACTACTCTTATTTTTTGACACAGAAAAATTTTTCAGTCAGAAATAAAAACTTATTGCCTTTCTTCTCCCTTTCATAAAATTTCCCTGCAGATTGAGAACTACCATTATATCTTGTCTTTCTCTGTTCTAGCCTCAAAAAGACTGAGAAAAATCTAGTATATTATCAACACTGAGCTGTTTGAAAGAGCTAGAAATACTGCTCTATTATCACAGCAGGAATTTCCTAAGTGATGAGTTCATCATAGGATGCACAGACATTCTCCTGGAAGGTAGAATAAACGCTGTACCTGAAACTCAAAGCCAGCAAATCCTAATCTTGAATTGGTGCCAGGTCATGTTTTGCCAGACAAAGATATTAAAAATGTAATGCCAGTACTAACGAGAGATTTGGCACACGAAACATGAGAAATGTTACAGATTGTGCTGACAGTGTGACACTATGTTTTCCTGGATGTAATCTGGGTATCATGAGAGTACACTTGGAGCACTAATGAGAAGAATGATATTGAACTGGAAGAGCTGCTAAATATGCAGTAGCCACAGGGTTCCTGGAGTGAACTGGAACTGAAATGAAAACTGCAATACTGAAAATAACAGAGGGTAAACTAGGCAGAATTACAGAAGGAAGAGAATCTCAGCAGGCAAAACTTGTTTGTGGTACCATGCTTGCCAGGACATAAAGGGCTTTTCTAATCATACTCTGTTTATCCCTGAAGTACTGTTAAAGAGGAGCAGGATTCTCGAGCACATAAAGGGGCACATATCAGTTCAGGATATAAATGAGTTTCACAACTGACTGGAAAAAGCCATGTATAAAAGTTGAACAGAAACTCCCTTTAGGTGCAAGAACTGAAATTCATATTGGTGATACAAAGTTCATTCTATGTCTTTGAGGTTCTTGGTTTTTTTTTTTTTTTTTTTTTGCTGTTGCCATTGTTGATTTTTTTCTTTTGCCTCCTAATTTTATGAGCTACAGTTAGTGATTCTTATATGAAATGTATATGAAATTCTTTTAAAAATTCTTTTTTTGACCATCTCTGTTGGAATTCTCAGCATTTGCACTACAGGTCCAGACAGAAGACATACAACCAAATAACTCTGACAGCCAACAAAATCTGTCAGTGTGCTAGATGTTCACTTATTGAGACACAAATCACAAATATAGATATGTATAACCATTGAAGAAGTGTTACCATCACCAGAACTTTAAACAGAATGCTATCTAATTTATCTCTTCAGCCTCCAAATGAATGCCCTTGTTCCATAATTCTCAGTAGCTCCCAGTGTTGCCTCTGGCATCCTGGCTTCACTTAAACTGCTAATATCTTCAATTACCACTTATTTTGTATATAAAATTCACCACTGGAGTTATACTTAATTTTCCACCTTTTAGAGAGGGTGAGATTCACAAGAAAGCAGCAGCCAGGCAGTTCTTTGTCTTTAGGAGTAGGATAATTAAGGGAAAAACATAACCTTGAAGCTCCATATTGTGACTGCTCCAATTGTAATTTATTTCCACTGCAGTCCAGATTCACACTCTTCACAGGAATGCAGAGCAGGAAGTTTTAAGGTAGAGTAGATGTATACCTCCCCCTTCCTCAGTACAACACAGTTTACTACTATCAGTACTTGGGATAATGCATAATTCAGTTTGTCTTGTATTAATGTATTGTACAAAGGGAAAAGAGCAAAGAAAATTTAACCCATTAAGAAAGAGAGGCTACTCCACAAAAAGTCCTCCTCTGCTCTTTCTGTAAAGTAAGCAGACTTATTTTTATTTTTTTTTCCTTTCTCTGTAATGTCAAGTACAAGGATACCAAAAATAAAGCAGTGTGTTTTTCTGGATTCAGAACTATGTCAAGCAGAAATTACTTCTCACTTTTAGCAACAGGGATCTTATTTTTGGATGTACTTGGAAAGTGTACCTCAAATGGAGATTATTATTATTTTCTTCAAAGATTAAAACAATTATGTCTTGACTAAAACATGTAACTGTGGTGTTCTGACAAACAGCACTAAAAAAATCTAAGCTACCATCCAGAGCAACTACTACTATCCATTTCTCCCTGTTATATCGTATTTTAACTTGTTTAATTCAGCCTCTAAAACAAGCGCACAAAGGAGTAAAGCCCAACCTCTGTTCCGTACCAGGATTAAACCCGGGAAATAATTTAATAAAACTCTACAAGAAAAATGACTTAATTGTTGAGGACAATGCAGCACTAATGTGTTTCATAAGCACTGCCTTACCGGCTGGAAGAGGGTCAGTGCACATGTCACTTCTGTTTTGCTTCCATGCCAGCAGGCACTGCAGGCTGAGGGGATCGGCTGCTGCTGCTACGTGGCTGTTGAACGCCACCATCAGCTGATGAGCCTTGGCGATGCCACAGTAACTCTCTGTTTCAGCCACCAAGGGCAAATTGTTCAAAGCTTTCGCTGCCTCAGAGGCCTGACTGAAATACTCCAAAGCTTTGTTATAGTTCCCCTAGGAAAGAAGAGGAAAAAAAAAAAAAAAGAAAATAATGTTAAAAGCTACTTGTAGTCATCACCTGTATTTTGTCTTGACATCAGAGCTCCTCTGATGCCTCAGAGATGTGGCAGCCCATGGAGTGACTCATGGCAGGGCATTAAGCAAATCACTCTCCCTTGCTATTTTCTAACCTCTAAAATCCAGATAACACTGCTCATATCTTTGAATTGAATAGTTTTTTAATTATTTCTGTAGCATTTTGAGCATACAAATGCATTTTGAGTATACAAGTGTATCAATGCCAAGTATTAGTAAAGACTGCAGCCAGGCCCTTTAGAAATTATTGTTTCCTTGCATTCATCATATCTGTGGGAGAAAAGATCCTAATTTATGGTAGAATTAAATCTTAAAAAATAAATCCTAAAAACGGAAAGACAGAGGACAATGGAGGAATAGCCTTAAAGCACAGAAAAGAACAGAAATTAGAACTTACTCATTTATGGGGGAAGAAAGGGGTATACAAAACCCCAGAGATATTCCTAATCACAAAAAGAGAAACAGTAGGAGAAATGTAGCACAACTGTTGCTGAATAGAAAACTCAAATAGTTTATCTCTCTATCCTACCATTGGTGTGGAATTCTGCAGAAACTTCCTGATTGAAAACATTTTCTGAGCTGTTTTATCCTTTCACTCTCACCTTGATTTAATAAGATTGAAATTCCCTTCTGTATGGAGACTGGGAGGAGAGACTCCAACTGGTACCTGTTTCCCTTGATACCACTTTTCAGGATGAAAATTCCTATAACTGCTAAAATATGCTTATAATTAAAAAGGAAAAAAAAAGAGTAATAGCAATTCTGGTAGTCTTTCAGCTTTGTTTAATACAACAGAAGAACAGAATTAGGCTTATGAGGACATGGCAATGAATAAAGAATGATAAGCTGTAATATAATAAAAAGCAGAAACACCTACTTACCAGACTCATGAGAACTATAGCAGGTTAAGTGATGCAATTAGTGAGAGCAATGTAGCAAATCAGACCAAGAAACTCAGAAAAAATTAAATGAGAAATGACAGAGTGTATAATGCAAACTTCAGAGTGTACATACTAAGTAAGCAACCTGCTTACTTCTTCAGACTGGGGGAAAGGAGACGTACTACTGCATAACACCAACCCAGGCACTTTAGGAAACAAGAAACATCTGGGTAAAACAATTGTGACTAGAAAGCAAACTTTGTGTATAGCATTACAAAAAGACAATGATGCTGAGGGAATAGTGAGATGAGAGAACTGGAAAGATACAGCAACAGTATGGACAGAGCAAAGTGAATTTGGTCAAAGTGATTTGTGTTTGGAAGAACAGGAAGAATTATATCCCTGGTTTACTAAAGGTCCCCATGGATAGATCTGGATATAAAGAGAAATATATTTAATTTGATGGACAGTACTACTGCAAATTTTATCACTGGGGGATGTACAGAGTTGAATAAAAATACCCTAATAATGACTTAACTTAGAAAATACTGGTGATGACAGCTGACACCAGCAGGCAGTGATCCAAAAGAGGAAATGTTAATTCACACTCAGTTTTGGTAAACACTGCTGACCTTGCAGAAAAAAAAATGGTATGGAAAACAGGCAAACTTCAAGATTTTAAAATTTATGTTTAAACTAAATATTTTCTATAACTTAATAAGATTAAGTTACTGCACTTGTGCCCTTCTACCACCACTGCCTCAGCTCAAGGCAGAAAATTCTGAACTGAGAAAGAGTATCTGATGAATAATCAAATAGAGACTAGTTATTAAAACACCAGTTCTATTGAATTGATTATTAGTAATGGTGGAAGAAGGAGTGGAATACAGAAGTAGTTAAACAGAATTTATTTAATTATTTTTCAGATTTGGAGGACAATAATTCAGCACAGTGTCATATGACCCTTCTAAGTTTCAGACCCATTTTACAGTTACTTCATCAAGTTATCAAAGACCTTAAAACTTAGTTTTCAATGGGAAAGTCAGCATTTATATTAAGAATATCTGTAAACAGAAAACTTTCAGGTTAATTTAGAGATTGCAGAGTAAAAAAGAAGACTACTGCTTATGAAATACAAACAAGACAATCAGAACAGCAATTTTGGTAGTGGGAGTTCTCTGTAAGAGGAACCCAGGAAATAAAAAAAGGGGGTATTTAGGATAGTGTAAGTGAAAAGGAGAAAGTACTCTGTTCACACAGAGTTATGTACTCTGTTACATACAGAACTTAAGACAAAACAATATGCAACAGAAGATAGAAAGGGCATTTCTATTTTTATTTTATTTGTAGAGGAAGTATTTCCTAAATTCCGTATTATCCAGCATACAGAACAAATTCTTTTTATTACTTATTGTATCTAAATAATTTTGTGTAGCAATTCAGCTCTAAAATAGGTGTTAAAGCATGAATCTTTCACATTTGCAGCAATGTATTTAACCCTTTTGATTTCAAAACCCAAGTGTCACTGCAGTGCAAGCAGAGACAAAAGAAAGTCCTTCCACTGCTAACAGACCACTGTCAAACTACTTGCTGCTAGAACTCATTTAATAAATTTGGCTGAGAGAACGTAGAGAAGAAATGTAGCTAAGATTATAAACAGCCCATTAGTATGCAATGCAGTATGCATTAATGTATAGTGCAATAACATTTCATTTGCATTAACTGATGACTCCTTATGGGCATATATGGCCCCAATGGTGATCTGGATGCACATTTTTCTCAACACGTAAAGTTTGTCCTGATCTGAATTTGGAGTTTTTAATTCATCTATTTTAGAACAAAACTCTCTGTGTTAAATATTATGTGAAATTTTTACCTTTCTCAGAAAATTAAGACACATTTCATTTAGTCATGCAGCGACTTCTCCTTGGCTAACTCCTGCAAGATGCAACACCTGGACCTTATCCTCCTGTGTTATCTCATAGGTAAAACCAGATTTTACCAAGAAGTAAATCAAGTTATTTGAGATCATTACTACAAACAGTACTTACTCTTTCATTGTGAACTTTTCCAAGTAGGACATTTGCATCCACAAGGCTTTGGCTTAGATTAGCGCTCTCAGCATCCTTTATAAACTCTCCCAAGTACTTCACAGCCTCATTTGATTTTCCCTGACTGAAGCAAAGGACAGGGACAAAATGAAATATTTACTCAGATGGCTTCTTCAAATGCTGAAGATCTGCCCCCTTATTCTGAAGCAACTTTACTTTGTGATGACTCATCAATGACTGGTTTTTATTTTCAAATGGCCTCCAGCACTACCTGTGTTGAGCCCAGTGAGACTACTCCACACAGAATGTCTGAGGGCAAAACTGGATCCTTTCAGCAAAATAGAACAAAACTTTCTTTCAGAATATTTTGCTGTATCTTAAGGCCAAGAATGAAAACACAGGTGGATGATTTAACAGGGCTTTTGGACCTTCCATTATTTTATTTTTTAGATTCTGAGCTGCTGATAGTATTTTCAATTCAGCTGGACCTCACATCCTGACAAAACAGGAGGGAGTTATGAAGGTGTTTTTTTTCAGTAAGGCTTTCTGTCATTCAGAGCTGCTCTAGAACCTGGTGGTACAGCAGCAGCTCCATAGAAGTGCTGTTCTGTGTCAGTTCTGGGCTGACAGCCTTTCCCTGAAACACAATACTGCCCTGTGGCTGGGTGGATCAAAGGTGGCCAGGGTCACACAGGCAAACCTATAAACTGTGGATTGCAGGTGCCACCCCCAAATCCCAGTGAGCTCAGAGCAACCTGAGGTCACAGCTGCATCTAACTTGAAAATTGGCTAACGTACTTTGACAATAACATTTGCAGATTTCCTTTTTTATTTTTAATAAAGCCAGTCATACTAACAATATAAGACCTCAGCAGTATGATTGCAAGATATAAGACAAGGCATCTGAGCTTGCTTGTGAATAAGGCTTGGTGCTCTTTTTTCCTTTAAGGCCGGAGTGTTATTCCAGCTGACCTCAATATTAGCCATGAACTTGAGTCACTAATGTAGGAGAGTAGCATGCTAAATGTCAAGGCACCAAGCAAGACAGAAAATCCAGTCTTAATTAAGAAATTCTCAAAAATAGGACTTTCTGTAAGCAATTAAGAATTGTGATTTATTTTCTCACCATCTTAAACTACCTTCAATCTATATTCCCGCAGCAAATGATGGCCTGGCATTTATTTACAATACAGTTTTTATTATTAATTATATTAGGGATATATGCTTTCAAAATCTGGCAGAACTCTGCATTTCCCTCTTTTATGCTGTTGGAGTAATTATAACAGCCTGCCATGAAACAGGAAACACAGCAAAGCCTAGCTGCAAATTTAAAATATTGCAGTGACTATCTGTATGTAACTGAGAGGGCAAGATTACTACAAAAAGATGCTAAATCACTGCAAACTAATATTCTTGAAATGCTCAAGTATAGGCTACTGTAAAGCTTAGAGGTCAATTAGCAGACTTGGATTTACTAAACTATCCTAAGTTAAATATTTTATTACCATGAGAATACAAAACATCCTGGACTGTAAACATTTACCAAATGTCAAAAGGCTTCTAAATTTTAGAATTAGAAACACATTTTTTTTAACCTGTTTTTTTTTTTTTCCAGAAAAAAGAAAATCAAATGTTTCCCTACAGAAATACAGCATATGATTTATATAAGTTAAAGGACAAGGTTAAAGTGTTAGACAAATATTAATTCCAGTTTTTCTAGTTTTCTATATGCAGTGCACAGGTGCAACTTGAAGAGCATATTATATGGTATAATCATTAAATCCATTCAACCAGACCTTTGAGAGTTAAAAACATATATTCTGAGGAAAAGGACTCCTTGGTCCAAGGAATGAGAATGAAACAGTGCAGAATATTTGTGTATCAAGGTGATTCCAGTTTCCAATTGGGAAAACAGGACTGTTAACACCCACATCCCCTGACAACTGTCCAATTATGTATATCACACTTGGCCTACTGTTTGCAGTAGAAGTAATCAATAAAGGATGTGGTTGAGTGAACATAGATTTTGGTTGAACCAATGCATGAAAACTTAATCATTTACTCAGAGTGGAGAAATCAAATAGAGCAGAGATGAAACAGCCACTAAGGGGTTTGTTGATTGTACCACCAAGTTTGTGGGCTAGAGGCTGAAAGTAATAAAGCAAATGGAATCAGTGACAGGAGAAAATGTAAAAAGGTTTTCTTAATTTCATGAATTAATAGAAATGTTTTGATGTATTTTCGGCCATTTTTTACTTTTCACATCAAAACTTCTGTTCCACATATAGAAAATATGAAAATTGCTAGGGCATATAACCTCTTTGAGGAAAACAGGAATCAATTTGATACATATCAGACAGATATTTCTCACTGTTAGGACTTCACTTATGCTAGCTAGAAATCGGTTGGTACAGTTTAACAATTTTTCAAAGGAAGTACTTTTAAAAGCACTACAGCTTGAGATATTTAAAGTATGCTAGTGCTAGAAAGATTACTGAAACACTTTATCCCACACAAGACCTGATAACATGATAAACAGGTCTTTCCTACTCAAAGGGCTAATATTTTATAGTTCCTTCAAAAATCTACATGTTATTTTATACAGCCATATACTTTCTATCTCCTTAGACATCACCTTCCTAAATGCATAAAATGCAATTTCCTAAAGATATAGTCATTCATGATCCCACAGAACAGTTATGATGACTTCAGCAGAAGAGATTACACATCCACAGCAACTCGTTTTCCAGTTTCATGCTAAAATGCCCTATGAGATTTTTACTCCTATTAGACTTTTATGAAAATATGCACCTTTTATAGGATTGCTCATGTGATGGAATTGGATGTATAAATCATGTGTCCACAAGAAATCATTACCATGGTGGACACTGGCAGAATAAGTCAAGAACATGATGCTATTATGTCAGATTCTTTTCTCTGGAAAATGACATGACTAAATGCACATGATAAAGATTTTCAGTTTCCCATAGTCTCTGAAAACATCTGCAGCAAAGATTTCACAAAATATTCCAAAGCCATAGACAGGTTATGAGCCATTCAGGAGGGCTCAGGAACTTTCTCCAATCTGTCATGAGGAAATATATGCAAATTCTCACAGACATTATGGTTGTAATGCATTATTTTTGGGAAACAGTCATCTTCCTGTGAAGATGTAATCCATCAAATTTAAAATTACTTACACAAATCTAGCCTAGATCATGTAAAAATACAAGTAAAGAAAAATGAACAAGCTGAATATGGGGATTATGTCACCAGCAGTAATTATTGGTGCATTTATCCAAAGTGTTCTGTGTCCAGCTCTGGCATCCTCAGCACAGGATGGATATGGACCTGTTGGATGCAGAGGAGGCCACCAAGATGCTCGGAGGGCTGGAGCACCTCTCCTATGAAGACAGGCTGAGAGACCTGGGGTTGCTCAGCCTGGGGAAGTTGCCAGGGAGACCTTACAGTATCTCATGAGAGCTTATAATAAAGATGGGGACAAATTGTTAAGCAAATGTTGGGTCTGCTGCAACAGGACAAGGGGCAAGGGCCCTAAACTGAAGGAGGATTGATTTAGATTAGAAGTACGGAAGAAATGTTTTACAATGAGAGTGGCAAAACACTGGAAGGGGTTGCCCAGAGAAGTGGTTGGTGCCCCATCCCTGGAAATATTCAAGGCCAGCCAGAATGGAGCTTTGAGCAACTTGATCTAATTGAAGATGTCCCTACGCACTGCAGGTGGTGGACTAGCTGACCTGTAAAGATCCCTTCCAACCCAAACTATTTTATGATTCTATCATTCTGTGATTCATAGGTGCCCAGACTTTTCCACATGTAAGTTTCTCAAACAATTGAAAGTTTGAGAACCATTATGATATTTTACAGGGTTGAACAGTTAATGCCTATCACATACCCAAAGCCCTTCAGAGTAGGTATATATGTAAGGTGTTTAATTTGGTAAATGCTCTCATGGCCTAACTACCAGATGGGTTTTACAAAAAGAAAAACAACAGCCATTCTCCAGAGAAAGGATTTATGGTTGGGTCTTCACCAAGAAGACCCAACCTATTCTCTTATCTGTTCTTCAATAGATTAAATCCATTATCACACACATGAGACTGAACTACTCATTCACCTAAATTAATCAGAATATTCTTCTTCCAGGAGAATTCCTTAAACTGAGGAGTTTTACTGCTCCCACTGCTCCTCATCTCCTGTTTTCCTTCTTTTTCAAATTGCAACAACTGGATAGCAGTGTGACTGTCCATTCCTAGATAGCTCAAGAATGCTCCAAGAAGGTGTGGAATACAGATTTTGCTACAGAAGAAAATCACTAGCCACTCCATCTTTAGTTCTGCTTTTAAGAAAAGAATTGCATTGGCATGATCTTTCAGATGAAGGGTTTAGTAAACTAACTTCATAAAGATCTCAAAATCTGAAACTCCTGAGTAAATAAATGGATGTATCCTCATTCCAGAATGCCTAAATCACAGAAAGGAAATTAACACACATGGTTTACCAGGGATGTTCTCTTGACTATCTCAACCCAAGCCTCTATCCAGACTGCTGCCTTTTGAGAATACAAGGAGCTCATGAATGCTACTGAGAGCTCAGAAAACTGTGTACTCATTGCAAAGCCACTCATTGTAACAGCTGGTGATTTAGCCACTAAATCTTTCTGGGTTAGGCTTTAAAAGAGTTTTAAAACTGGGACCTGGTATTCTTAGTCTTTTTGAATATCTTTTCCCATGTCCTTATTTAGGATACTCAGAATACATGTAGACATGAATTATGCATCAGAGAGCTGAAGAAGACTGTGGTTGTGGCTGATCCCTATGTGCTTGGATAAGGCCAAGAGACAAGGGATCTGACTGAAAAAGGAGAATTTGCTCTGCACACTGAAATAAACCGGGTGACAAGACCCTCTCCATAAACAATTGCCAAGCTCTATCATGCATCATATGCACTGAAGTCTTCAACTACAGGATAAGTCAAGAATAAGCTACAACCTTCACTTTGATCTTTTTCCCCTATCTCATATGACAATTTCATTAGGTGACTTTATGTCAAAATTATTTGTATCTGAACTAATTCACCTGGAGGAAGATTTTAATGCCAGATGCTGAAATAAAAATATTGAACATAAGTATAATATTTGCAACAAATTAGTACTTAGTTTCGCACGCACAAACCAGAAATGCTTCCACAGAAGGAGTGCAATAAATGGAAACTTACAGTTCAGAAAATATTAGACTGAGACACCTATTGCAGCTTGCTACATTCTTCCAGATTTTCTTTATTTCTTAACCTGGAAAATGGGATTCTATTTTCCAGTAAGGTGAGGTCCTCCACAAACAACAAAAAAAAAAACCAAAAAACCCCAACATTTAAAAAACCCTCAAAATGTGGAAGAAAAAGGACATGTTATAGTTTACAGGCAAAGAAAAACTAGAACCATACACTTTAAAAAATATGTAACAGTTTAAAATAACTTTTGATGAAAGGGTCACTTACTGCAAGAAGGGCACTGCTTAAAATTTAAGCAGTCAGTAATGGAAAGCGACAGACCTCTAACAATTTAAGTCTTTCACAGCTGAGTGAATCTGCACTGACAGCCAGACAAGGATGTGCTAACCTACCTTGCTAGGATCTTGGCTACAGCTGCATATGCTCTGCCCAGGCCAGCAGAATCACAAAGGCTTGTGAAGATTTCTACGGAGGTGTTCAAAACCTGTGAAACAGGAAGATAAAAACAGTAAATACCCCAATAGGGATTTCTACTTTTTCTTCCCCTCCTAATCTCTCTGCCCACACAGAACACAAAATTAAAGCCTTCCCACTTCTACAACTGTTCTCTAATTAGCCATGATGGGACTAGGGTTTTGATCATCATTTATAATTGTTTGAAACTACTCAATAATTACAAATCAAAAAGATGCAATTTACAATTGTACCTCTGTATTTTGGCAACTTGCAGAAAACCAAAGAGGTACTCCCTGATTTGCAGTATAAATTTTTTTATCTATGATTTAAAAGATTTTAAGAGCCTGGGCTTTTTATGAGTTTCTGATAATCTCTTAAATTAATAATAACTTAAATAACTTAAGATGGTGTCCTTTGCATCCATACTGTTTTAGAATTATATGATGAAATACAACTTAGTATAATTTTTCTTTCTCTAATTTATCACAACTTATCTTAGTAGAATTCAGATGCCCCAAAACTGAATAAATTACAGGTTATACATTTAATCTATGTTGGCTTAAAGTACTGTAGACAATGCTGCTATATTTCTAATTAATTATTCACACATGAGAAGTTTGTTAATATTAGCTTGGAATCTATTATTATGAACCCTGCCATACTGTTGCTGCATAAAATCTTATGATCTTAATTTAATTTAACACTGACATCACCTGTATTGCAAAATTTCTCTTTTCATCCATTTTTTTTCAATGGCGATGACAGAAGAGTGCATATAAAATTAAATCTTATTCTTTCATCCCTCTTCTTTGTTGCTTGACCCAATCTATTACACACATGAGAAAACAGGAAATCTCCAAAGACTCTCTATGGAAATCCTTTTTGCACATTTCCAAGAAAGAAGTAGTGAATGTCATTTACCAGTTCTGAAGGAGGATGGGAGATGCCCAGGGACATATGACAGTATCCTGCATGCCCTAGGATGCCTATTTATACTGAGGTAAAAAATTGGGCATTTTCTACTCAGAGTGCATCCCTGTCACTGGCAAAGGCATGGCTCAGGAGAAGACAACCTCTGTGTGCTAATGCTGTGCATAAGACCATTTCCATTGCTGTTTCCACCACTCATATTTCCTAGTTCTTGAAATAGTTTTGCTACATGCATCAGCATCCCTAGACATGGCTCTTATTATGTAGCTACACAAGCTCTGTGTGCACCAAAAGTAGCATTTATTAACGTGCACTGCCCTATTTATCATCTCTCAAGTACTTTCTTTTCAGCAGAGTTCCAGTGTTGCATCCTATCCTTGCAGGTCACAGTCAATTGAGTTATCAATACATTAGGTGTGACAGAAAGAGCACAAAGGCACCTCAGTTAGAAAGTTGTCACATCAAGTCAGAAGCCTCCCTAAACTGAATACATACATGATATTGTCAGTGCCTGCAGTACATCCTTCTAATAATCCAGGATGATAGCAGAAACACACAGGTGTCTGAGAAATAATTCTTGGTATTGCATTTAACTCAGGGGACCTACAGCATTTGTTGTAATAATCGTGCCCATATTAAAAAACCCACTATTAGAGTGTCAGGAGGTGTCACAAATGTTATGTGCTGGACTGAAATAGTTCCTACTTTAAACTAGCCTCTACAATATTGAACTTGGATACAGGGCCTGCAGTCATCACTATCTGGCACAGAAAGGTTACTTAGAAACCTAAGGCTTTGGCTGCTGTATGTTTTTTTTTCTATTAAAGACATCAAAAAGCCTGAAAAGTACAGATAAATCAAGGAAAAATCATACAAAGCATAGCTGAAGTAAAAAGTTGGTTCATTGCATTGCTGCAACAGCTGTGAGAAAGAAGGAAGTAAATAAATAAAGCCCCTCATTCATATTGATGAAAAGTGCTCATTTTGGTCCCAGGTTACTACTACTCTACACAAATCAGATATTTCATTCTAAATAATGAAGGAATTACATTAATTAAATCATCTCCATGAAAGGGAGGAAATCTTGATAAATTACCATAGAAAATGTACTCTTTATGTCTGTATTTCAAATGACTCCAGCTTCAGGTAACACATGGGGACACAGAAAGGGACACAGGGGCTTGATGGAAAGGAGCTGTGAACCCCTGGATGCCACAGCTGCCCAGTATCCCTTTATGTGAAAGAAGTGAAGATCACACACCTTGTCTGTGATGTATGCCCAACCTTCAACACTCAAGATAGAAATATTTCAGGGCAGAAACATTTCAGGATAGAAAAAGAGGAAAAGGTAGAACAAAATAAAATGATGGTTACACATAAGCATTACAGGATTTCACCCAGAGTCTCTTGAAATTACACCATATTTAAAATTTTCATTTAAAACAAGAAAATTATAAACCTCACATGCTGGAAAGTCAAGTGGAATCAACACAGTAAACCTGTAAAACACCTAAAACAAAAAAATGAGCATGAAAACTCTCCTGATTATTTTTATGAGATAGGAACAATCAATCCATCTAACTGGCTTCCTATGTGGATACCACATAGGAAAAGATATGCATGTGGCAGAGAGTATTGGATGGGCAGGGCTCTGCCAGTCATCTATCACTTCTCTGGGAAGTGTATAAATATTGGGAACACTGGCTACCATTTAGATCTAATGGAATTTATAATTTCCCAATGAAAAGTTTACCTTTAGACAGAAGCATAACCAGAAAATGGTATTTTTTTTTTATATATACACATATTGGCCATTCTGAACAGGGAAAAATGACATCCAAGGAAGAGGTGGAATAATTAATAGTTACTGTTGAAAACTCCTACAAAAATGTGCAGTTTTACTGGATGGGAAAAATTCAGATAACAAAAGAAAATCCATCTTATTAAGGTAAGATGCTTCTGCTGCATTATTTTATAGCAAATATTGTGTTTGAAAATGTCATATTGGCAATTTACTTTGTAATTATTCATCAATTCATATATTCATTAATAAAAATATACAACAATATGTTAATAGATATTGAATGGGACTTTATAAGAATCTGTACTGGTAATGTATATCAAAACCAGTTTGGGTATTACACATATTTAGCTAGATTTCCTTTTCAAAAGTTAGACTAAGTTTCCAGATATTGAGAGTTACTGAAGAGGTAAAATGTCTGTTTTTTTTCCTTTATATTTTGTTTTGTTTGTTTGTTTGTTTTTTAGAATTAGCCATGTACAAAAAGTTCTGAGGAAGGAACCTGTTACAGTAGATTTATCTTGATCATGCTAGACTCCATTATAAAATTATAAAATTTCCACATTGTTTCAAAGACAGTTTGATACTCCTAGCAACTAGTAGGAGAAGATTGTTGTATATGAGGTTGAACAGATTAGAATAATGTGCAATTCTTCCTACCTCTATATAAAAATGTAACCTAAGCTTAACAACATAACAATTACAAAAACTACACTGATTCTGGTCACAGATTTTGATTTTGGATCAATGTGACTAAGCACATTGACTATCTCAAAATTTTTACTTCTGTGGGTTTGTGGAAACACTAGCTTAAAAAATCCAAATAACATGAAAGTCAAAGTCTAATACAGAAATGAACAGTAGGGTTCAAACACTTTCCCCCTTTGTGCAGGATGCAGGAAAGTAGAAGTTGAAGTTGGACTTCAACTTCGTCTTCCACATAACAGACCACAGGATAGCTCCTGTGGGAGGATCCATTCACAGAATCAACTGTCTTTCAGTGTCTTTGTAAGTCTGTTGTGTCTACAATTACAGTGTAGTAATAAAGTATTAAGCTCTGCTTAAATCCACAACTAGAGCCTGTTTGTGGTATGGATCTCACACTAATTCTCTAGCTAGTGGTGTATTTCATATTAACCTGCTTTTCCAAGAAAAATTTTAGTGAGCTCTCAGGCCCAGATTTACTTCTCAGTTATCTCAACATTATACCAGGCTGACCCTCCAGGGCTTATTCCATTAATATAAAACAGATACAGGAGCTCCTCCCCTCAAGAACCCCCTCCATCTGAAATACCATCCTTTATTTTTTATTGCTGTCACACCTGTAATTCTTTTATAAGTACACAAAAACATGCACACACACCCCATTAGCATATGCAGGACTCAGACAAAAGCACAGAGACTCTGCTGAACGCTGGTACATCTAGGGATAATGGACAAAAACGAAAATATTGAAAGTATGAATTTATGTTGAATAAAGAACATCTATCCAACTCAGCACAAGACTAATGCTACTACCAGCATTTCACTGTTTTGGTAAAATACATTTCTCTGACAAGCACATGATGAGATAACATTGATTTATAATACTGTAACTTTAAAAAACACAAAAACATAGTTCTGCTTTCAGCTTTAGATTTGATATTGTTGCCAAACTTTATTGGAAATACATTCATTTTGATTTCTACAAATCTTGCTGTGTTTAGCCATTTCACAGCTGGTGAGCAGGAAAGATGCTTCTGCCTCATTTACAGATCTTGAACATGAATCAGACAATCAACTGGACCATTAGTCAAAGAGATCAGTAGCTAATGATTCCTGACAGGCACTGCAGTGGCAATGCTAAGGCCCAGCCTGGCTAGCAGCATCTGACAGTATTTTTCTGAAGCCAACAATAGGTGTTGGTAGACAGACAATTCAGTAGAGTGAGACTACAGGACTTATACCACTTCGTACCTCTTAAATACTTTCAGAAAAAAGCACGTAGTTCTGATGGTTACTAAATAATCACTTTGATATAGTCCAGTGAAAATACGAGACAATAGAATTGTATGCATAGGCACTCTGCAGTTCAATGAACTCAGACCAGTAGCTGCCACAGAAATGCATATTTAAAAATGACAAAAAAGTGCAGTCTTTATTACCATAATTTGAGTGCTTACACACCTATGGCCATGCTGAGTAAGATCAAAGAAAAGTTTCACAATACAAACCCAGATGTATTCTTATTTTTGCCAAAACACAGCATGGGAGAGGTTGGACAGCAAAAGAAAAGGGTATTGTTCATGAAATGTATTGATCACAATGTGCAGAGCTCATTGATCCCAGGAATATTACACACCAGTATCAACTGAATGGCAGACCACATCTTGTGCAATGCTAAATGTATTCAGGCATTGTGAGCATCCAGGATAGAAGCTGCACATATTCCATCTGCATGCTTACAGTTCAGGGATACAGAAACTGGGTGCCACACCCAGGAAGGAGACAGCACTCCTTGATTTGATTAAACTATTACTTCTCCCTCGTTACATATAACTAAAATTCACAAACTCAGTCCTGTGAATGTTATCTCTTTGCCCTCAGCTATATCCACTTAGACCAGCTATAGTCTTAGATAAATTACTAGAAATACACAAATGCTGTCAATCTCCTTAAGGTGACAGGAAGAATTCATCTGGAATTGGTCAAACTGGTCTGTTCCAGAACTCCTATTCCAGGGACTTTATTAAGGGGGTCAGGGACAGGGGAGAGAAATAGAAGAATGTACCCAGAAACAAAAGAATCTACCAGAAGTCTGTCCAAGTCAAACGTCAAGGGGGAACACCCTTGCTGAAGACTTTCCAGAGCTAGGACATGGCTATCACTGAGGTACTGCTTGGCTCCACTCTCTCTGTGGGTAACTAATCCAGATCACACTCCTCCTCCCCGTGATCTACTGGGCTATCAAGTGCAGTGTTTACCCTCATGCTCTACAAACACTCGGCAATACATGCTTCAGGTTACTTTTGTGTGCATCTGCTTGAAGGATTAAGGGAGGAAGACAAACATTTCACTCCTTCCTTCAGTCTATCAAGATCAGACCTAAGGCTCTTTGCCTGCATCAAGTCTTGTCTGCTTCATATAATACTCAAGGCATGTACATTTTGCTTTGATTCTGAATGGATGATATGTAAATACAAGTAACTAATTGAAAAGGTTCCTTTCCCTAGAGTAATTTCAAACTTCTATTGGCTTCCACAAGGTCAGGAGTTCACCCTGTATGCTTCATTTTGCTGCACAGAAAGCTTAAAGAGATGAAATGTACAGATGATTGAATAAAGGTTGATTTTTGTTTCTGCCTTACTGTCCTTAATTCTGGACTTCTGTGCCACCAATAATTATATTAATTCTGACTCTTTAAACAACAATTTTGCAGGAAGGAAGTAATAATTTTATTATTTCTTATACCTAATAAAGGGTTTTATTATTAATTCATATTTGAAAAAAATTCAAAAAGTCACCCCGGTTCTTCAGAGCAAAAAACTATGCAAACATCAAATCCAAGTATTTTCATTTACTGTTATTGTACAATTTGAAATATCCACTACAAAAGACATTGCCCTAGTAAAGGTTACTGCAATCTATATTTAGGACAGGAATGTAATGTTTTCCAAGCCAGCCACTGCTGACATACTTCTTCAAAATAAAGCATGGCTTAACAGTCTGGAGTGAAGAAGCTTCATCTGTTACCCTTTAACAGCAATATAAGAGGAAAAAACAGTTTATGTATCTTTTCCATCCTGACAGATGTGACAATAGCTGAAAACACTGTGCCTGCCAAGAGCTTTTATCAAGTATGTTATAACAACTAGTAATAAGTGTAAATAATAAATGGCTATGATCTTATGGGAAACGGTGGCAATACTAAACAATTTTTGGTGCTTGCTGATGGGAGTCTGCTAGTCCTGGAATTCCCTGGCTTCCCAGTAGAGTTTTGGCCTGACAATAAACAACAGTTTAATACTTTATCTAATCCCAGCCAGGAGGTAAGTTCAACAGCAAGCTTTTGCAGATGTTCACATCCAATAATCTATTCATAATTGATGAAACAGGGAGGTCAGATGTAATGGTTGCTACTATTCCAGCAACAAATAAATGGTTATTGACAAAACAAGGCAGTGTGGCACTGAGTGCTGAGCAGTGACAAGCATGAAACAGTGCTGAGACAGAAGTAGTGATGTGAATACAGCCCTTCATCTTGAGAATTCTTCTATGTGATGTGTGGCACCAGGGCCACTCTGACACATAAGCAGATGGAGGTGACTTGTAAAGGAAAGGTGAGATTCTGCAAATACATAAAAGACAAAGGCAGAGCAGGAGGAAGAAACAAGGAGAAAAGGGTGGACAAGACTGGAAATTGGGTTAAGTGCAATAATGTGAATTGTTAATAAATGTTTTTGTATAGCAGGACTTTGATCCAGATGTCGGGACTGCTTTTATCAGATTGTTGTGTCTACATGAATGTACCTGGCTGTCATATCACTGCAGTCTGCTAAGACAATAGTATCATATATACCTGCATGCTTAAATGCCCATTACTTCTTAGACAAAGCACCTATAAATATTCTGCTTCATACTTACTAATACCTTGAACAAATTTTTTTAACTACGCAATTTTTTTTTCTAGATAAAAGCAAGCAAGCAAGCAAGCAAACAAGCAAACAGTTACATTTGCATAACAATGGTAAAAACTGCAGAGATAAATTAGGAAAGTATAAAATCAATTTAAATTAGATAATGTAGTGGGTACTTTTCTGCAAACTAATGTAGGAGTTCAGGAAGGGATCTCATTCAGCTGAAAACCTTATATTCTTCAAATTTTAAAACCCATGTAATGCAGTAAAAGTATTAATAGACTGTTCTTATTGACTGAATAAAACTTGAGTCATTTAGATGCCAATAGACACTTGAGATCTTTTGCATCCATTTCAGTGCTAAAATATAGCATTTCTACAATGTTTACTATGTAATATACTAGTATGAAAACCAACTGAATGAAATAGAGACCTTTACTTGTATATTCAGTCATAAAAAGATTTCAGACAGAAATATTTTAATTATTAATATTACTAAAATAATTTAAAGCACCAAGAAATGTGAGATCGATTTCTTCGAAGTACAATTTATTTCACACTTTGCTACCAATTCTTTTGATCAGCTCTGAAATAATACATAAGCTGAAAGCAAAACAGCAAAACAAATTGCTTCTAGGAAGGAAGCACCAAGCTCTCAGTTTTACACAGACACGCCTCAGTGTTTTAACTTCTCAGGCTATTTATCTATCAAATGATAAATTTTAAATTCTTCAAGATTTAATGCCTGAATCAAGACCTACTCTCCAATTTAGCCGCTGATGGTTCTGATCAAGCAGAGTTGTTAAGCATTTGTTAATACCTGAACATATGACTTGTCCCCCGAAAGTCATTGAGAATAACTGAACTGAAATTTAAACACATATTTAATAAGTGAATTGCTGTAGCCTGAACTGTACCAATTTGAGAAAACAATCTAATTTTAAAATCTTTACTTTACAGATTTTTTTTTAATAATCTATTAATTAGAATTAACTATACAATGGAAAACAAAACCTCCCAGATTATGAATACATTTGCATTTAAGTACTGAAATTTCTGGATTTGTACAGTGTGGATACAAATGTTGCCTTTATCACAACACATTAAGACTCTGACTTCTGTAAGTAGATTATCTAACAAAATTAGAAAATTTCTCTTGTAGTTCCTTAGCCATTTGCTACAGCCCTGAGTATAGAATGTGCAGTTTCACTAATGGAAGTGCACTAATGGACTGGCAGTTCCTAGGATCTTGTATGTTACTGTTAGCAGATAACAGACTATGGATTTAGACATGCTGTAGCTATACCTTTCCCTCAACTATGTACAGCATTTAGGTTCTGAGGTATAGCACATCTAAACTAGAAATCCGATGTGGGAATGAAATGAGGGGAAATTTTACACTGGCAGGTGCTTAAAAAAAAAAAAAAAGGAAAAAGGAGAACAAGGAAAAAAAAGCATATTTTATTAGCTACTCTAAAAAATGTTTCAATAGATTCCAGAGGAAATGCCTAAATCACATTCTGCAGCTGAGAGAAGACAGTTATTGGAGTTTCAGAAATCTCAGTCAGGACAGGCCAACTGTAACCTTCTGTCCCAGAAGCAGACCCTGTCTGTGTCCCCAGTCTGGCTGCCAACCTGCCTAGGAAAGCACAAGGAAGATCCACCTGCACTGGGCACAGCAGCAGAGAGCACGCAGAGGCCGCTCCATCCCAGCAGCCACACCAGAAAGGTGAGACCTGAGCTGAGATCTATGACTGCCAAACGCTCTGCCCACCACGCCTTGTGAAAACTAGATGTAAAGACACTCCCTAGGAAAGCAGTTTAAGGAATTTTTATGGCTTTGTCCTCAACTTTTCAAGATACTAGAGCTGAGCAAACCCCCAGTAAGGGCAGTTTGCTTCTTTTGAGTTCAAGCATAACAGTTAGGAACAATTTCTCAGAAATAATTCAGAGTTATACAAAAAATTCTCTTAATCTTGGAGTATCTTTAACAACGTAAATATACTTTAACTAGTGCTGCACTGCACTCCCCTCCAGCTGTTTTCCGTACTCATACAGAAAGTGTCTAAGTGCCTGCATGTGTATAAGGCAATAATAAAATAATAAATAAATGATAAAATATTACAATTTATAATTTTGAAGTAGCGTCAAAATATTACCAAAACCAGATTTTGAAGTTTGGGAAACCACATTTGATATGTTAAATAGCAGAACTTCTAAATGCAGGATGTTTAATATATATATTTTAAGTAAGGCTACATAATCGTATAAATATATATAAATTAAGAAACTTTCATACATTTCACAAGTAGAAATAAACAAAACAATGTCATCTAGGCATAGTCCTATTTAAAACTGAGGTTTTAAACTTTTTGTCACCAACTTCCATTCAGATTCTTGAGAACACCACTGGACAGATAATTCTAACATTCCGAAAAGATTTATCTAATGGATTGAGCACTCAAACTTTCAACTCACTGCATTAGTCCTATTTTTCTGGCGTGTGAGAATGAATAAACTGAAAACTGTAATGCATGAGATGGAAATCCAGCCATTCATGGTGTTTTGGTAGCTGTTCTTATGGGACATGGGACTCCTGAAGAGTAGGGTCAATATCAACAAGTTGCTAGAACATTCATTGTTGCTGTGGGAAAACATGGAACTGTTATTTTTCTTATAATCAGGTAATAGATTTTTTAATGCATTTAATATTTTTTGTTTCTTCTGCTCTATAATTTTTGTATAAATAGACCACTGTCATTCTGCAGCAGGACTGCATTTAAGAGTGTTTTCTTACAGAGGATGTTCTTGTGGCACATTTATCTTGACAAAAATCCACATTACTGAAGGGAGTCTTTGCTCTGCCATTAACCAAGCAAAATGCAATCTGAACTATAGACTAAAAAGGAAAATTACACCATGATTCAAGGCAATCGTAATGGACACCATAACACCAAGGTGCAAAACTGTGTGGTGTACAGAAAAGTATCGAAGGAAAGTAGCATTGCTGCTTCTCATAATCCGAACCCTTTTCCCTGCAGGTTTTCAAGAAAGTGGTTAAGATAGGAAAAAATCTTATTTACCTTAAACCAACAAAAGATCTCCTTCCTTCACTAAGAAACTGTTAACTTTCATGTCCAAATAAAAAGTTAGAACTGTCCTTCACTTTAAGAACTAAGTGCTAAATTAATAACAAAAAAAAATTGCAGAATTATCAGACATTCATCTCTTTCCTGAAGTTCTAGGTCTTCTTTAGCATTTTCAACACAAATAATTTTAAATTTCTTAATTCCCTCAGCATTTGAGTCAGTATATTTTGTCAGGACAAAGTTCACTCCCAATATTAATCCTCACACATAATTTTGTTTGTATTATGTTCACCAGTGTCTAGCAGCAGTAGGACCCTTCAGGAACATGAAATTTAACCAGTTTCAAAATTGGACCACTCCTTTCTTTGTACATAATCTATTGTCAGTTTCAAGATCAATCAGAAGTGCCTACGTTCTAAGAAGGCTCAAAGTTTTGGGGTTTCATTCTGCAGATATGAAAACCACTAAATTCCTATATGAATACAGTTTTTATAACAGTTTAAAAATAACTTCAATTAAAGTGGGCCTCCAGGAATGATGAGACTTCTTAAACTGGTATGCTAACATGTTTTTCCAAGCACGTAATGCCATTTGCTAAGCTGAAAATGTTACAATTCATTACTAATGGCTACAGATCACTTAGACATTAATAAAGGACAATATGTCTGCTTTAAAAGAAGGAAGTTTGAAATAATTTCCATTGAAGAGTATCTTTGGATGTGTATTGTGAGTCCCCATTTGAGAAGGTTTTTTTGTGGGTGTAACAATAATGAAAGCTTAAACTCAAACTCAGTGGTCTATTCAGACACCACTGACTTGAAGTTCAGCCTTCTAACTTCATATGCTCATTCTCCTCAACAATCTTACTCAATATTTGTGAGAAAAGAGAATAACACTCACTCTACCTTTCCAAATTCTTTTACTTGCTAAGATCCTCCTTGATTTACCAAATCCACTCATCCATCCATCCATATGGGCACAATACATATAATGAGATATAACAGTGTAATCAGATAAAATATACTGTACATACTAAATTCAGAATATCTGTACCTCATTCATATTCTCCCCAGCTGCATGAGAGGAGACAAAATTCCTGGTTGTTTTGACAGAGACTTTTTCAGAAATTAAGTTTATGGCCATTAATCACCTCTGATTGCTGTAACAGGGTCATTTTGAATGTGAAGATGTCTTTGCAAGTTCATAAATTTTCTTGATAATTTTATGCCTGTGGCTTGTGTATCGTAATTCTGACAATTCATGCAGACAGCATTATGTCATAAATTACCACATTTAGTTTGGCATGAGTCTCAGTACTCATGAACACTGCCTCTATTATTTAAATGTGTAACATATCTGAAGCACAGGATTCAATATCCAAAATAAAGGCACACTTAGGAAAAACCCTATCAGGAGGTTGGGACTGGATTTTTCCTAATGATTTAGGATGCAACTGTAATTGAAAGAGAAAAAAATCCACTATACTTCGAAGAATTCTTGAAAGCCCTGTCTAAGAAAAGAAAAAATTCCACATCAAGCATTAGATTGCAATACCTTATGCAAGATTTCTAATGACACAGGAATATTTCACTTAATATTCTGCTTTCATAATGAGTCTGAGGACAAAACAAGTAAATAGTAACTTTTATTTTAAAATTAGCCCAGATGGAGAACTCTCCATGACAAAATCTATAAAGTTTAAGATGAAATCTATATAATGCAAACTATTAATATTTTGTCGTAAAACCATTAGGCTTGATTATAAAATCAGAAACCAGACGATATGAAAAATATTATGAACATAGTCCACTGTTATTGAATGTAATTAGTTCTCAGGATTTTAAACTTTCACACACTTATATTTTTACATCTGAGTAGTTCCACTGAAATCAATTATATATATCAAATCAAATTAAACTTATTTATACATATTATACATCAAAACAAATCATGTTAAACACCAAGTCCCTAGAAAATAAAAAACATTCTCTAACAAAACCAGCACAAAATGACTGCATTTTTTAATAGAATAGGCTGCAGCTTAATCATTTCAGTCTTTAATTACTGCATCAGATAATGACTATTTTGAACATATGCTTCTCTGCCCTGCTAGAAGACATGAATGAAAGAGAAACAAGTTCATATGCATGATCCTGTGTGTGCATGTTGGGGGAGGGAGGCTAAAGAGCAAAAGGAACCAAGTGGCAACAATTGGAGGAAATGGTGCCTGTAACAGCTGCTCCTTTCAGATTCCCCTAGAAGGAGACTGCCTGAGGTGGACCATGGCACAAAGGGATAAAGAAGATGAAAACTGATGCAAAGCAGGGAAATAACTGCTGAGACCCCTGAGTCTACATCCGAATAGTCCCAAGCTGTGTGGCAAGACCTCTTTAGCATGCTACAGAAGCTGGTGATGAACTACATATTACCATGAGGCAAACTGGCTCCTAGCAGTATTGTCTGCATGTTATGTGTAATGATAACCAGCGGGCCCCTGGGAACAGGAGGCAATGATTTCATCTCTGTAAGCATCTGAGCTCCCCTTGGATACAGAGACCATTAAAACTGAGAACACAAGGGGAAATTTTAGGCAATGATTTCCAACTGGAGAGTGAAGACAACTTCTGCTCAACAGTACTGTCAGCCATGGATATTTTACTGCTGTCTGTATCGACCACTGCAAAGGACAAAAAGAGCTAAAACTGTACCCCTTTTTCTTTATGCCAGAGAACACAGTGTATTTTTTGAACAAAAGTATTTTAAAAGCTTTTCATGCAATATTATTGGCAATGCCATTATATTAGAAAATGACACTGTATTATTACCACTGAAAAGTATTGGTATTTCCATTACTGCTACAATAACATTTTATACTTTTAACGTAATATATAACTTGTTTTTGTATTACAGAGACCTTTGTGCCCTTGCATATTGCTTTCTTTAACTGTCAGGTGGTTTTGTAGGACTGAAGACATTAGGTGACGTATTTAAAATGAGTAGCAGTACATTAAAAAATTTCAGAAGCTTCCTTAAAAAAAATCTGCACGCAACAAAAAGAAATGAAACTTCCAAATTATTGCTGTAAGTTTTTCACAAGAGACAGAGGGAAGCAATGAAGGGAAGGGAATAGCTACAAAACGTAGTCAAAATAGATTCTGAGGAAACATCACCAGGACAAATAATATTTTTGACATTTTCAAGGGTAGTTTGATCCTTTGTATATTCTGGAGAAATTTAGATGCAGGCTTCTTCATTTAGCATGCTTGTTTATCTTGCTGCTCTTCAGAACTCACACAGTATCTTATGTGAAATGAAAAGTTAAATTAAGTTTCTGAGAGTCTGAGAAAAGTTGCTGAGGTAAGAATGCCAGCATACTTGTCAGACAAAAACCAATTGCAGATAAACTGAAGTATAAAAAATTCTGGTCTAATCTATCACACTGACTTCTTGTAAAAGATCAAACATCATATTCTCATTGCTGTTGTAATTATTAGATACAATTTTATAAAATTATTTGGAGATTTAGATGGGACTTTCAGCATTGAAGAATAATGTATAAAGATGAGCAATAACTTCTAAAAAAAAAGTAACAAAAATGAAATCAGACAGAAATTTAGAACACCTCCTACACTGCAAGAGCGAAGCAAGTAATTTTGATACACATGCTGAATTCATTCTGGGACTTCTATTGGTCTGCTTCTGAGAAAAACAAAACAAAAACCATCACAACAAATACCCACAATGAATGACCTCTATAAAACAAGTTAATTAATAGAATACTGAGTCATTCTCCAATTACAAGAATAAACAGAAAGAGAAATTAATTGCAATAATCATGAACAAAATATTCAAATTTATTTTCCACAGAACATTTCTAAGAGGATCATGGAGGACTGTGACTGATGACTGGCACAAAAGAATCAAGTTGCTGCTAATCTTTCCTCTCACACTGACCTATGAGGAAGCAGGGAATCCCCTCCTTCTAGACTAGAATTACACATGCAGAGCTCTCACTGTATTAGAATTATTAAGGCTCAAGGGAAACATCAGAAGAGGAGTTTGAACTCAAGTATCCACAGCAGGAATTGCATCAGCATTACAGCTTTTCAAAAGCAATTAATATTTCTTCTACAATACTGATGTTTTAACAATCTCAGTATGTGAACTGATATATTTTTCATTGTTTCTCACAAATACACTGTACCAAATTAATTTGCAAAACTGGCGTTTTAAAAACCTAAATAAATAGAGACTGTTTGATATCTATATATATACAAGAAAAGCAAGGCTTTTCACATATAACCTGAACTGTCAATTTATACTATACTATTTCAGATCCAAGCATGAAAACCTGGACTCAATAAGTTCGGGAATTTAATGGAACTACAAATGCTTGAGCCACATGGATCTCTGCCTATAGAACTAGATAAAGTTATGAAAGGTCCATGAGCAAAGTCTCTCCAAGTTTTTTTCCACTCTGCAAATGCCAAACATGCTGAGGAGGTAGAGGAAAACATTGAGAAAGCTAAATCAAAGAATAAACTTACTGCTAATGCTGTCTCATGCTCTCCAGAAAAATGATATGCTAGACTTAAGCAATAGGCTGCTTCTCCATGCATCTTTGTATCACCTCCTAAAGGAAAGTAAAAGGCAGAGTTACCAGCAGGATCTGAACAAAATGCCATTGCTACAGGCAGCTCTTGCAGGTTCTTAAATAAGATACAGATGTTAAAATACTGTAGTAATTTTTTCCCTTTCCTTACCCCCACCATGTAGCTCTTTCTGAAAACATACAGCAGTAATTAAAAATAAAGTCTATGGAGTTCACCAAGGAAGTTCAGCAGAGTGAGAAAATATCTTCCAGTAATAAAGTACAATCAAAGTAACATGTGTAAGGTTATCTGACATTAATTGTTTAATCATAACGTCTTCACTATGTGTCTTCACATTAGAAAATGATACTAGTCTCTCTATATATACTCAATACAAAATAGAAGTTGGTAGAAATAGGTAATAAACCTTAATGTATAGACCCAAAATGTATCTCAACTCACCTATTTTCCTAATGTGAATCTTGGTGAAACACCAGAGAGAACCACCAGTCGACCACTTTCACCTTTCTTATTTTCCTGTCTGTTTTAGTAGCTACTGTAGGGTTAAAAAGCTAAAAAATGGATAACTTATATTTGCAAGCAGTACTAAAAGAAAATTTTGGACAGGCTGTTGCTAAGATGCATCCCACCTTTCCATGCCAGGTTTTATTTCACTGATACCAGTCAAAAAACACTGCTTGCTGGTCCTTTTGCATGGCTCCTTCAAGAGAAAATCATCTATTTGATACCAAAATAAATATAAACTAATTATGTAGTCCTTAAAGTATCACATAATATTCAAAAATTTCCTTCCAGAACATGAGTAGCTATAAAAAACCCTGTAAATGAAATTATATTAAAAATAGCCAAAAATCCAATTTTTCTGTTGCTCAATATCTATCTGCTCCAACACAATAAATAGAGAAAAATCAACCTGAAGAATAAATGCATATCAAGGTATTTTGCAAAATGCATAAATACAGTTGTAATGAAAAGGGAGATTGTCAGCTTACAGTTGTAGAATTTTCTGTCCAAACACATAGAAGTCTACACCTAGTTCTGAAACTCTCTGAAAGGTAATTGGTGAGGCCATAGCAGTGGCATATAGTGGCATCTATAACACTTAATATGTTACTCACAATTATTAAAAGCCTGTAACTCAAAAACCTGACGGTCCAATATTCAATATCCCTTAAAAGGCATAATAAGACAAAAGGATACAGAAATACAGTTTCACATAAGAACAGTAAATTAAAAGTTGCTAGGGACAAAAAGAACATCCTTCCTTGCTTAAGAGGGTTCAACAGCCCGAAGCAGGTAATAGCTAATCCTAATTCCTAAAGTGCATAAACACAGATGATGGTCCAGAAGGACAGAATGGACATTACAGATAACATCTAGTAGCCAGTATTGCGCTGGAATGAGGACTAGAGAGCACCTCAGAAAGAAGTTCCTAAACCTTAAATTTAAAGAGAATGACAGCTCATATATTGTGCATAGTGATATCTGCTAAATGCCTCAGGAAGCTGTCAAAGTGATTGATTTGAAATTTGAAAAAAAGGGAACCAGAACACCTGCCTGGTCAAAATAAGTTTTGGAAAGATGTAAGATCCATTTTGCCAATAATTTAATATCCAGCAATTTTCACTGGCATTAAGAAGACATTCATATGTAATTTCACAGCAGTCCTTCTACACCTAATATTAAGAGAAGTTTAACTGTAGCTGTAATTTAAGCATATATTATAAACAATAGCTGTAGAAAACACTACAAGCTTGTATTATGACCTATAAGTCACAATGTTATTTGTCGCAGAACTTACTTTTAAATTTGGAAAATATTTTCATTTTTTGCATTTTTGACAGTTTATCTATTCCAACTACTAGTCAAAGACTGGGTCACAGATTAAATGTTTGGCATACATAATTAAATTTAAAGAAAACCTAATGGATCTGCTGATAAATATTGAATTAATATGTATTTAAACAAAATCCTCCTTCATTGTGAGGGTGTTTGAACTCTGGTAAATCTTTCCAGAGTAATTATGGTGGCTCTACCTGTGGAAATACTAAAACCTGACTGGATGCAGCCTGAGCAGCCTGCTCAGGACAACCTTATGAGTTCCAGAGGTTTCTCTTCCTACCTCTGCTGTTCTGAGATTCTATAATATTTTACTTTAGGTTTAAAAGTATTTATGTATATTTAGGTAGAAAATTTTGTGTGCTTATGATATAAACCTATTTTTTTCCAAGTACAAAGTGACTATGTAGAGTGAAAAGGTAACTTTTCCAGCAGATAATATCAGTTAAAAACTCATAAATCAACAGTGACTAACCAATCAAAATCAATGACCTCAGCTTCCATCAGTGACTTCACTTTCTGATTATGGGTTTACAGTTTTGTATTTTTGTTCCCATAAGGAATGTCAGGAATAATCCCACAAGGTTGTCAGGTTTTTTTGGAGATAAAGCTTTGAGGAACCTAAGTTTCCTTGTAGTTGGCAAGAAGGTATTTCTGCTTCAGTGAGATCTGCAAGTGTTATTGATAACATAGTGAAATTGATAGCATTTGTCTTTGAGTTTCATAGGAAATAATCACCTATTTAAACCCTTGACACTTTCTAGTTTACATCTGGGAAAATCACGGCCCACAACCAAAATCATTGAATGAAGGAATAGGAAAGCATTGTTTTCCACCTACCTTCTTTTGCCATCTTTAATGCTTTTATTAGCATTTTGATGGCCTCTTGGTGTTCTTGATTTTCCAGCATTTTGTCAGCTAGTAATGTATAAATTCTCCAGAGATGCTGACATGCCAGTGAAGTGTAAGTGTGGCCTGTCTCATCCTTCCAAGATGAGCCCTCTGTTAGCTGATAAAATGTTTCAAAATGCTCAGCAGCTTTTGTGACATGACCTGAAAAACGTCATTCATAATTAAAATCAGTGCATCACCAAAAAATTGTTAAAGTTTGTAGTCTATAATCATTTTATCATTATAAGTAAATTAGCTAAACATTCCACAGATTTTTCAAGACTCTTCAATACATAACCCACAGATTGCTGGAAAATACAAGCAAATTTCACAGTACCCAGTAATGCTCTTATTTAAATTTATAACATTTTTAATTAGCTTTCCTTTGTAAATTTCCAAAGTCAAAGGAGTGTGATTCCATGGATGCAAAGTTAGGCTCTTCTAGAAAATAAATTTATTCTAGATTCACAAAGCCTTTGTGGTTCTCATATATCAAAATCACATCTATGCATAGATAATCACAACTGAAATAACTCCTCAAGTTTATTTTTCCATAATGAAAACCTGCAGTAAAGGTATCAGAACTGTGTGGAAAAACAAAAAACCTTCATTCAAACAAATTAATCAATGAAAAAAAGAATTATCATGCAAAGTAATTTATTCAACAGTTATTGCAAGGCCAACTTTGGTGAGTTTATCTAGTAAGAGCATTAACCATTGACTAGATTAATTAGCCTGAAGTAATATACTCCCAGGTCTTCAAATATAAGTTACTCAAACATCTTTAAGGCAAAGGAAAGTTTGAAGATAAAATTAAATTAATTTTCACATTCAAGTAGTTTTTTCTCTACCTTCAGCTGGATTTACCCCTGTGCATAAAATTCAATCTAGGAGATTTCCATATCTGCTGTACAATGAAAATGGAAAGCGAGTGGAAAGAACAGAAAAGCTTTTTCTCATACATAACAGGTATTGCTGGGAAACAGGTAAAATAAGACTATTTACAATAAAAAGTAATTTTAAAGAAAGCATTCTGGTCACAATATCTTGTTCAGCAAAGACTATCCTATAGCAGGGAGAACGGTGAATGTGACCCTGCCTTCATATGCTTGTGTGTGATGGAGGAATCTTGCTCCATAGATCATTAATATCATCAAACTGTATTTCTATTAACAGCTGAAAAAAAAACATAAAAGAGGTTCATTTATATGTTTGCAGTTTGCACCTCTTCTGAGATGTGATTCACAATGAACTATTGCTGTTTTGAAGTCTTTTTTTTACAGTGCTGAATTCAAACTGCAAAAAGAATCAGGAAGGAGAAAAGTTGTTTCCCAGTCATAGGAAAGGAAAGGAGAAAAGCTTGGAAAAGGATCTTCTTTAAGCATTCCTTGAGAAAATGAGGTAATCTTCCCAGGCCTCTAGCCAACCTAGAGGCAGCAGAACAGCTATGACAGATTTCTCTTATTAACTCAATTTATATTTGTCTTTTGCATATGTTACCCCTTTATAACCATGCTTTCAACTTTGCAATATAAAACATAACTCATCTTTATTAGAATTAAATTTATTTTCAAATTAAGTTTCTCTGATGATTAAACTGAGTTCAACTAAAACTGACAAGCACAAGAAACTCCTCTTTCAAAGATGCAATTAATTAAATGAGTGTCATAGGCAAATAATTTTATGGCTCTACAGCCTAAAATTAATTTAAGAATCCCAGAGGAGACTACAGGTGCTGAAGAGTGCAGTGCCAGGTGAAAGGGGAGTAAGCAGATTTTATTCAGTTCCATTCTGCCAAGGGATGGGAATTGGAGAGATGGCCCAAAACACTGGGAAAACAGGAAAAGTTCTATACATTCTTTCCAAAATATCACATGCTTGACATCAGACTGCACAAATAGAAAGGCAAAGGGAAATTATCACAACCAGTACAAGCTGCTTACAGAGTCCCTGACAGTAGATGTAACAGAAAATAGACATGTAGATTTGCTAAACCCAGATGAAAACCCTTGTCTAATCTCAAGAGGCATCCAATTTGATTTTTTGTCTATCCAGTTCAGCTAACTTCTTAGGGCACAGAATTCCAGTTATCCAAGTTGATAAAGGCAGATTTAAGAAATTAAAAAAGGTCACGTTGGGTTTGTGACAAATGATTTCAAGTAGAGTTAAAATCTAATATTGATAGAGCTAGCAATTTGTTCATTTGGTTTCTCATAAGCTCACACACTCTTCCTTGGAATTCTCCCCAAAGTTCATTAATAAACAGATTGTTCTTTTGAAAGGATATTATCATACTTTTGAGTCATTGGGATAAGCTACATGTTTAATGGATCCTTTACTAGAATTTGATTCATGTGTTACTCAAAAACTTTCAGTAAGAATGGGAAGCAGCAAACACACTGCTGTTCAGATTCATGGTGGTATCACCATGAAGCTGAACAGTATCTGAGTTTCTCTTGACACTGTAACATGATGACTTCACAGTACACATTTTTTAGGTAAATAAAACTTGCAATCTTAAGGACTCCTGTTCTGGTTGCTAGAACTATCAGGAGTGGTGATTCCTACCCAAGCTCCCCCTCTTGCAGTATCCCCTTGAGAAAGTTTATATGAGACCAGAAATGGAACTCATACATTCCATGCCCCCACAGTTCTCAGGACCTAACCCAAAGAGCTGCGACACATCACTACTTACACCAGATCTTAGTGAAATCTCTTAAACAATCAGTCTACACCAAGCTTCAAAATAATAAAGGAATATGATTTTTTTTTGGCAATATACAAATGGATCTATATTACATTTGGCTTCACTGAATTAGCAAGAAAGATTACACAGTAAAATGTAAAACAATCTGCTCACAGAAATACTAAGAGGAAAGTGATGCACAGAAAGCCAAAATACCTGCTTGTTTCCTAAACAAGGAAGAGATGGAACTCCTGACATGAAAGCCCGTACATGGCTGGGAATTTGCTTACTGAAGAAGCTTTCAAATAAAAAGAGCTATTTGGAGACTTCTCCAATTCATGGAAGGTAAAACATTTTAGACTTTGGAATTCATTCTTCCATGAAAATAAACTGAAATCCTTTGTTGCCACCGGCAAATGACACATCAGCCTATTTATTTAACCCATAATGCTTCTGTGAAGCTCAAATATTGTGGGAAAACTATTTTTCAGGGGGCTGGCGAGTTTAGTCCCTATCACGAGTCAGTTCAGTTGGAACTGATCAGGCCAGTGCATTCTAATTTTTAAACACTAAACTGCTGCAAGTGTTGGCTGCAGACATACATAGAACGCCATCTGAAAATCTTGAAAAAACATTAAAAGAAAGCAATTAGCCAATTGCAGAACATTTTTGAGAATAACAGCATTTTTATCTCACTTAGGCAGTGACAAGGCAGAGTTTTAAATTACTTTTATTATGACCTGAAACACAAAACAACTCCAAGAAAAGCAAAAGGAGAAAAAACAATGGAGAAAGAAAATCACTTGAAACATCTTGCAGAAATGTATTTTTATAGGTCTAGGAATTCAAAGACAAAATCAAGAAGGTGTTTCTAGGAAATCCATGATTGAAAAATCTATTTGGAGAATGTCACACAAAGCAGTAAAGCTATTTTCAGTTGGCAACATTAATAGCACTTGCATATTTATTTTCACACTGCCATGAAGAATTTATCTCAGTGGATACCAAATGGAGTTGGAGATTCTCTGATGTCTCTCTTCTCTTCTTATAAAAGGAATCAAAAACCAGAATGGTAACTCTTACAACATATGTACTACCACTGCCAAAATTTTACACTTTTATAATTTTTTAATAGTTTAATATAATTCAGGGCATAACAAGGGAAATCCCATCAGCAACAGCTTAATCTTAAATATGGGAGGCTAACATTGTCACAATATAATTCTGGGAGTAGAAAACCAGACATTCTGACAGATTTGTGCTACAGTTTTCACTGAATTGTTTCAAATTAACACTATTCATTTAAGCAAAATAATTCAATGCAATTTTGTAAATATGAAAGATAAATGTTTTTAGATAATCTAAACGTTCATTTATAATTCTCCTTCTTAAAACACAATCCAAAAATACAGATTTCTTATATCAAAATAGATACCAAATCAAATGGGGTATATATGGAGACTGCTATTTTGCCTTTTTTAAGTAGAAAGATTGACTAGATATTAACACAAATGGGTTTAAATGTGAAGCTGCCATAAAAGCAGGCACATAAATGTAATTCTCCCAGCCGCTATTTTGATGCACATTTTTGATTCCATGAATATTTTATGAAATGGCCCAAACTAAAGCCATATAACATTCCTGCATTACTGATGCTTGCGCCCGTAAGCTACAAACATTAGAGGCATGATTGAGTGCATTAAAATGAACTCATTCAGCAGTGCATTGATTACTTGAAGGAGGAAAAAAAAAGTTACTCCCACTTAAGAAAACAGCACACAAACCTGAAGTTTTCAATACTGAAATTAGAGACTCAAATTTGAATAATGTGGTATTTAACAAATAAAGGCAGTGTAAAACTACCTAGAATTCTCTATATATATTCCTGACTTTAATTAGGTGAAATGTTAATTAGGTCCACAGATTGCTTCCAGTCGTGTACAGGTAATTTAAAATGTCACAATCTGCAAAATGCAGTGACTGACCTGCTCTAGTTCCATGCCTCAGCTATACTGAGAGCACCTAATGATTTCCTTTTCTATTAGCTCGTATATTTGCCAATGAAAATAATGCCACAGAAACAACTGCACAAGAAAAGTGACAGGTCTGTTGGGTAACCTGCCTCAGTAGCACTACTAGAAGCAGGAAGCACATTTAACTCTAAATTGTAAACAGTTTTTGAGGGCTTCAGAAAATATTCCACTGTAGATTAAAACAAGTTAAAGGTAAAATAAACTTTGAGTGTATTATAGTATATTTTAATCTAGAGCATCTTTTGCATCAGTTATTTCACAATACAATGAGAACACAAAATCTGGTTGAAGCATCAGTTAATGGTAATGAAAACCAAAAATGCTATTATCTTTCAAAAGATATATGGTTACATTTCAGTCTAACTGCTTGAACTACTTGTATTATGCTCAGTTTCTATGTTCAATTACGACAGCAATACTCATGCTGAAATCCTTAAGTCTGCCACAGAGATTGTTATAAAAGTGTTTAAAAGAGGTGGGCTCAGAAGAAACATAAAACAAGGCTCTCATTCAGCAAATATCTCTCATTCAGTGGAACCGCCTTGGACTCCTGAGGTAAAATGAACTGTAAGTAAGCCACTGGGACAGCACTTATATGTAATAACCTGAATTCACGTGCCAGCTGAAAAAACAAGAAAAAAATTTGCAGAAGGGATTTAAGATAAAACATTATGGTTTCATAACTCTAATATCCATCTCAAACAAAACCAGTCATCAGCCAACAATCAAAGTGAATATTTTCAAGATAATGGGTAAAACCTTATATGAATTTACTTTAGAGAAGTTGATTTTTTTTTTTTCAGAAAGATTCCACCTTTAAGAGCTTTAGCAAAATGACAGGCCATTCATAAGAATATTGCAATGAACATGCTGGCTCATCATGGGGTATTCTAACCACTCCTCCAGTTTGACAATACACCAGTAGATCTTACCTGGAATCCAAGTTGCCTAAGGCAGGCTGAAGCCATGCCTGAGAAGTAGAGCACTTGAGGACACAAAGGAGAAAGGAAGAGAGAAAAGGAAAGTTGAGCTTCACACAAGCTGAGATGTAGCATTGGTGGACTCACTGCAGTGCAAAAGGACAGCATTTTATCTTCCCTTCTCTGGGAGAAGGACTGCCAGGCTAGTCTTAGGTACTGCACCTTAGAGGATGATACATTATTTCTGTTTACATTACTTAAACAAATGTGTGCTGTCTGAAAAGAAAATCATAACTGTAGTAATCCAGTGAGCATTAGAGCATATGTAGTCTTGTCCTCTGAGGACCTATATTACTTGCCTTAAAGCTCAAGCACTCAAAATACACCTACACGAACCTAGAGGGCAGTGCAGACTGCAGAACCCCCAGCAGGACAGTTCAAAGATTCTGTATCACACCACCAGCACACTGAGATATAAAACCTGTTTTAAAAAGGGCTTACTTAAAGGCAGAGACACCTCACAAGGTAGAGATAATGTTGGCTTTTCTGGCTGCCTGGCTGCCCTCTAATCCTTTCCCTTTCTGCTGCCAGCACTCCTGAGCAGCAAACAAGAGAATTTTCCCACAGGCAGCTGAAATGACAGCTGCTTTGGGAATGGTGTACTGTGGACCAGCAAGGGGAAGAGAAATAACAACCAGACGGGTCCCAAATGAAAATTCCACTAACTTGTCTGTCTTACACTCATATTCAAATGAACCAATATGCAAAATTTGGGTTTACAATTAAAATTCCTTTATCTTTTTAGGTTAACACATTTTATGAAAGCAGCATTTGTCACATGCCACCTTCTGATTTTTTTTTTTGATTATATACAAACTCTTATTGATATATATCCATTTTAATCTGAAGGACAACATTTCAAACAATGTTGAACATCAGCTGAATGATCACACACCCATTTTAGAGAGAATGGAATTCTTGCTTCACAGTATTATTTAAGCCTTCTTTCATGCTTGCAGAGCATCAAAGTGCTTTCAATATGCAAAGACTACCCAAGATACAAAATGCACTCAGGAAACTCACAGTGTAAGGCTCCAGGCTCTGGATGAGAGCAGGCCCACACTCAGTGGGATGCTCCCATTTCAGGTTTCACAAATATTTCAATGCCTATGGGAGAGTATCTAAATGCGGAAAGGGAAGGGAGCAGAAAACTCAAGGATGAATGGTACATACTTTGCAATTCTGTTTTTTAGGGCTTAGGAGTTTTTAAAGTTCAACAGAAATAATGAAAACAAGTTATATTAGTATTTAACCTCAAAGATTATTATGATCATTATTTTAAATAGAAAAAGTGTCACAGAAGCAGATTAGTTTCACGAAATGACTTTTTTTGCTAAGTCATGTCAAATGCTTGTCTTGGTTTAAATACTTTTTTTTTTTTTGCAGTGTTTACATTTTATTCAGATTCCACCCAGTTCCCCTCACTTTCCATAGCTTCCAATAATAAATTTATTCTCAGATGCATCACTTCAGCACTGGAGCTGTTCTGTGGTGCAGATGATTTACTTCAGAAGTGCAGTTGGATTAATAACCTGCTAAGATCCTAGCCAACCTGAAGGATTCTCTGAAGAGCAACACATATTTTTATTAACAGATTCATGTTTGCTTTTCCTATGGCTTCTCCAGATTATTGGTAATGGCTGAGGACATGCAACCCTGGCAGGTCTCAGGGACACTGGAAAGGCACCTCTGGAAACAGCCTCCTTTATCAATTACTGAAAGGAAACACTGCCTCCAGGAAAGTTTATGATGACAACTGCTGGTCCAGCTACAGTATTCCAAGACCTCTCAAAGCTTTGAAGCAAAGAAAAAAAAACAAAAACCCTGTGAGTGAGAGGGCAGCTTCATCTCAGCACTAGTCATTAAGCAGTAAATAATTAAAATACCCTGGAAAAGACAGGTAAAATACAAGCAGCAATGTCAGTAATAGACATGAAAGAGAAGAGAGGGAAAAAGAATTTAAAAAAGCAAAGAAATAATTCATTTGAAGTTTTAATAAAGTTTCATTTGGAGTCTTGTTTAAAGATATATCAGACTTTAGGGATGTAACCTAATTACATTTTTATTCTAAGTTCTATTCAAATATCTTGGACTTTTAATCTTTAACACAGATCAAACACAGTATAATTTACTCATGGCTATCAATACTTTAAAAAGATCTCTTCATTAAATGTCATAGTCTTATGAACATGTACATAAAGCAAACAGAGCAATATTGGATACCAAAAACGTTTAGAATATGATTTGTACAGAAGTACCTATATAAACAGTTCACCAGAGTGCAACATATTGTATTCAAGCACACATCAAGTGTTTTTTCTAAAATATTCCTTATACATCTTTCATAGTTCAAGCAAACAGCCATAGCTTTTTTACAGTAATGTTATGACTTGAAAATGAGCTTTACAATCACTGAACACACAGGAATGGAAACTAATTTGGGATCTTTTTTTAATATGTCAAAACTTTTAATGACAATGCAAATAACAGAGTTTAGAATCATCACCTGTGCACTGCTGTGAATATTTTGAAGAGCTTATTCGAAAGCAAGAATACAGACTGGCCCCCAGGTGTTACAGCAGTACTAAAAGATTCTCCATTTGAAGAGTTAGGCCAGGAAAGTGGGAGTGACCATGAAATGATTAAGGAAACTTACTTTTTCTTAGTGTAAAGAATATTGTTACTTCCCTGTGCTTAATAATAAACCTTGATTTAAATCAACTGAAGTAAAATCATGCAGAAAGGATTACATTTCACAGGATTTCTTTTCAGAAGTAGGATCACTACAGAATTCTTCCCAAGTTCTCTTATTCAAAAGATCTTTGTTACCCACCAAAACCTTTTAAAAACAAGAATAAAAAAATAATTTTATGAAGAATATTTTTATTACCTTAACAGGCCCCTTTTTCTTTCATGTTACATGTTCAGAAGCTTTTTTAGACTTTAAGACTGCTAATTTGAGCTGAAAACAATCCTAATTTCTACAACATCAATCCAAGATAGTAATTGTTAGTTCAATAGCAGTAAAAGACCAGTAATAATAAGATGTCATTTGCTGGGTAACCACTTTGTGCACTTGCAGGAGGATCAGCTCAATTATTTAATAAACCTGTTCATTCTGTCCTCCCAAGAATCTAGAAAGATTTGTGGCTGCTTCTGATTGCTACTGACTGACAGAGAAAAGCAGACTATCCAAAGAGTAACTCCTAGCAATTTGCTGCTTAATTTTTTTTAAATTATGCTCTACAATTAAGTTTTTTTCAACCAACTTATATATTCAATTCTTAATCAGAAAACAATATAACCACTTAATGAGCTAGAGTAAGTGCAGAATAACAAAGGAGAATTAGCTTCAGTTGAGATGGTGAAAATCAGTGACTAGAAGTACCTGAAATGGTCAAACTGGGTATGTAGAATTTCATGTCCCATTAACAGAAGGGTTCTGTCTTTAAAGTTCCCTGATGTGGAGACTCTTTATAATTTAAAATTTAGGAACAGGTATATATAGTCAAAGACAAAGGATTTGGAAACAAGTGAGTATGTTCCTAGGTCTAAACTAGTCCTACATGCCTTTTTTTGAATAAGCTGTTTGGGAAAAAAATAATGACAAGTAGGAATAAATCTGAGAAGGTTATAGTTTGGGATATGCAATGCAGGGCGAGGAGAGGAAATACCATGATAAATCAATGCTATTTGGTTACTACTAGAATTGGTCTGTTATATAAATATGTATGTTCTCTCCAGATAATGAACAGTACAAAGAGACACTTTTAGGGTAGTCTCCACAGGGAACAAATCTATATGATCATCCTGTTCAACTACTTTTGGAGCGAGTTTCAACCAAATTTAGCAGGAAGTCAATAGGGCAGTAAGTTTCCACCACTTCTTTAGAAAATTAATACCTTGAGGATAGACATTGATCCAAACTCCAGAGACACAGTAAGGCAGGCAGAACTTGCTGTACATGTTGAGACAGCAGCATTCTGCTTGCCAGGGAGCAGCATGTCTCAAACAGCTTTAGTTTATCACAGCACACACTGAACATCACCTAGTACAAGTGCTGTAGAAGCACAAAGGAAAAGATATTGTATAAATGCAGAACAAACCTGTAGTTCCAGTCTGAAAGGATAGAGAATCTCTAAATCTCTAGAACTATGACTCTCCTTTAGGCCACCATCATGTTTTAACTAGCACACAAGCTTCCTATAAAAAAAATTACATAGGAATATATATCTTTAAATATCCTTCCTCTTTTTGGTCCACGCAATGACAAATGTCAATATAAAAAGAAGGAGAAAGATAATGATGAACTTTATATTTTATCAAAAATCACAAATGTAACTGGGTACCAAGACAAGTTGCTTACAGAACAGAACAACAACAGAACAAGTTGCTTAAAACAAAGACAAAACTATAGAAAAACCTTTCCTTTAGGTGATAATTTGAGTTGCTGTTGTTCCTGAATGAAGAGATTGGATTCATTTCAGGTTGCCTTCTTCCAGTGTCTAACCTAGTGGATACAATGGTATGGAGATCTCGGATACTGGGCACAGGCCTTATGGGGAAACATAACATCGTTAACTAGACAGGCTGGATCGTTCAAACACAGCAATTCTGTTATCAGTGACAGCACTGCACTCCACAGGTAGTTAGGAAGAAATTAATCTCTCTTCACAAATGCTGTCCCCCTGGTTTGTTTTACTTACCAGCTGTTTGCAATTATGCAATCATGTAAAGCAGAACGTTTCTACACTATACTATGGAGGATTTACTATTTAAGTGGGCTTGGCAGACTTGCAGCACAGATAACAACATAAAGCTCTATTAATGTAGAAGGTGCATGTGGGCCACCTATCCCACAGGTGAATTTTATTCTGGCTATACTTAGGAATCTCCTGAAAAGAAACTATATTTTTATGTAATTAAAAAAAAGTTACAAATTGTGTGCACACAAAAGCATATGAAATTTCACAAGCAATTTTAATTTTTGCCTTTTTAAACCTTTTTAGTACTTCATTTTGAAATATTAACATTCTCTTTTTTTATATCTGAATATAAATTATTTCTGCCTGAAGGCAAACCAATTGGGGAAATTCTGCTTAAATGTGCATATTTCCTCTGCATAGATACTCATGAATTTATGCTGAGTTTCTCTCAATTATTTATACATTACAGTTTTCAATTAAAAAGCACTTGCCATAAACAATTCCAAATACAAAATCAACAATTTCTCAGTAAGAATGGATTCTTAGTAAGAACTTCTTGATTAAGAACAAGAAAATAAACAGCTTAGATTTTTTATGTTCCAAAACCAAAAGATGTAATGAACCAGTTGTTGTTCAGCAAATATATTCAGTAATTAATTGTTAAGCTTCATAACTCAAAGCTACCCCGTGCAACTTGTTTCAGGTGCAACCGCTTTAGCGGGGCAATTGGACCAGGTGATCTTCAGAGGTTCCTTCCAATCCAGCCAATCTGTAATTAAGCACATCACTTAAACACAACCAGAACCTTTCCATCAATTTCTGCAATGCCTTGATTAAAAACTTCAATTTCAATATGATGGCAAAGTGACAGGAAAAACCCTATCCCTCAGTCTCAGCTGTTACTGTTAAAATCTGCAAGAATTCTGTGATGGCTTTTTTCCCTAACAAATTAATTACACTTATAAGTCCCCCATTCAGTAGGTCTTTCAACCAGAAAAGTTTCTATCAAATTCCAATACATGAAATAGACCATATTTTATCTGTGATTGCAGATACAACAATTACACCTTTCCAGATAAATCAAGTGCAATTAATTAATATTTTTGGGGTAGGTGCAAAGTGATCAGAAGTGATCAATTCTGGCATAATATCGCTCTCATTGAAAGCAATCAGACATTGCTTCTAATCAAGGCAGAGCTGGATTAGGACAGAACACTTATAAACCCTTCATTAATTTGAAGAATATGGCAGATTTTTGAAATGTCTAAGCTATTTTAGAAAGGACTGAAGGAATTCCTTATTGAGGTTTCATAAGGCTTGCAATCTAAAAAACACATACAAAGATAAAACTGGGTTTCTGGATTATGTGGATGTTGTGGGAATCAGCTCTGAGATTCCCAACATTGCTTTGCACTTGCTCCCTTTCTCTCACTAGTTCTGCCGGGCTTTAATCTTTTCAGCCCGTAAAGACTGCAAATAAAGTATTACCTCCACTTTTGTTGATCTTTATGTGCTAGCAGAATATAAATCTAATGACTAATTCAAAGTCACCACTGCCTTGAGAATAATGGAATAATTTCTACACATCTTACAGCTCTCATCCAGGGGAGATCCAGATTCTGGTGTGGCACTGATACACATTTGTAACTAATTGTGAAAGTTTTATTCATTGGACTCTACTTTGATACTTACATGCTTTCTCAAACAGTTATTTAAATGTATCCAGAAATGTTTCCAAGCACTACAACTGACAACTACCCTAATTTCAAATGTCTGGTTGTGCTATGCTTTTGAATAGTATAGAAATTTATCTGGTTTTGTTGTAGCATATTTGAAGCAAAGAGCTCTTACAAGTAAAAATTCCTTGTTTCCCCCAGACTGCTCTTTTTATTCATATAAGTTACCTTAAACTTTGGGATGCATATATTTAAGGTGCATATCACTTCATGCATGATAGGTGACAAGCATTTAGCACGAAACAGAAAGCACTCAAATATTGCAATGATGTAAGAATCTGTACAAAAAATACTAGACATTGTGCTTTTCAGTGGACTCCAACTGTTTCTTCTGCAAGATACAACAGTGTAAACCTCAAGTTCACAATTAACTTTAGCAGAAAGCACAGTAATATAATCTATCATAAACTATGATTATAAATCTTACCCTCTGATATGCAGAACATTGCAAACATTTCTAATGACTGATATTACTTCTGAAAATGCATTGAAAGCACAGTAAGAAAATAATTTTTTAAAACTCACATTTCTTAAGACAGATTCTATCACAATGCCTGTGCTTACCTGGACAACAAGTAATTCTGGATTTAAAGAGAGAAAAATGTGTTATGTTACTGCATTTTCAGTGTCTGTAAAGTGACACCAGCACATTAAAGAGCTATATGAAAAAATAAGTAATAAATGAGTAACTAAAGTAAAATAATGAGTAACTGAAGTAACAAAATTATTTATTATCAGTCCTTTAAGGAAAGACAAACTAGGAGGATCGCACATCTAATTTAACAGTATCAAAATCTGAATACTCCTGCAATAATCAATGAATGCTTCAGACTTTATTTTACAGGCAGAGTATTTTAGGGAAGAGGTTAAAAATCTCATTCTGTGAAGAAATGCCATTAGAATCATGTTTGCTCCAAGCAGAACATTCCATTTGTGTCTGTAGCAAGCTACTCACTTATTATTGTTTTGTTTCCATTACTGGCAGTTACTAATGGCCTGCATCCAAATATCATGACTGAAGTCTACACCACCACCTCAAATATTTAGCTCTGAAGATTAATGAACATCAGGTTATATCCAGCCTTTAGGACAGGGACCAGGCTGAAAGTCAAAGAACTTTAAATTTGATTATACAAAAATTACCCAGCAAATTTATTGATTTTCTTCCAAGGCAAACAGCAATCTTTACAAGTCCATGTTTAACTTTATACTCCCAAGCAATCAGTCCTAAGCATATACAGACAGCTTCCTTTCCCAAGTAATGAAAAATACACTATTGGATAAGAGAACTGAAAATAACTGGGACCAGATATTTACATTTATTCCTGTAGATACACTGCCAGAGAAGTGGGAATCTGACTAATTTGGTTCACAAATTAATTATCAAATTATAAATAACTGAACAAAAAATTATAAAATAGCAGAATTAAAATTTTACTTATAACACCATTAAAACTGATGCAATATTATATAAGGCCAACCCAACATTTCCTCTTACACTTTCTCCAATCAGAACTTGCCCTTGAATCAATTTTTCACCCCTGAAAATACAAAATGCATGGAATCCATCTACTGTCCTCTTTTTTTTTTTTTCTGTGGTCCCTCAAAGCAAATCCTTTGCTTACTCTCTCAGCTTCTTTATTTTTTTTTACTTCTCTCTCTCTGGAAAGAAAATACTTGCAACAGACAGAGCTCACAGATTCAGTGGAGCTTTACCCTGGGCACTAAAAACCCACTTTATCTCTCATTAATAAGGTTAATAAAAAGCTTCTCTTCTAAAAGTTTCTAATATTCTTCATCAGGAAAATAAAATTTCAGTTCCTCTGATCATCTCAGGCTATTTCATAACTTTACTTACGCACTTTTTTAATGGGCCTCAAGATATTTAAGTATTCAACAACTTTTGCTTAAGACATCATAAAAGTAGAAAATGTTAATTTTTTTTTTTAGGCAGTGCTTGGGTAACAGCAGTGAGTCACACTAAGTAAGAGCCTTTTGAAGTTACAAGTAGATATAAATGTTTGCTTGTCTGCACCTTCTTAAAATTTTATTTTTTAGTAACTAAAGGACCAAGTAAAAAGGTTGCAAAAAAGTTAAAATCCAGGACTTTTATTCTACTGAGTAAGAGACAGATAACCAACCTAAGCACTTTTCATTCAAAATGAAAATTACTTGATTGTGACTGGCTGGGCTTTAAACAATTGCTACCTTATCAACTGGGAAACTGGATGATACCATTTGTAGGAAAAGTAATCCTTCCATTTTACTACTTGTTGGTACATGCTCAATTTTTAAAACTGAATCCAGGTCTGGGTGCAGCAGGCAAGAAAGATAAGCCAACAGTTCACAGGAAAACAGTGTGAATGACCATCAGTCTAGAAAGATGTGAGGAAATATAAAAAAAAAGGTGTCATATGTCAGCTGTAAGAGAACAAGAGGAAAAAAATCAGACAACACCCTTTCAAAAAAAAAAAAAGGCTGCAGACTCTTTGTTTTATGTCCTGGCTTTTGCTGGGAAATGGGGCCATCTTTCAAAACACATCCATTCCACCAGACATTTAATAGAATTAGACTATTTCCACAAAATATTTCAATTTCTGTCAATTTTTTTTAAGAAAAGCCACTTTATACAAGAAACCAGCCACAAGTTGAGTTCACTGTTGGAATTGTTTCAACCCACAGTCAAATTTACAAACAAAACCATAGTGGCTACAGAAATCACATATTTTAAGCAAGAGTTAGGCATGCAATGCACTTACAAATTAGAACTGGAAGACAGGCTTTATTCAATTAATTGAGGCTTACTTATTGCTTGCCCTTCTACACCACTAAAGGATTTTAGGCAAACAGAGGAAAATGCCTTTTTTATACTCAGACTGCTATGCACACACAAACCCCTCTGCCATGAAAGGTAATATCTGCTCTTAAATACAGAAACAAGGTTCACCTTGATATAAGAAAGCAATATTGTTTACACTGAGAACAACTGTTCATTGTAACAGTCTCCCCAGGGATGTGGTAGAGTCCCCATCACTGGAGGTTTTTAAAATGCAATTGACAGGGTGCTAAAATAACCTCATTTGGGCTCCCTTTCCTATGAAATACTGGATCAGATGATCTGTCAAGGTCCCTTAGAGCCTGGGCTGCTCTATGATTCTAGTTATTTCTATTAATATCTTCTGATTTCAGAGACTCACAGTTTAAGGATGCACATGGAGAAAAGGAGCTGGTGGTGAGGTCTAAGTCTGAAGCAAACACCAATGTGACAGGAACAAATAAAGAAGGTTTCACTTGTGTTCAAGAGAATCAGGAAGTCATTTTAAAAAGAACCAAAATACAGGATGCTTATCTAAGTGCATATTGGAAGCAGGATTAAACATTACAGAACTGCATGTCCACAGCTCTTTTAATTCAGCCCAGTTTGTGTAACTACATATACCATCCAAAGCAGATTTGTGATGCCAGTGTCTTACCTTCTTCCTCTTTGATGAGGCCCATGTTTATATATGCTTGTGCCTTTCTCTTCCCACCATCAATTTCCACTAATTGAGCAGTGTTATAGCTTTGCTCATAAAAGTAGTTACTTAACCATTTGTCCTCAGGGTCATTGAAAAAGCAGGCCAAGCTAAGCTGGTTATCATACACCTTCTCATAGTGCCCTTTAAAAACAAAAACCAAAATAAAAATTATCATATTATTATCAGTGTTCAGAAATTTTCCATGTTATAGCAATAATAATAATGAAAATTAAGAGCTATTTATATTTCCACCATTCAAGTGCCATAAAGTTCTGCTATGTGCTCATTCAGAGAAATTGAAGAGGAAAATTATAACCTTACAAATTAGGCACAATTGAAAACATATTTTTGTCTCATTTCTTTGTACAAAATCAAAATTCAGTTCAATCAAACACAGTGTTTTGGATAAAACACTGGCTAGTCAAAAGAGAAGTCAGAGTGAGACTGGAGAAGAATTTGTCTGAGCCTCTGGGCCCTGAAGAAGCCTAAGAGTTCTCCAGACCTTGGACCTCTAAGGTAACAACTGTGTTGATGGAGATTAAAAACCAAAAAGAACATTCTGCAAATGCAATACATTAACTCATATAATTTTACATGTTCAAAGTATGACTTACAAGAGAGGCTTTGAGTTTTCATGGATATTCCCATGTTTTGTACCTTAGCACTCTTAGAAATTAAAGACAAACTGAAATTGCACCTATTTCCATATGACTCCCCCCCACAATCAGTTCACTAAGGAATTGTTCTCAGAACAAATGTGGAAAGCAGTGGAGAAAGTCACAGATTTTCTCCATGGCCTGAAGCTTGGATTCTACTCTTTATCATTTCAGACAACTGAATGAACACACATTATCCCTAAAATTAACAAAATACCTGCAAATCTTAAATCAAAGTAGCAATACAAAATTATCCACAATTTAAAGTTACAGAATAACAATTTATTTATCTTCAAAAAGTACCTTTAAAAAATCCCCACAAGATATCAGCCTTGAATTATTTCAAAACTTTACTAATTTGGAGTAGAAATCTAAAACTTTCCTGACAAATCTTATCGTACTGTTCCTCCCTAAAGTGAATTTGAAATACCTATTTCTTATATTATGCTGAAAAATCGATGAGATAATAAAGTAGAGCATGAAACTATATGTTTCATGGCTAATATAAATTTATTTTCTGTGCAAACTCTACTCCTGCCAGACAGGAGTAGATGAAATGAATGAAACAAAATTGAATAATTAGCTAAAACTCCATTGCAGTTTTGGTGAGCTATTTAGTGTGTTTGTGGCTGTTAAATGAATGTGAGCCAAACAGTCAGCTCTAAAAGGAATTTTCACGTATTTGGATATAAGAAGGAGTTAAGAAGCACAGGTCTGGCTGCAGGTAAGAGACTCTCTGGTTAAGCTGGATGTGTGAACAGAACTGCTTTGTTTTTGGGAACTCTGCAATTTGTAAGCGTCACTCAAAAAGAGTGAAAATGGACAAAAGGAAAACCCCTCTTAATTCTGGGTATGGAACATCACACTGAAATCAACTAGGAAAAAATAAATCTTTTCAAGGTAGGCAAGATCTCAAAGTCCAGATCTTTCCCAAGTGTTTAAAAACTATGATAACCATATCAAAACACTTAAATCAAAAGATGCAGTTAAATTCTCTTCTTCTGTTATCTGCAAGAAGAACTGGGGGAAATTCAGCTTCCAAAAGGATGAGCTTAATGACTACAATTGCACCACCTATGCAAGTCACTTGCACTATTTGGAACACACAGTGGCAATTACTCAAACAAGTACTTTAAATTCATCACTAAACCACATGAGGGATTTGTCAGCCTCATCTCTAGTATGTTCTGTCTCAAAATTACAAATTAAATATGATCTAATTAAAGAAATAAAAATATCTCATTCTCTCTGTTGTTATGACTGTTATTTGACTTCAGAATATCTTGATAAAGTTTTTCAGTGTGTTGCACAACACAGGAAGGACTTTATTCCTTTGAGAAAAAGGGTTACCACCTAATCACATCTGCAGTCTTCAAGTTGCTCATTTACTACTTGTTTCTCCTTATTTTTTCTCCATCTTGGGCATTTCAGAGAACACTGTCTGAATTCTTCCTGCTTTAAGTTTTTTAAAATCAAACTGAAATTTCCCATTCACCAACACTCTTTTTTATCTTTTGATTTAAAAATGAATTACTCTAATGGTAAATAATACCTTTTTTAATTGCCTGTGTTATTTTATTTATTATTTTGCTTTCTTATTTATTGTCTCAGAATTTTGCCTTCTATGAAGTTCTAACTCAGATTTCTACCTTTCTAACAATTCCCATTAAAAGATATAAAATTATGATTTTGAAACAATCTGTGTTACATACATTTCTATTTCTAGTATTTTAAGAGAGATAAAATTGCTTCCAAGAAATAAGCAATTCATAATCTCTTTAAGATCACCAAAAAAGAAATAGCTCAGAAATAACATTTAGATTATCATCTCTTCATTACCATCTAAGGTTTTAAACCAAAATTTCAGCTTAAGTTTCAAAATTCAGCTTTGAGAGGAATAATTATCAATATACAAACTTCATGTACTCCTAATCTGAAAATTCTTCATGGCTGTGAGTTTTTGTGCCTTTTGTTTCTCAGGATTGAGAAAGCACCTCTTGGGTACCTCTTTTTCAGAATATCCTGAAGTCTACAATGTATAAAACATATTTATACGTTAGAAATTATGACTATTCTGGTAAAATAGCCTCATAAAAATTTCTTCAAAATGATTCTGGAACAGAAATAACAAAACTGGATTGGGTTTAATATATGTATATTTACCACTTGCATGCACACACACACATATATATATATACATATATGACTGTATTTGTATATGTTTGTAACATGTATTTATACATCTATACAACATCATTATCTATCATACATATCAACATTATACTAAATCCAAGACACTGCACTGTACCAGCTACTAAGAATAAAATGAATTCTATCCTAGCCAAAACCAGGAAAACACACACAGATAAAGTTAAGGCCCATTTGGGATTCACCCAAACTAACCAATTTAGACATGGATAGGATTTACCTAAGATTCCTTTCCTCTCAGTGAAGAAAAGCAGATACTTCTTGGCTGAGATTTATCTCATTCTGACTTGAGCAATGCTTGCAGCACAAGGGAATGCTTTTAGAGATTATCTCAGAAGTAGAGGCAGAGCTTCCCACGATTACAAGCACACAACCACATGAGCAGCAAAATACGAAACCTAATTATAACCACTAACATAAAGATAACACACATTATGTACAGATCACAGCTAAGTGAAAATGAACTCAAATATACCAGAGGATGCACACAAATAGTTGCAATATGCCAGAAAGAGAAGAGATAATTGGATCATCATTGGATACAGACACACTGGATACAGATTTGCTCCTCTGAAATCATTGCTACAAAGTATCAAGGCACTTAGGCGACATAAAATTATGCAAATAACTTCAGGTAGTGCCCTACAAATCCCAAGGGATGGAAGTGACCTGAGGCAGACTCCAGCTACTGCCAGAGCTTTGATTGAATGAACTTTAACGTGACCCTGTGATGATGATCCTGCCGGTGCATAACAATGAGAAGTGCACAAAGACAACCACGTCTCTGGCACTGCCTTGGACAGTGGCTGACCAGATATGCACGCCATAAAACAAACCCCCAAACCCCAGACTTTTAAAGGTCATTTAGATCTGGATCCAATGTCTGAGTTACTGATCAAGAAGTTAATTGACGTTACTCTGACAGTGGCAAAGCTAGTGTGTCAGACTTTGTGAAAGTGAACATTTACATCCCAGGAGAGGAATATAGGAATAGGTAAATGCTCTCTTCTATAAAATCTCCAAGTAGTTAAGATATTAAAACTTTGAACTCTCTGATTTTCTAGAGTCAGTTCTCTACAACTGATTATAAAATACATATAGACAAAGTCATCTTTAGGTATCTGCTGATCAAAAAAATGAAAAACAACTCCCTAATTGAGTATTTATGTACAAAACGAGAGTTGGCCTATCAAACCTTCATGAGATCTTTCTATTAAACAGAGATTAAAAAAAAAAAAACAAACCAAAACCTTCAACTTGAGCTTAAACTTTAAACCCCATATATTAAACACACATTACCCTGCTGTGTATCAGGATCTCTTTAGGTGCACCTCAGCTGCCAAGTAGCATCTCCTCTCATGCCCAAGCTATAGACTCTGATCAGCCCACTGAACAGTACCTTTGTTCCTGGGCTCTTCTCAAGACTGCTCCCTTGGCAAGCAAGGCTGTGCATGGAACAGAGGATCACTCAAATCCATATCTGCATGTTTGCTGCGCTCAGCTAGAAACTACTAAGTAGTGCAATGCAAGGGGTAGTGAAGTGCCATTTGAGAACCCCAAAAGGCTAAAATGAGAGAAAAGAAACACACAGAAAGCCATCCTAGTGTGACGTAAGTACAACTTGCTGCCATATCTCTATGCTCTCCTTTGTGACAGGATACAGTGGAAGAAAGGAAAAGAAGTACAGGAATGGTCTTTAGAGAACAGGTGGAAACATCAGGAAGAGATCCTGGCTTGGTATTTCCTTTGAAGAATAACAGAGGCAGGTATTCCATTTTCCATTAACAAGAACTTGCACTGATTTTTAAACTACAAGTATCACAAAGAAATTTTTCAACAACCAGCTACGACTCAGTATTTTCCACTCAAAAAGCCACCAGTCAGTTCTTTGTTCCTGCCAGACAAAGGCCAGAGGCAATGGAAACTTTTCAACAGGTGTTAACACTTATCCTCCAGTTAGCTGTTTAAAGTGTGTATGACTGGATTATAACTCTTGAAGGCACATAAAGGCCTGGCCTAAGGTCAATTAAGTCACCAGGAGTAATTTTTTATGTCAGAATGAAACACAGTGCTGGAAGACTAACTTTTCTTTTGCCAGAAATATAAAAATCAGTGACTTAGTAGCAAGACAGCTGATGCTGTGAAGAATTAATAGAGAGAAAGATTGAGGATGGAAGATGTTGGACCAAGAAGAAGCACAAACTGCTTTTGAATATGATGCTGCAATCAGTTATTTCCATCTGGATCTATACTTGGCAAAGAATCAATCCCTCTTGCTTGTTCAGAAAAAGGATGCCTCTACATCTTTAGGTAGAAGACTCCTCCATCACTCCTTTTCCCAGAGAGTTTATTCATAAATGGAAAAACTTTTTTCCTGAATGTTTAGCTTTAAGTCCACAATTGAAGAAAGTGAAAATGTGAGTTGTGAGTATGATGACACCAAGTTTTAGGAAGAGACTGTTTCCTAGAGTGTACACAGAGCACACCAGTCCCAACACTGCCAGGTACACAAAGGGAAAATGCTTAATCAGTGCACAGTCTATAAAAAAATACTAAGGAAATAGGGTATAATTTTACTGGGTAAAGGATAAAACCAGCTAATGATAATAATATGAGGCAATTAACTGGTAATCTGGAATGCCATAAGGGAACTCCAAGCTATTGCAACAAAAACATAGTACAGAAATTTTCTAAAAAGTGCTGCTTCTGTTGAAGTCAATGGTAGTACTACAAGTGGGTGTATTTTGAGATGGTTTAGTTTCTTTCCTGGACAGAATCACTTCAACTTTTTGTAAGATAACTACAAAAATAATAAAATTCTCCACTGGTCTCCAGCAACTGCTGCATTTTTTCCTGTGATAAAATATTAAGTAGGGAGCAACAAACCTTCTTAGAAAATAAAACAATGTTCCCTTGCCCAGCCCCTCAAAAGCAAACAAAACTATGCCTCATCCAAGCAAATATTAAAAGAGGGTTTGTTATACTTTCTTCTTTTAATGCATAACCTCTTACCATATTTTTTTCTCAAAATAGCGTGGGCAATATGGTTATTGCAATGTTTCTAGCCCAAGCCTAAGGCATAAGCATGAAGTCTTACAGAAAAGCTTTCTACTGTAAAATGCTAAACTCTGTTTTCAACCTTGAGTATATTTGACAAAGATTTTCCAGCTCATGCACATAAAATACTCATGCTTTCTTCATATACTTTACAAAAAGACATCTTTTATAACAAAAACTAATGGTAACTCATACTGTCAAAATTTTTTTCTACACTGAAGTGAGGGAAAGAAAGCCAAGTTGCCACTTCTTTCTAATCGTGTGTGTCTGGTACTGTCTAGAATAAGGATCAGCAGCACATGCACAGATTCAGCATTTAGCACACAGCACAGCACAAAGGTTGAGTGGGGTCAGGAACTAGGAGCAGGTGGAATCTCAGAAAGGCAGCAGCTCCCAGGTTTTAACTCCCAGTTTCCAGCAGCCGCTCCAGTGATCAGCTAATAAGCAGTGTCTGACCCTTCTAAAGGCGTGTTCCTATCCAAGAATTCCATCCTCTGGCTTGGCACAGTGATCTACCACTACAGTGCTGATTGCCCAACACATGTTGCAGCCACTGAACTGTGGCACTTCCCCTGGTTTTGCATTCCTGCTTTGGCAAAGCAGAGTTAACAAAGCTTTCTGGCAAAGCTGGGACATCTCTTCCTTTAGTTGTTCTTGAGCTGGAACTTGCTTTGCATTCCTTCCAACATCTACAAGCAACCAGCTCATTCTATACTGATAGAGTGCTATCAGTACTGATAAATACAAAATATAGCTTGTCTCTTGAAGGAACCACCAGTATTTCCATATACGTGCCAAGAAATCACTGTACACATCAAATACTGAGCTGTGCAGATCCATTACTCTGGTATTTATCCTGAATTCTTCTGTAAAAAGCTCTACAACTATACATATTTATACAGCTCAACTATCTCCTTATTTTTTCCCCTAAGCTCCGGAAACCAGAACTAGTAAAAAAAGAGTTTAGTCCAGGATAAAGGAACATCAAAGAGTAATTAAAACTCCCTCAATTTGGAAGTCAGAAACATTTACTTTACTTGTATAGGCAAGATAAAAATATAGTCAAGCATTGCCAATATTTCTGCCAGTGTTTTTAGAATAATGCTGAACTTGGGGCAGAATAACTCCATCAGTCATTTTTTCTGAGAAGCTGCACAGATTAAAGTTCCCTCTCTATTTTTTTTAAATACTTGGTAGATAATCAAATGCAACAAAAATGTGTTTAAGTTGGCCAGAAAAGCTGTTTTCTTTGCACAGTATAGTGCTGGCAATAGGCAATTAAAAAAAAACAAAACAACTCCTGTACAATTTGAAGTTCAATATATTCTATACCAATATATTCTATTAAAAATGAAAACAGAGAGAACTTTTACTGGTGTGTGTAAAGGCAATCAGTCTGTACAGTGTAATGCTGGTAAACAAAATGTTACTACTTTCAAACCCAGCAGTAAAAAAAGTGATTTCTCCTTGATATCAGCTTGCATGTTGTGGTGGATGGCTCCAATTCTGTTCAAGCCAATAATTTACACCCAGCATTGTACTGTCCTAGAACTACAGACTGTGGAAACCATTACAAAATTAACATTTTCCACCAATAAATATAAAAAACTGAATGTGCATATAGCTTGCTCTGTACACTATGGTAAGTACCATAAAACTCTAAAATTAGAAGTTCTAAGTTATATTCAAAATTAACACAGTAATACCCTATGATCCAAAAATAACAGAAGAGAAAAATTAAATAACAAGTAAGAAAATTATTTACTGACAAAGTAAGTGTTTTGTTTTCCATATGCCAGTCCAGGCTCAAACCCTAGCATTTTGTGATGTTTCAATTAATAAAAAAACTTACAAGTAATAAATTCTTATGGTCACCATGTATAGTTGCAATGTCTTTTTCAGCACAATTGTTACCTAAGATAGGTAAAATTTCAGCCAACCTATTATTAGCAACACCAACCATGCTATGAAACTCTCACCATTTACTGACCCAAATATTACCTTCACCCTTTTAAGCTTGAACTGTGGCAGCTGAAGAGCAAATGCAGGTCAGCTGCTGTTGTGGCTGCTACATCATGGTAAGTTCTAGCTGAGCTGAACTGCCAAATGATTCTTAAGTGGTGTCAACTGGAGTTGTCAGGAGATCATAAGCCAGAGCCCCAAGCAATTTGATTAGAATCAGAGAGTAACCGGATTAGCAGGACTACTGAATTAGTGTTTGATGAGCTGCACAATTCATGTGAATCTTCACAGCGCTGCTGGCTCTCAGACCTGCAACAGGAACTATCATCCACTCCTTCATGTGCCAGGAAACTCAAACCTCATTTTATACAAACAAGACATTTGTGCAAAGATCTGCATTAAAACTGGTGAAAAAAATTAAAACAAATTATGCCCTGATCTAGCAATTCAGTAACAATGCATGCCAGCTCTTAAGTCCTCATTATATTTTTCTTCTTTCATTTTAATCAACAGGCAAAGTTGGGAGATACTCTCTCCTAGAGGCAAGGTGCAATCAGGCAGCTGGTGGTGGTATTTTGTCTCTGGGAGAGATGAAAGACTCGCAGAGCTCAGCACACAAGAAATGCCAGGTTCAGTAAGAGAAAGGCAAGAACTACACATTTGGCAATGCCTTGCCTCTCTGGGAGCATGTTTGCCACCTCTGTTGTCACACAGCAGCCTGTAACACTGAAAAGTATCATGCACTGAGGGCAGGCAAACTGTTCTCAAGTGGCTGCAAGGTGCAGGCCCACTGAGATAAGCCGTGTCTAGTACTTTTTGACCATCAGATATTAGCAGAATGCTTCTGCCACGCCAGTCCAAGCTCCAAACCCCTCTCTCATATTCTGCAAGATACAGGGGTGCCTATTCAGGTTTTAGTCATACTCCAGGCAAAGCTAAAGATTCCTTCCAATTATGGCTGGCTGGACTTCCTGTCAAGAATTACAGTGAATGAAATAAAGAAACACAACTTTTGGCTTTCATGATGAGCATCAAATAAACATTTTAAATTAACACTTTTTTAAGTGCCAAAAGGGTTCATTTTACTCTTCCTTTTTTTTTTAAATGAAGTTTCCTGTTTCTAAATTTCAGTCAAAAAGCTTAGATTCCAAATTCACAAGCTTAACTGTAGGTTTTCATATTTGTAATCATCAAAATGCAACTTAAAACAAGACAACTACACTGATATCAACTCAGCTACGAAACAAGATTGTAGGTAGAGCTTTGTCTGCCTCCATCCCTGCAATTATTCCAATGGAGAAAGATGGAGTAAGTTGTGTTACTATTTATAGTAAAAGAAAGTGATAAATATGAGTGCTTAGTAAATAGTAGGCAATAGAGAAAATACAGTAATTTGGAGTTATGTCTTCACTAATATCTAGTAATTCACAGGTGGCATGTTACATCTGTGTGCTGTATTTTATTTGACATGTTCACAATCCTTTTTAAGTCAGTCACAAATCCAAACACAGTTAGCATGGTATTTAATAAAAACAGATTTATAAAACTATTACTGTGTGAAACAGCATTTCACCTATTAATTTTTTCTAATACAAAACCAGCTACTCAAATCAATAGAGGAAGAAAAACAATAAATAATGAATCTATGAGAAAATAACTGAGATGTTATCAAAGCTATAAATACATCAAACATTTCTGATGTTATCAAAATGCACTCTACATGGTTTTTTCCTTTTTTTCCCTTCCTTCACAAAACCTCTCCTGATATCTGCAGCTCCTAATCATTTATTCTATAAATACAGCTCAGTTGACTAAGGCTGCAGTGTGCTAAGATGCAGTAGCGTTTCAAATTCATACATGAAACAATTTGGAAGCTTCCCCCAGGCGCTGGCGGCTGCGGCTCCCGCTGCTCCGCTACCCACAATCCCCCCATTTACCTGCTCGCTGGGCTGCCTCAGCCCCGGTCAGGAAGTGGTAAAGCTGATCCAGCTTATCAGGCTGCTCCTCCAGGGACTTCTCATGCCATATGGCTGACCCAGGCCCTGCAGCCTCCCTGAAGGCATTCCACTTCTGGATCAGAGTGAGGAGCTCAGAGAAGGACTTGTGATAACCCCGGCACAGCATGGCTATGCAGATGTTCTTCTTGTATGAATTCCTGTAACTGAGAATAAGAAAGGGAGATTTTAAGCCTTTAAACCTCTATTCTGTTCTCCACCTTACCGAATAAGTGCAGATAACTACAACAGCTTTCAGGAAGAGACCTCTGCAGTTCAGCAGCAGGGAGTGGGTATTATTTCCCCCACTCAAAAAGAGATCTGCTAAAATCTGCTTGCAAATGCCATACCCTAGGGAAGCAAACATAGCAATAATCAATACATACCAATATATACATTGAAAACACAGTCAAAAATACAGTAGTATTCTTTAGCTGATATTTGGTAGAAAAGGCTGACTGATGGGGAACTCCCCACCCCCCCACCATGTTTACATAGTCCATGAAATCACAATGAACCCTCAGTGTGCTTTAAGACAGTGCACAGGGAAAATATGTTGCTATATATAACGCTATTATTATATGTTATATATATACTGCTATTTGTTATATATATATATATTTTTATATATATACACACATAAAATAGTTTTGCTGTAGGACAGGATGGCTTGGTTTAAAAAGGTCAAACAAATGCTATACCAGAAACATATGATATGCCAGAATCATTAGATATTATTTTCCTTCTATTTAGCATATAACTTCAGCTGGTTTAGTGATGCAAAAGTTTGATAATTTCTCCCTAATTTTACAAACAAATGATGCTATGACGAATTTTTATTGAAGTTAGTGCCTTCATAAACTCTGATAAGATATATGTATCAAAAAGTTGTGGAATCAAATATTTTTAAGTGGTAATACACCTTTGGAGGTATTAGTTAATGGAAATAATCAAAATATTTATTTTATGTGGCATGAAACAATCATATTGTGTCCTATTCTGGAGAGAACTATGGGACTGCAACACAAAGGTACAGATGGCTTGCAGGGTAGTTGTCCACTCTGGGAAAACCAACCATTACCCCAGTAAAATGGCAAGGACACAGATGTGTTACCTTTATCTTGTATATTCCATGAAGTTACCAAACTGTTTATAAGATTGTCCTTTTAGATTAAAATCCGTGTAAATTCAAATTATCTCAGCTTTAAAATAAATATGGAATTCTGAAAAATGAGATTTATAGTGTATGTAATAAATTCAGGTGTAATAATAACAGCCCAGTGAGACTAGTAATTTGATCTTAAAAAGAGCTACTGCAATTGTTTACCAATATTGATAAGATGGAAGTGATGTGAAAAACTTCTTAGCTAGCTAGATGTCAACAAAATAGACAGCAATGTAAGATGCAGGAAGCAAATAATCTGCATTATTTCATATTTGACATAATTAAAATAAAATATCTTACTACATAGATGCACATTAATCCTTCACATGTACTTTTCACATTTCAGTTGAAGAACTGAGCATAAAAATATTAAATCATCCTGATACAATTTAGACCAGACAGTACTGAATTTGTGTTTGATATATAAATCATGTTTTTTTAGATTGAAAATCACACGTTTCTCACACAGATAAGGGAAAAGATATAACTATTCTGCACCATAAAAATTTGCAACATTTATCTTATAAAAGCATATGAAAAATATGTTTAAACATTCAAGTTTTCATTTGCTAGAATATACTATATTTGACATATACCAAATGTACAGTATATAGCTTCAAAATACTGTACAGATACTATGCTATACTATGCTAATACCATGCAATGTATTCTCTATTTCTTAATATGGAATACCTATTTCTTTACTATTTAAAAATTCTATGTAATCAAAAGAAACCCTGAAGAGCATAGGTAAAAAATTCCTACCAACTTCCAAAGGCCTAGGACTGAATCTTATAGTAATAAAACTCATAGAAGAGGAATAACAATCTGCACAGCAGGCACACACATGCCTGTTTATTTATATAGTGGGATCTATATATGTTTGCGTGCGTAGATCAGGAGATGTATTGGAAGTAAACAAGGAAGTACTGCTAAAAGATCTCAGCAGTCACTACCCAAAATGTCATTCAGGTAATTTTTAACACTCACTGGGCACAGAACTGGTATTCATACAAATAGAAAAACTGTGTCCATGTTATTTTCTGTAGATTGATGTATTTTTCTTGAAATCAAAGCACATTTTCCCCACAAGAAAGCATTATTAGCAAACCAGAACAGGAAAACAAAGCATATAGTAAAACATGAAATTTTTAAAAACCAGTGTCAAGAGTGTTTTAATAAATCCCATCCCAATTAATAGAGAAATTGAAATAATGCTGAGGTAATCCTACTGTGCAGAGCACATTTTTCTAAGGCAAAGAGGACTGATTTTAGCACACAAGCAATGAAGCTATGTACTGTAAAACCCTTTAATTTAGTGGCATAAATTTAGTGCCATAAAAATAAAAGTCATGTCAGTTTTAATGCACAAAGCACACAATAATAACACTATTGTTTCCTTAAGTTTCTGAAATATATAAGCTACAAATGACTGATCACACACAAACAGTAAAATTGGGCAAGAGATTAATGGTATTATAGAGATAAATGGTATTTATCCCCATGTAAAAGAGCTTGACACTGCAATGAAATCTAAAATTATTACAGTTATCAAAGTGTTTCTAGATGAAAATTCCAGGGTCTTTCCCCCCCCACCACCCCATTTAAACACTTCTTTTGAAAAGAGGTGTGGTGTAGGTGAGAGCCGTAAACTTTTCATGATACCTTGAGAAAAACTATAAATCCTCAATCCTCAAAACACTTTCCATCCTGCTTTTTATGATGTCATGCAGCATGTAAAATCTGAGGTTAAGCAGAACAACTCATGTTTTGAGTTAACTAAAGATTACTTCATTTCTCATATAAATATAAAAAAAATCATACCTAAGGTTCCTTTCAACTCAGGATTTTCTATGATTCTGTGATTTATTTTACAAAATCCCACAGTTAGCATTAGCGTAGTATGTTTCTACATTGATAAGCAACCTTACACTAAACACTTTTGAACCTTGCTACCTAATAAATGATGATTTATTGTTAAACAAGCGAGTTAGTTTTTCCGCATTCATCCGCGCTTGTAATATACTGTGTAGTTTTTCAATATGCTTTGGATTCGTTTGAACAATGATGTTACTTCCAGGAGCGAAATGAGAGCAGACTGCCGGCCGTCTGCCGCGCTCGGAGCGGAGCCGTTCCCGGGGTTTGATGGTCTCTGGGGGCATCTACTGGAAATGCGGGAAACTGCAGGCAGGGCGCGCGTCCCGCCGCGGAACAAAGGGCACGGGGCCAGCGGCCACCACGGCGCCCGCCGGGCCCGCACGGTCGCCTGCAATCCACGGAGCGTGTCGGAGCAGAGTGAGCAGACAGCTCTGTAAGGTCAGCCGGCTTTCATCTGAAAACTGAATGTGATGTGACTGCAAACCCACAGCCCTCCCTCCCCTAAGGTGATCATGAGATCATGACAGAGAAAAACGTTTCAGATGGATTTTTTTTTTAAAGCAAGCTATTTTTTAATTAAATTTGGAGTACCTCTATGTATTTATGGTTAAAACAAAACCAGCAATTAATCGGGTTTTAATATAAAGCAGAATTGGTTTGCTTTTCTCATCCATGAAACTCAACAGATAAGAACCACACCACTTACCATAGAGCCAGCTGATTCTAAGAATCCCCCGATCCTCTGCCTGTGCACTCATTTCTGTTCTTGCTGCTACCCCGTAATGTTGCTAAATGTTTATTTACACAAGCTGGGCAATAAGCTCCAGGTGGATCTGGTCCTACAACAGCAGTTACTGTGATGCAGTGTTGCATCAGAAAGTGCTGAAAAATTCTGTGAAGCTTCTGAGAGTATCTAATGATGGGAGCTGCGTGTCACAGGAGTTTTCAGCACCAAATAAATAACCAAAAGTTAAAGCTGCCATTTTAGCGGCACCTTGGTACAGGTGACGATTTTGTGCCTGTGGATAGGTGGAAGGAGGTAGTTATTGAATGTGGATCCGTGAGCTTGAAAATACACTGCTGTTAACACTGTGCTTAATTTAAGTGTACTCAGATATTGCTACAGACATTTAAGTTTTTTCCTAAACTATACAGCTATTTCAGTTATTTTCTTATGTGGGTTTCTTTTTGCATTAACATTGCTATTACAAAACAATCTCGAGTCACGCTGAGAAATCACGGAAACCTGATTCTAATCTGTCTTTACCAGTGAAAGAATAATAAATTGCAATGTTCAGTGAGATTAATGAAATTACACTGTCGTTCCAGTCTCAAGGACTTTCCTATATTATGGTACTGCACTTTTACAAGACCCTTAAGCAATGCTGGGAGATCAGCACAGCACCTCACAGCATTCCCTCTAACTTTAAATCCTCCACAATAAGGCTATTTGAATTTTACCCTTTAAACTCAAAGAGAGGACAGAAAAAGAGAATTAAGAGGCCAAGAGGCAGGAACTGGTGTTAGAAATAATCAAAATAGTCAGCATAGCGTAACAGAATCATTTATTTGGAGCTTAATTCTCTGTGCCTCCTGTCTGATGTGGTCATTTACAGACATGCAAAATAACTCCAGAAGACTATTATTTTCAGATGGCAGATTTATATATACATAAATGTATATATATATAAATAAAATATTAGGTTTCATATATTTTGATTTTGTCGGGCTTAATTAGTATTTCCAGTTAATTCCAGCTGCTGATTACAATACAAGTAGTTGCATTGTACTGTAGCAATCCCATTTTGTAAAAAACAAAATGGCATGGATTAAACAACGATAGTATATAAAATATTAAAATGTACTTCCAGTGTAAAATAATTACTCTACCAATTATTATAATGTTTAAAAACTGTATTCAAATAGGTTTCATCCACTTGGGATTTCCTTCTGCAGTTGGCAAACCAATGACTGATATAAATGCCTTAGATAAGCATCACAAAATTATGAAAAAATAATAAAGATATTTTTGCTTATGTTTATTTAAACAAATTTATTTTACTTCCCCACCATTTCCTGTCTATAAATCTACAAGAAAATTAAAATTACATAAAATATGTGAATACTTAGCTACTTTTTGCTTAACCTACATGCAAAAAAATGACATCATAAACATGGGAATATCAAAATTTCCTCCCTGAATTTTGAAAAATATTTGCATTAAGTAAAAACAAATATAGTACACAAAATACAAAAAAGCCAAATATGCTCTAAGAAGTTATAAATTCAGGCTGCTCTGCCTAGGAATTGAAAGATGAATTATTATTTAATTATAGCTGGACAGCCAAAAACAAAGAGCAGTTTTGCAACATGGTGACCCATGCCCAAAATGAGCTAAATTTTGTGCAGAACAAAAAGTGCTCATACAAACACTTGGCAAATATGGAAGGTGAGGATTTGCCTTTAGCACCCTGGTTCCAGTGGTGTCAGCCCCTGCATGTACTCACACTGCTGCTGTCTACACTGCCACGTCCCTGGGCTGCAACCCAACAAAGGTGAGCACACAGCTAACTCAAAAACACATCCAAGTCCTGTGCTATCCCAGTTCTCTGGGAAAATTTATTCGCACAAATATTTTGATAAGTCAAGCCCTCGTATGGTCCAGGCACTCAGCACATTTCAGTACCAGGTACTGCTACAGATACAAAGGTATTTAACTGCATCAGGGCACAGCCTCTTTAATCCTGCTTTAAAGACTGTCCGTTTAAATACTTTTCTTTTAATGAAATATTTACTGCATGGTAATATGTTAAATTGTAGACTATAGTAATCTCATTAAAAAAAGATATGACAGTACAGTAAATGCCATTAAGCAGTAATAGACAGCTTACACTTCAGAATATTTTACTACTAAGGCTGAGTGTTAAATTACATTGGGGTAGGGTGCCTGCTTTTTAATTCCAAATTACAAACTTGAAATAGCTAATATCCTATTACAAAAAGGAATAAAATCCACAAACCCCCAAAATGTTATAAAAAGGATTATGTATTCTAATTATAAATAAAAAATATTGCATGACAATTTGTACACATTGTGGGAGGGAAAAACAGCACTTGGAATTGACTTGTAACCATACAGACTTTTTAAAGAAGAAAAGCTTTATGGAGCTATGTATCCAGAAGTATTAACAGAAAGACGAAAATAAAGCATATATTAAAAAAAGAGGTGTAGGTACTTTATAATATATATATATATATATAGGTACAAGAACTTTCAGCTTTAACAATGTAGTGTTTTTCATCTGCTGCCTCAGTCACTGGATTGTTGTCAAACCACACTTTAACCTAAATCATGCAATCAAAGGGAGATGCATACCCTGTCAGTAGGATCCCGCAAAGAACACATATATTGAACTCACTTCCTTTTGTTCAAAGCTACATAAAATGAAAAATTAATCAATTATAAACATCAAAGGATGACACATAAAAAGTGTTTTAAAATGAATGTAAGCACTGTAATAATTAAGAATCCTCATTAACCCAGAAAATGGAAATAAAAATTTAGCAATGAACTTTTGAAACATTCTGTCCCTAAACATAAAAGCAAAGAAAACACTAAAACTAAAGATAAAAGTTCTACCCTTATAAAAATGTTCATCTTACAAAAGTACACACACCTGTGATTATTTCCAGACTAATTAGAAAAAAAACATTATCTTCATTAATCTTTCTGCTTTTCTTTCTTAACCAAAAGCAATTCTGACCATATTTTATTGACTACTATTTATCAAAATGAAGAATTCCTCAACTTCCCTCTTTTATTTCAAAGCTGATCTGATGGTCTGAGAGCAAGAAACACGTAAGTTTGGATCTCTTCATTTGACTTGTAGGATAGCAAAGCAGTCATTAAATTTCTCTGCAAGTTTCTTTTACAGTGTGAGGACAGAGAAAGATAAATATTTACTTCCTGTATCCTCTCAAGCTGCTGTTAAGAAATTTCATAAAACCCTATACAAAGTTCTGCATTTATTGCAGTATTGACATGAACAATTTCCACAGTACTTTTGCCTTTGTTTAGGAGATCTCTTATTCAAGTCCCCAGCTGAATTTACTCAGTAGGATAAGGACAAATAGACCACACAGAGATTGAGAAAAAAGGAAAGGAGAGAATTTTACACAATGCAGGATTCACAGTGAAAATTATTAGGAAGTCATGACTGTACCAAGGCAGATTAGACAATCTTTCTTTATCTCAGCCTCTTTTTTTTGTGTTAAGAAATGCTTCACCTTTATGGAGTGTTTTTAAAAACAGAAGTCAGTTGTGTACTGCTTGTACATTATCTTCAGTAGTAAATATTGTTGAACTACTAAGAAATGAAAACACTAAAAAACCGTAAGACCAAACTTAGTAAAAACAACAAGTTACATAAAAAAAGAAAAACTTCAGCTCACTGTGTTCTTCTTTATTAAAGTATGTCATGTATTTTATCTTTGCAAGAGTTTGATGAGTTTTTGCAAGTAAAATTCTGTTTCCTCTATACTTGCTAATAGTCATGAGAATCTGTAGTTTGCACCTTCCCATTAAAAATGTATTGTATTTTTTGAAATTATTCACCCCGCCTTTTATCCAGATCATGTCTTTGAAAGGAGGAAGTAGATAATAAATGGAATAATTCATGATTTCCCATTAAATATGAAACTTTCTTTTGCAGAGTTTAGAAAATGAAGTTCTACATAATGTACAGAAGTTGATTAGAACTTTTTTTAACCTTTTCAAGAAAAATCTTCCACATTACACAAATGCACAGAGAAGTTTCTTTAGGAAAGACAAACCATTCGCTTCTTGCACAGTTCTGTTCTTCAGATCACTGCCTAATTACACCAAATAATATGCTTATCAGGCCCAAAATTCACAGAGATCATTCATTTGACCAAAAAGAATGCATGCCTCTAAGTTCTAAAATCTCTTTTTGAAAGTTGTTTAATAAACATTGAATCCTGGTCATGGCAAGCAAGACTGTTAGGAATTATTCAGACCGAAAAAATACATATTTAAATAATATTGTGAAAGGAATTTAAAATTTATCATCTAGCTCACTAAGTGACTTGTGCCAACTCCCTTTCCACAACCAGCAGGGAGTCTGGGACAGAGTGCCTTAATTTAAAATTTCTTTTACCATGAAAGGATACATTTCTTTGGGTCTGATTTACCCTCTTCCATAGTTTTTAGTATCTAAAAGTAAAGAAATACCCTCATAAAATGTAAATGAGTTACACAACATTCCACCTGTTTTCAACCAGAGTAATGTGAAGAAAGAGGGCCACAAGATGCTTACCGGTCCTGTCCAAAGACTGATATCAGGAATAAAAGCAAAGTCTTGCTAGGTCTGAACATGAAAGGGAAAGAAGTTTACTTCTTCCTCTGTTTGCTGCTATCTCCTTGAGCTTGCCTACCTCCCTCTGTCTCCACAGCATTGTACACAGAAGAAATGGTAGCAGCTCACAGCAGTGCATCACTGGAACCAAATATTGTCCAATCAAGGGCTGAAATACAAGGGAAAAGCAGAATCTGCTCCTACACATTATCTGTCTGCATCCTAAATTGCCTTTTGCAAGCTTGCTAGTAATAGCAGATGGACCTCATCCTTCCTTGCCTTAATCCAATACCAACAAGATATTTTCCTTACCCTTTTTCTTGGTAGTGCTCCTCTTCTCTTCCTCGAGAGCCTCACTTACTAACAGAGAAATGGTCAATCTACCCCACAACATAAAACCCCCATGCCTAGACCAAGCCCCTTCAAATTGGGAAGCCCCAGTAAAAATTTCAGGTAATGAAAAAGACAACACAGCAATACGATGTCAATGAAAAAAGGGTCCCCATCTATTTTTTGAGTAATGTAAGAAGTCACCTTGTTAATTTATGTGGTAGAGGAGACAGCTACTAAAAGTATGGGTTAATCAAACCCCAATCAGCTATTTGTATTCAGCCTCCTTAAAGCACTTGTCCTTCAATGCAAAATACCAGAACACAGACAGACAAAGAAGCAAATAAAAACCTGAGTACTGAAAGTCTCAGGATTGAAATAGCTTACAAACAAAGGACAAGGTCAGAAAAATCCCAGCCTAATAGTAAGGCTTACTAGTCCATCATGGCTATGATGAAAATACAGAACAAACCTTCAGAGTAGGTTTCATTCATTCTCCTCTCCGTCAGTCCACAAATACCATTTTTCCCTCTCAGTGAAATCTCTGGATCATCCTGGCCTCTAGTCAGGTGAGGAAGTTTCACCCTCTTTAGTACTGGAGGACAGAGAGGACTGAGTATTCAGAGATCACTAGTAGAAGACATACAGATGTAGGAAAGAAATAATTTATTTCCACAAACTTCTCTAACACTTAATCCCTCATAAATTTTCCCACATCTTTTTTTCTTAACTCTACCCAGCTGAATGCTGACACTGAAAAGTGCAGAAACTTGGGGAGAGTAGTAAATAATTTTCAGTCTGACTGAAGAATGGAAAAATAATCTTTTATCAGATAGCACCAACAGAAGTTTTAGAATGGATGCCAGGTCATTTCTCTTCCACAGTTGACAGCTTCCTGTAAAAATGCTGCCTCAGGAATCAGTCTTTAAGACCTCTACCTCATCCTTTTTACAGCTTTCAAAATTCCATAGTTCTCCATTGTGGGATTGAGTGGTAAATTATGTGTCTAGGTCTGAGCTCAGCACCCTATGATCTCTCTATAAGCCATGGAGAGAAACAGGTGCTTCAAAATCTCATTCACCTTATTCTACAGCACTTGTCTGGATCCTGAAAGATGGGGCTCAACTAATCACAAGGCTGGGTTGTTAACCTGAATTAGTTAAACTTGGGCTAAAGTCCCTCTGCTCTTTTTTCAGGGAGTTTACAGAAGCTATGCTTCACTACATTCATCACTCATACTTCTAGAGCAGAAATTTTATGTGCCATTTTGCAGTCAAAAATTTGAAAAGTAGTAATGATCACCTTCCCAGTATTAGCAGAGATGGCCAATAACTGCTCTGGGGGACACAGAACACCTGAGGATTAAAGCCTTTGCCTTTTTCTGTTTCAGCTAATCCTAAAGTGGGTGAGCCATTGGAGAATTCTAAGCAGAACAGCCCACTGTATCTCAAACACATCTGACAGAATGCATGTAAGAGAATGTCGTCTCCTGCCTGAAAAAATCCATCTCAGAGCCTGTCTTTACTGACACAGATTTAATAAGCAAGCTTTCTATAACACACTGATCTACCACTCACAAGACAAAAAACGCAAATACAAATTTTCTCCATGCCTAGATAAACCTTCACCATCTCTGTATAACAATTTGGATTTCATTTGACCATCAGTGCTTTGAGGACCATAGAACTCCATCATCCAACTCAAATGTATTTAAAATACATGTAGTAACATCACTAATATAATTATTTTTATAGTTACAGCTAAGCAAAGCTATTCCTCTAATCAAATATATTTCAAAGTTTCTCTTTCTAGTCTTCAGCTCTTTTTTGATGACGTGTTCCTCTATAGGCAATTTTCATTTGTATAAAGAGGAGAGAACTGTTACTTGATCTTTCTGGCCCTAACAAAAAGATCAGGAAACAAGAATGATAATATCAAATTCTGGCCCATTTTAGGCTCTAAATTAATGTGAAGATTCCATCCTGAAATCAATCTCTTAATGAAAAATGCTTTACTTCACACTTCATTGTGAACTTCTTGACTCTTAGTTCAGTCTATGAACTATTTTTAATTTTTACTGAAATTTGATTTTGAGCTGGTAATGACTTGGTGAGTCAGGACTAAGAACAGAAGGTACCAAGGAAAGCACACTGAAGGCCACAGGAGCCAGCCAGCTTCTGCATAAAGCCTGCTTCTGTGGCAAGAAAGCACTCACATTCTGCATTAACCAACTTTTGCTTTTTTTCCATTTCTAGAGCTTTGCACCACATTCGATTCTTATTTTAAGTTAAAGTCTTTGAGAATGAAGCAAAACAAAATCAATGAAAAACCAAAACAATATCCCATTTTAATATAATTAAAGTACTATCTTTCTTAAGCAGTATTTTTTCTCCCTTGTCTATCATATCTACCTGGAACAAAAAATTATTACAAAGAAAAAAAATGAAAAACATCTCCTCATTTTTCCACAGGAAAAAAAAGAGGTAATATCATGAACACACTTAATGGAATTCTTCTCTTTAGCTGAAGTTTGGAGCACAGGACAATATTTTACAATACAAGAATAACTTCTACTTTTTTCCTTCAATAGTTCATCTCAACTTTAAGGAATATTGTGAGGGATAGAATTTTAGGGGAAATTTTTAAAGCATATAGCTTTTTTCCATAAATATGACACTACCTATACACTCCTTTATTATTATATAGAAGATAATCAATTTGTTTTTGCCTAATGTACACTTTAAAAAAGGGTGTTTAATATTAAGGAGAAGTGTGGCTAGAAAAATTTGTCGTGATGCAGTAATCACTGGCATATTAAGTTAACCTCCATATTAAACAAAAGTACAGATATTTATATGTTAGAGGAAGGAGGTTCAGTCCTTTTATAAAGAAGTGTAATAATCTGCCTCTGAAATGGAAAGAATGTTGAAAAACTACACAGTATATTACAAGCCATCTCTCATATTTTTAAAATAATAATACTCATTGCCTGCTGAGACGTACCAGGCATTACGCTGATTTCAGTAAGATCATTTACAGACATGGCATTGCCTTACTTAATAAATTTGTTTTAGATTACATTTGATGCATTTAGTTTTTTTCTAACTAGACTAGCATAGTACTAATGTAACTGTGTAGTTAGTTTGCTACCTTTTGTTTGCTCTCAAATGATTTTATCGAGGTTATGGAAGAGCATTAGTAAATTATATCTAGAAAGAGAAATTTCATAACTGCTGATTTATTATCAAAAGCAAAAATTCCAAGAGAATCAAATGCATAGAACATGGATGTAAATTTTAAAGTAGGTACTTTAAAAATCTCCATAGAAATACACCAGAATACATATTATATTTCAGGTTAATCTTCTAAGAGGCTTTGGTAACTTTGGAAAAACAGCCTCTTACAACACTGCAAAGGGAACTCCATTTTGGGTAGGTATTGCAGAACAGATTGATAAAATTCTTACTTCACTGTGGATATCCTCGCTGGTTTCCTTTTCCACAATGTTCAGACTCAGGGTTTGGATAGAAAAACATCACTTAGGAGTTTTTTTTGCATTGGTTTTTTGTTTGTTTGTAAAATGCACTTTGAAGCCCCAAGGCCTTCCTAAAATAGCAGTGACCTCCTGTGTAATCACCTCAGAGTCCCTGGAATGTCCCTAGCATGGTGTGTGGAAATCCACTGGGGCTGAGGACTGAAACAGCTCCCTGGGAAGACAACTCAGCTTGTGACAATTGCTGGAGTGTAATGAACAGAGCAGCCAGTTCCACAGGTGATGTGGAACCAGGGGGACAGTAAGGGAAGGTGCTTACTTCTGTGCTTGCTCCCTGAGGTCTGACACTTGCAGTAATTTTCTAGATTTCAACATGGAAGCTTTTAGGGAAGGTTTACAGGCACATTCTTAGGCTAGAAAGGAGAAAAGACGCATATTTTGCAAGAAACTAGCTGGTGGAATTCCTGTCTGACTGATAGAATGTTTTTATGCTGCAAGGGTGATCTTGCAATATTCATCATTAAGGTGCCTAGAGCCCTTGTATATGCATCCTTTTATTATTTAAATATTGAAATAAATAAATCAGCTCACTAAAGGAACCAGCAATCCAGTTTGTTAGAATTCTTTCATTAATTTTGATGGTGCTGAACCCCAGATCTGTTAAAAGACTCCGTAAGAATAAGTAAGTCATAGTAACTTCTAAATGTAAATACCTCAGCTGTAAGAAATCAAAAGTTATGTAGATTTCTTTCATTCACTGGATTTTTAAATAACTAATGGGGTATTAAATGCTTCACCACAGAAGTCAGCACTTGGGCTTGGCAAAATAGTAATTCAAAATTACAAGAATGTGTATGTCGGTACACTCAGCTCCTATCCCAAAGGAGGTATTTCACAAAGGCTCAGAAAAAAAAAGAGAAGGGAAAAGGAAAAAAAAAAAAGTCAGCACAATATAATTACTAACACAATCTTAACAACGTCACAAATCTGATCTAATTGGTAAATATACAAATTAATAAAACCAAGGAGATAAATGCTTTGATATATTTAACATCAGGAAAAATGAAACATCATTATTTAATATCAAATTCAATTTTTAAATGCCAAGTTCCACTAAAAAGGGTAGGGCCTAGGGAACTTTAAATTTAAATTACTATGATGACTAGAAACAAAGGAAACAATAAACTTATGGATGTTAAAATGCCTCAAAAAAGCCAACTTACGCAGCAGCTTCTTGTGTTGACACTCCTTTGATATTCTTTGCCAAATAATCATCTATGGCATCTTTGTCTTTGATCAAATGAATCCTAAATTTAAATGAAAAAAATTAAAAGAAACAGTGTAAGGTGCTAACATAGACTTCTGCAGCATGTATAATATATTATCACCAAGTACAGCTAAACACTGAAATATTGACAAAGTAATATATCAGACATTCTATAAGCACATACAAATATCTTTTTAATTTTCTGGTCTGTAGCTAGTTCAAATCTTCATTTCTGAAAGAAAACAGAGGTGATATGAGCTTTCAGGGGATGTGGTTATATGATCTAAACTTCTGTCTAAACTAGAAGAAATTGTGTATTAGTTAAATCAGTAATAATTGATTAAGCTATCTATATTTAAACTGTTTCCTAAATCAGAACTGTTACATTTTTGTATTATCAGTATGAACCAGAATGGTACAATCTATTTCATATTTAGCCTCTTCAAATTAAAACCAAAAGGAAATCAAGAAAACAATTCCCAAATAGAATTCAAAATGTTTTCCTTGGTGCAATGAAATCTTTTAATACTGCTCCTGGCTTTCCACAGTTTGAGTGGCATAGTGCAAAAGGTGCTCCACTTAGGGGAAAATCCAAAGGCCATCAAAATAAAGAGCAAATTTCAGGCTGTGTGGATCTAGGTTTAAAATTTGAACTTTGCACCATTTCACCTTTCACTTCAGCCACCATATCTTTGCATCTCCACTCTGATATACACAAGATGCCTTTAAAGGCTAGTATGCACTTACTGACCATGAGGTGTATATAAATAGAATCTGATATCCCAACTGTAGAGGATGTTATCTTTATAAAAGTAATGTGAATTTATTTTTATCCTTCTGAGAAAGAGAACAAAGATTGTCTGGTTAATCACTCAAAGATAAAAGAAATTCAGCATTAGTGTTCCACATAAATCCATTACTTTGCTCTTTCTCTGTCTGTATTACACTGCTGTCTTTCATTACAGTGATGAGAGTAAACTCTTTTCATAATGTTAGCTATTATAGGCATCATACTCCTTATTGCTCTGAGAACACTGAAGACATTTCACAAAGTTCATTTAAATGAAAACAAAATAGCTAAGCAAAGCAGAGATATTTTGACATATCTGTATTTAAAACAATGTAACAGTGAAAACATCCCTCACAACTAGTGCTTTTAAATTTGTTCCAGAATTTGCTGCTGCTGAGTGGCACCAGCAGAGGTTTGTGCTTCGAGGCTGCACTTAACACAATCCACAGGAATTGGTGCTGATGTACACCTTATGGATATTGACATGAAAATTCACTTATCATCAACACCAAAATGTATTCAATATCAGAATTTTCACACCAGAACAATCAACATTTAGGAAGATCTTTGGAAGAAGGGAAAGTCAAAACCCCCAAAGTGAAACAGTGACCTACAACAGGCAAATTCCTATAGCTTGCTGCAATTCAATCCACACTGCAGTTAAAAAGCTTCTCAAAATGAAATAAAGAAAAGCTTAATGCCTTTCCATTGTCTTTACAAGGATATCTTAATAAATAAATTTTTAAAAAATCAGGGGGAAACCCCTTAGAATCATATACAATTTAAAATGCCACCTTCCTTATAGCCAAAGTATGCATTTCTGACTTCTGATTGGTAAAACTCACAAACTTAAAGAAAGCTACAGCCAAGGGGGAAAAAAAAACATAAGCAAAAACTTGCAAACTTATTACTGTATTATAAAGTCCTGTAATAACCTGTATTGGACTGATGCAACTACAAACATGGTCATCCATCATAAAGAGTTGAGCTTACTAAAAATAACAAAAAAAACCCCAACCAAACAAAAAATACCCAACCAACCAAAAAAAAAGTATTCATCTCACCCTGGCTGTTATTATTGATGATGCTAGCATAGCAATAACACAGAAAACATGGGCAGGTAATACTTAAGAAAAAATACACTAGGAAATTACATCAACTCAGAAAAATCATTCTGGCTTCCTATATGCAATGAGAATTAAAAACATTATAATTAATTAATTGATTAATCAATGTGAAGAAAAGAAACTGTGACTTGGAATGGACACTGTTTCTTTTTACAGAATTGAGACAAGGATAGCATTTGCTAAAAGACACCATTTCTTTTCTTCCAGAGGTTGTCACTTGCCTTTTCCAAGCTACTTTATCCCTTTTTCTCTGGTGTTTCCACGATGACTCACAGTACTTCATAAAGTGTACAAAAAGAGTCTACTTCACCTGTAAGTTGCCTCCTATTTAATTTTAAATCACTCAGTTGTTATCGAGAAATCCATTTTAATCCAGTAGACACCTTCTTTTTTTTTCCCTTTTAATTGTGGAACTTTCATAAGAGAGAATTTCCTTGCCTATGATTTTTGTAGTTTTAAATATTACAAAAGAGCAAACATAATTTGTCACCTTGGCACAGCTGATTGAAGCTGTTCACAGCAAAAGTGATGCTTTGAAAGAGAAGAGGTACCTACCTTGCAAAGTCTAAAGCGGGGCAAAGATGCTGCTCTATGAACTTGGGATGTTCCCCTGGGCTTTGGAGGACCGCTTGAGGCAACACGCTCATTTTGACTAAAACAAACAAACAAAACCAACATTACTTGAAACAACCCCCTCACAGCAATGCAGTTTCTTTTCCTTCTTGTGCTGCTTCCCAGGCCACTCTCTGTTATTTCAGTGCATTAAAACCCAACTCCAGTTCCGCACAAATCAGAGCATTACTTCAGTAATTCAGAAAGGAATGGTCATTATTTAACTTTACATGGGTTTTTCTCTTTCTGTGAGTTGCTTTTGCTTTCCACAGGGACACCTGATTCAGGTACCAATACCTGCACAGGATTCCCCTGAGCTATCTCATTTACTTCCTCAAGCTATCTAGGTCCAAATACTGATAACATTTTAAGTTAATACATAACATGGATAGATGATGGAATATACATGGTGCAAAGCAATGACAGGCACTGTGTTAATGTTCAAAATCCTACATAATCATACTAGAAACAAGCTTTTGAAGGAAAATATTGTAAGTAATGCTATCCTTACAACACAGGGTTTTACTTAAAACAAAAGCCAAAAGCCTCACAGAATCGTCTAGCTTGTCATCTTGAAGTACATAAATGCTAATAGGACTTTTTTGTCATATAGAGCTACTGTGTTTTTTCCCCAAGTATTCAGTCTACACTTCCTACCATTAAAGTTTCAGCTGCCAGTTCCTTCATTTTGCATGTCTGTGATCTGAGAACGTTAGCAGCAGGAGCACCCTTACTTTTAAATTTGGTTTAATGTAGGTATTGCATGCCCTGCTGGTAGGCCTGAAGGCATAAACTTTTAATAGGGATGGAAAAACAGAATATAATAAGAGTGGGGGAAAGAATTTAACTATTTGCTACATTTAGTGAATAGAAATTTATTTTTTGGGAAATAGGTATTAGATATGAATAAATTTGCTACTGAATGATCAGTAACAAATGACTAACAGATATTTTAGAAGCCTTTCTGGGATCAAAAGCCATTTAATTGATGCAGTATTTTGCTGTGGTTATACTGAAGTAATTTTTTAAATTGTGTTACTTAGAATTGAATAATAAGGATATAATAAGGATATAAGAATAATTAGAATGTAGTTTGTAAGGATGACAGGATAGGATATTTTGCTTAAGCCATTCTTTTGGGGCCTCATACTAATGCTAACATTTTTTACAGAAAGAAAATAGATATTATTTATAGATAAACTGGTCTGCAATTAGAGGCAGCAAAACTTAAGAGAAGTGTGTCCTAGAAAACAAAAAAAAAAACAACAGAACAAAAAACATATGGGTAATTCATCACTATAAAAGATTACACTTCTCAAAGAGAATGACAGGTTTGTATACAAAAACTCCATAAAAAGGAAAACCTCTTTTTAGGAAGATGCTATTCAGTGAGAAATAGTAATTTACTTTGGAACAAGCAATATTGAAGTCCAGAGAAGATGCAAAGCTTTCTACAAGCTTCTTTGTTGTGAGGCATTAAGTGGGAAAATGAACACAGTCATGCCTTAGTGGAGGCTGAGGAATTTGACAAGGCACGGGGGCTGACTACAGCTATGGGGCAGAAAAGGGGGGGGGGAAGCAGCTGAAAGAAGACCCCCACAGAGCCACTGCAGCCATGGAAAGCTATTGATAAGGTGCTGTAATTTGGGGACTGCCACAAAGCACCTGGCTGGAGTATTTGACAAGTCCTTGGCTCACATGCTCCACGTTCCCAACCCACAGAAGTCAAATCTATGGGAAAAGAGGCTATCAGACATACAGGTCTCACATCAGGCACATATGCAGACATTTTTCTTAGCATGTTTCTGCCTCACAAAGACTAAAATACTGCCCTGGCTCCTATTTCAAACTCAAAGCTTGGGAGAGGAAAAAAAAGGTGCTTCATAATAATGCAAACTGAACTTTTACTTTAGATGTGGGAGATTGCTTTCAGAGTGAAATGGAGGGCGTATTTCCCTCATTTCCAAGCTAACTAATTCTTACAGGTAAATTACAACCACTGGCACATGACAGAAGGCACCAGCAAGACATCCTTCTGAAACCCATTTCAGTCATGTAAATTTCATTACGTGTCATTTAAAGTCCACTTTACATCTTGCTCCCTTATTATAAAGTCTAAGCCACTTTACTTAATCAAACGCCCACAGATTTCAGCAAAATATGGGTGGTGCAGTTTGTTTCTAAAGAAGTGCTTCACTTAATCCCACAGTGGAGGGAATCTCCCCATGGACTGTAATTGCTCCAAGGTGCAGATGATAGCTGAGAGGAATAGTGCCTTTCTCGGCACATTTTGGGAAACCTGCTGGCTGCCCCTTTGCTTTTCCTGCATATTTTCTGAGGTATTCACTGGAGGCTGAGGATCCCCCTCCCTGGGAAGGAGGTGAGGAAGCCGGGATGGATACACCACACGGCTGTCTTTGCGGGCATATCTGCTGCTACTTGGCACCTCATAAGATAAAGGGACATCAGAATGTGGCAGGACGGACTTACTGGCTGCTTTATTGCACTGAAAGTAATAGTGCAAATTGATTAAATAAATAAAAACGAACAATACATTCTTGAAATCTACAGCCAGCGTGATAGACGCTATTTGTTCCAAGTGACCCGGACAAGGTGACGGCCTGAGCCGGGCCCGAATTCTCAATGCCCTCCGTCCCTGCGGCTCCGGGAACTGAGCCGCCCTCCGCTGCCGCCTGGCTGTCACCAACCCCCGCGCAGCGACCCCGGCGTGTGCCTTCAGCCGTGCCGCTAACACCCGGCCCTTGGCCCCGGCACCGCTGAAATGCGCCCCGCCGGCCGGGGCTCGCACACACCTGGGCTCATGGCGCGGCCGCAGGACGAGCCCTCCGCCGGCCCGGCCCCTCACGGCCGCCGCCTCGCCATGGCGACCGGGCCGGGCGGCGCTGGCGCCGGGCTCCCGCCGCCCTCGGGCACCGTCCCGCCCCTCGGGCGCTCGGCGGGCGCTGGAGCCGGGTTAGACGCTGGGGAGCGCTGCGGCTGTCAGCGGCGCGGGCAGGGGTGTTGGTGTGCTTTCCTGAGCTCGGGTGAGCTCCGAACGAGCTGCCTCAGGCGGGAGCGTCCCGCAAAGCTGAGCGAGTTTCTGAAGCTGGCAAGCAAAGAGCCAGGATCCTATGGACACATAAGGAAGAGTGGGCAATCTCTCAGATGCCAAAGGGTCACCTGCAGTGAGCAGGTTTTCTTCTTTCAGAGCATCACAGAATGGCGAGGGTTGGAAAGGACCGCAGTGGGTCATCTGGTCCGACCTCCCTGCTTAAGCCGTTTGTCCCAGAGCACGTGGCGCGGGATTGTGCCCACATGCTCCATGAATATCTCAGTGAGGGAGGCCACAATCTCTTTGGACTATCAGTTTCAGTGTGTGGTCACTACACAGAAAGTTCTTCCTCATATTCAGGTGGAACTTCTGTGCATCAGTTTCTTCTGTTGCCTCTTGTCCTATTGCTCAACAGAGCACAAAGCAGAGCCTGGTCCATTCCTTTTGGCATCCCTCCTGCAGATACTGACAGACCTTCATGAAGTCCCCTCCCGATCGTCTCCCAGCCTGAGCAGGCTCAGCTCCCTCAGCCTTTACTTGTAAGACCCTTGTAAGCTCCAGTCCCTGAATCGTCTTTTTTGCCCTCTATCCTTTCAGGACCTCTGAGCCTTCCTGAAGTCCTTCAGGACTTCTGAGTAAGGGAAAGAGCAAGTAGAAAAACACATTAGATGGAATCTCTGAGTAAATGACAACATGAAGGCATTTTGTTTGTAGAAAATGTCCTCACTTTCTGTTGGTGAGGGTTTGCTGCTTAATTTACTGTCACAAAGGAGCTGTTCTAAGGGGCTGGCCTGCTTGGGTGTCTGGGGACTGGTCAGAAATGGAAATATTGAGAAGGAATCAATTAACTTTGGCTAAGTGCAAATGAAAACTATAAGGGGAAACTCAATTGGGATGTTACAGAACATAAATAGCAGAGATTTTTCAGTGACTTCTCTTTTTTTGTTGGAAACTTGACACTGGCAGGAGATCATTTTTTTAGCACAGATTTGACCTAGTTTTTATTGCTACAACTGTTCAGAAAACAGGAATGTCAGAATCAATTGCTATAATCTATTTTGGAAGGATCAAGTGGACAGAAAGCACTTAAAAAATGGCATTACCCATTTCTGAGTTGATGGCAATCGGAAACAAAGGATCTTGCATGTTTATGGGTCAATGTTCAAGTGGATAAGTCAGAAGCTGACAGGGTACTTAGCTGATATCAAATCACACTAGAGAACAGCATGACCTATGCCTTACCCACCTACAACACATAGGGAAAGCACTGCTGTACTGAGTGAATTTCAGTCAGAGTGACATATGCTGAAGGTCTCATACTGCCAGTGTTAAAATGTACTTGGAATTTCAAAATATTTAAAATGTCAACTTCCTAACTCAAAAAATGTTGCATCCAACACAGAGGAATTCTATATTAGACCTCATCTTGTCAGATGAAAAGGAATTGATCACAGAACTAAAAATTAGCCATAGCTTAGGTATAACTGGTAATGATTTGATCACATTTGATATGTGCAAACAGAATTAAGTCCCAGCCAATAATACATATACTTCATCCTTTGGAAGTGCTAATTTTATAAAGGTGAATATTATTATAAGGTAAGTCTGCTGGGAGAAGAAATTTAATCTGAAGTTGGAAAATAGTAATTGGAAGTGGTTTAAGGGTGGTAGTGCAGATACCCACTCAGCTAGAATGCCACAACTATGGAATATGTTTGCTGAAAAGCCAGGGTGGTTTACAAAGCAAACATCTGCAAAGCTGGAGAACGAATGTGGTGTCATTCATGTACACTGAAAGGTAGAAACTGAAGAAAATTGCTGTGGCAAGTAAAAGGTTATGATGGAAATACACATATGGTCATCTGAGTTAAAATTAGGAAATTGGAGGGGTTGTGCAACTATAGAATAGAGAAAATTATCTGAATAGTAGGAAGACCCTATTAAAACCCAAAGATGAGTGTTTAAACCTTAATCAGTAACAAACTTCAAATGTTAAAGATACACATACTTGTTCTGTCATTTGGGAAGACAGCAGCTGATGTAAATATGTTGTTAAATATGTTGAAGAGTTGTTTTCTATTCAAAGATGTGGGAGAATGGTTCAGTTACTGAAAGAAAACTGCCATTAAAGCTTTTGGAATGAACATGTCTATCAATGTTCATTTTCAGAAGTTCTTGAAACACTAAGACTTTTTTAACGAGGGTGAAGCTAGTATTGTTCTAGTACCTTAAAAAATAAATGGGGTAATAATAGTTTACCAGTGTGACACTGATCAGGCAAAATGTGGAATAGACAGTATTGTTTACTCAGTTAACAAATAATTTCAAAGAAGAAAGACATTTCCAATTACTGTGGACTCGTGCTAAAAAATTTTTATATCCTGGCAGAAAAATAGAGCCTGGCAATCAGACTTTGCTGTCTTAATGAGGCTGCAGGTTTTGCTTATTGATGTAATTTAATTTGACTTCAGTAAAGCATTTGGCTTTTTGGATTAAACACTTCAATTATACAATTATTTGTATCCTGTACATAAACTTACAAAAAGCCCTTGTAAAAACTGAAAAGATAAACCAGCAGATTTAAAATTACTTTTAATATTCTGGAATGATATTGAAGTACTTCACAAGGAGACATTTACACCATAGCTACATCTCCTGTGTTAAACATATATAATTCATTTTACTTGGAAGCAAAGTAAAAAATTTTTTATGGAGATGTGTTCAAAGGATCCTGCATGCCAAACAATATGTAAGTTAGAGAGAACACTCTTTAGCAAAGAATCAAAGGCAATCTACATCTCTATAGTAATATAAAGAGGCAGTAGCCTTTCTGTGGTTAAGGATGAAACCAGCTCCTATTACACTGCTGTGTTCTGGCACCAATTTAATTTGCCTAGAAATGTTTGGCCTGCAAGTCCTGAAGAGAAAGGATGTCAGTCCACAGAAAAAAAATTCAATTGCTAGCAGTTTTTTGTTCCTATCATTAGGGTAGGTTTTCTCCCAATTCTGTAAGCAATGATAATGTTCAAGGAATGACATTATTTTATAGCATATGCTCTTTGCAAAAACTGTGTGAAGAATTAATTTGTTTGAAAAGAAATTTATTTCAGACATTGGCATATTCAAAAATGTAACCTAGAGAGGCAAAAAGTGCAATGTATTGACTGCTATGGGTAGCTGGTACCCTTAGGAAATATGTTTGTGCACCTTTAATGGTTACATGGAAAATGAATTGCTGTGCTTAAATGTGGCAATGCCCAAAACTTACGAGGACATGTCTGGATACTCCTGAATACCTGAATACTGCTCATTAAAAAAAATGAGCATTTTGATTCCTGCCTAACTGCTCATCTTTGTTCCCTGGTAGTTCTGATTTTCCTGTTACTTATCCACCTGTCCACTACACAAAAATGCCTCAAACCTGAAGTGTCTCCAGTCCTTCACTTTAGAAAGGAGGGAAGAGGGAGAGGTTTAGTGAAAACTAAAGTATCATGGTGAAAAGTATGAAGAAAAAAAAAAAAGAGAAATGGCCAAAATGTTAAAAATACAAAACCAGGGAACTGGAGTGGGGCAACATTGAGTGTACTACCAGGTAGCAATCAGTGTACGTAGATTTTCTTGGCATTTCCCTGAGAGCACCTAATAAACTTTGTCATGAATGTTGGAATTGCATATAATACAGCTTTACAAAAGTCATGCTCTTAAGTCTTTATATCATGCCATTGCAAGCTCTATATTCTATGTGCATTACAGACAAAAGTGCCCCAGCATGCACTTTATATATTATGATAAAATGAAATTTATGCTATCGAAATCTCCTCCTGGTTCTGTTTACTTATTTCAGGTATTTTTATAGGTCTGCATCACATGGATTTTCACCTACTGAAACATTTGTTACAATGTCAACTGACTTGTTTGGCCTTCTTTTGAAAGCTGTCTAGAAAGATTTATACAAAAAGTTAATCAAACTACATCACTGACTCAGCTCATCAGAACAACTTTTTCATCACCATAACAATATCTCTGTGACATCTAGCTTATCATCATGAATTATGGGGGAAAGGATAAACAACCCATTAAGAAATTAAAGGCCACAAAGGTGCAGTTTGCTAAAGGATAAAAAAAAAACCCACGGGGTATGTATAATAAAATCTCTCTCCCCTGAAGAGTGATTGTTATCTTTCTTTCATGAGCGTCAAAGACCTGGAGCTTCTCAGTGCCTCAGGCAAGTGAGTTTGAAGGTCTCCTTCATGATTGAATGGGAAATTGTAATCAGAATTAGGTTATGACTGTTTATCCTATAGAGCATTTAAAAATGTTTTATGTGTAGAACTGATATTAGTAACTGAGAGAAAAAGCCACTGTAATCACATTTAGAAAACTCCACTGTATTTTCAACATTCAGTTGGTGATTATCTGTTTATTCTGGTGTATGTTGGGACAAGCTGTTCCATGAAAAGCTGAGCTAAATAGTTCTAATACATTAATTTGTATAGTCTTCATTCTGTAATAAATGGAAGCCTGGGTAAAAGAACAGTGATGTACACATAAAGATGTCTTTACAGCCCCAAGAGAAATAAGTTATTCTTAAATAAGTTTTCATTTCCTGAGACAAAATATGCAGCCAATATTCTTACTGTGCAGCAATTAATTATGCCTTTCTTTATCCTAATGGAAGACAGCAGTATTTACAGTCTTTCACACTCCTCTGAGTGAATTTCATGATGCTGTACTTGGTATGGCTTGTGGCTGAATGAGAATCTAACTAAATCAAGGGAGGTGCAATCAAAATGAATGACTTAAGCAATGACAGTAGAATTATCCTGTACAGTTCTGTTCCTTGTATGATAAATTATGCTTAAATTGGTGAAAAAAATAATTTGAGATAATAAGAAAGACTGCCAGCAAGAAATGCTCATATTCAGCTGGCAGATAAATTATTTTTTCCCCAATAAGCTGAAACTCTGAAGTTCTGCGCTTGGTCCCTGAAGACTGTTTGCTCTTACTTGCTATTAAACTCTTCTTTCCTTATTGTTTTCTAGTTCTGGCCACACCCCTTGATCACATCGCATCTAAAACACTGATACAGGCAATAGCAATTATTATTACAGGCAACATCTAAAACACTGATACAGGCAACAGATCCCTTTATGTGATGGAGCCCAGCCCTGAGACATGTGTGCATTAGTGCAGTGTAAATGATAAATAACAAATAACAACATGCTAATGACAGAGAACAGATGTCTTTTGAGGTCAGCAGATCTAAAATTCTCTTTCTAGATGACTTCTGGAACACTGTCAGTGACAGCCAGCATTGCCTTTGGCCTGTTCTCTGTTAGCCCACAATTTATAGGATCAGTGTTCAGATGGGAGAGTGCCTGGTAGAGGCTCACCTACATTTGAAGGGCTTACCTATAGATGTTTATAACTTAAAGTAGCAAGAGTGAAAAGGCATGGAAAGGTCATGTATAGGAAAATAATGTGTTGTTCTTACATAGTCTAAGGCAACTCAGACTAAGGTGTGTCATGCCAAAGATCGTTCACATCCTTTGGGTGCAGTAGGTCTGGTGATTAATGGATGTGTGTGTGTTCCACTGTGTAAACTCCTCTCTATCCATAAGGCTAAGAAATGTTGCTCCTTTTTTGGCAGAGTAGGTGTTTAAATTGAATTTTGGAAACTTTGGGGGTGAAAAGCACTTTTTATGCATACACTTACACATCCAGTACCTCTAGGTACTTACCTCCAAACTTGAAATTAGGCATTGTAATAAACATGTCCATTATACTACTGGAACTTTGTCATAGTGTCCCCACCAAATTATTTTGTGGAACTTTCTCATACATTAGACTGTTGTTATCAACTAGACACAAAAGTGATACTGAAATTACAATGGAGGCCATTTTAACATTCCCTATAAGTGACATGAATATAGGCTTCATTTATTAATTGTATCTGATTAGCCACAAGGCAAACATTTAATTAAACCTTAGGAGACAATAACATTGCACATAAATTATCCATTTAAGAGCACATAGGTCTGTATATTTCATTAAAAAATATTTAACCAATAACAACGCATCTAAAGTTCAATCTGTATTTGCACAGCATTTGAAGTCAGAGAATTCCCTAGTGCATTGCTGGGGTTTTTTTCAGACATTTATTTCCTGATGTGTTTTGATTTGTATTTACTTACCATTTGTTCATGCTGTTTTCCTGATTAGTCAGACTGCCACTCAAATCATGGGTTAACGATTGATTTAAAAATTCCTACCAAATTACTTACTTTTAAAATTATTTCAAAATAGTCTAAAAGATATGTTAGGTGCTCATGGAATTCAGAAAAGCAAAAATCCAAACAAATATATTGTATTATTTCTATAAATGGAAGGCTTATCTTTTGCATTATTTTTTGTCCAATGCAGCTATTTTCTATTCTTCTAGCACTGGAGTTTTTTTTCCCTGCAAGAATATATGCTTATTGCTTTATATGTTTTCCTGAATACTGGCATATTATATTAAATGTATTTTTAGATTCAAGCAGTAAGATGACTGCTTAAGAAACTGTTACATTAGTCTAAAATTCAGTTTTCCACAAAAGCCCCCTACTTTTTGTGTTTGAGAAGATCATTATCTGCTCTGTGAAGTGACTTTAAGAACTGAGAACACCCTTAAAACATTTGTGGTCAGCCATAAGCTTTGTGGGCAGGTAATTTTTTTTTCAGCATATGTTTTCTACCTGGAACATTTTCTAAATATTATAGACTGAGGCAAAGATATCTTACAAGTAGCCAAGGGGAAAAAAAAAAAAAGGGGAAAAAAACCCAACCCTGACAGAAATAAAATTGGCTTATATAATGTAGTACACTGATTTTTATTTCATGTAGTTAATAAGACTTAGAGCCCAACCTAAAAGTTATTAGAGCTTGATAGTAAATTCTATTTCTCTGTCCTGTAGTAGTGTTTAAGGAGCATAGGGAAGTGTGATGTGAGGTATACTTGATTTTCCTTCAGTGTGTTTTTATTTACATAAAAAATTACAAAAGTATCAAACAAATATTTGTGTAGCAGGGATTGCTGGTATTTTCTGTAAATAAGTCAAAAGATATTCCTATAAATGTTAATGCAAGCTCATATGCCTACCACCTTCTTTACCTGGTTTTTATATCTGTAGGCAATACTAGAGCAGGGATTTTGCCTCTCTGTTTTCAAAGTCTCTTATTTTAGAAGTACAGGGAAAACAGATTCTGCTTAATTATGAGTTAAAAGCACTTCTGAAAATCAATCTGGTGAGGTATTACCAATGCTTTGCAAATAATTACTTCTTCTGCCAAGACATTGAAACCAGACAAGCTACCTTGTCCTGTAATAGAACTTTCTTAAAAAAATTGCTGAACTTAAGTAAATGAGCACCACCAAGGAAGCCAATATGATTAAACGTTAAGAGTTGAGCCTTCTAATATCACAAGCTAGCCTCTTTCCCTTCAGGTTTAGGAGTAGGTTCTGTTACTTTCCTAAACAGTTGGGTTTTTTTCTCTTTTCCCATTTTATTTTTGTTTTGGAAAGCAGAGGATAAAAACCCCCAAAACATCTAAAATCAATTATCAAATAAAAGTAAGCAGACAAAATAACCACACCAAAAACCCAAAAAGCTGAAATGCAGTAGGTTTGCACAACTGCCTGTGAAGTTAAATGTAGGTTACTACATTCATCTACAAAAGTATTTAGATAGGAAATGGAAAGTAGCTGCTGTGAAGTACATCACATTCATATATAATTGAAGTACCCGAGATTAAAATACTGAGGCACAATAGGTGACAACTGATAAAAACAAGAGAAGTATAAAACAGAATACAAAACTCTGGGGAGTACAGAGAATATCTAACATAGGCTGAAGAATCTACAATAACTAAATAATTAGTTATTGTATTATTAGTTATAAATTAATCTATGAACTAAATTATAAGTTATAAATTAATCTGGTATCTAAATTACCAGGTAATACAATCATAATAACTGAACTGATAAAGCCAGAGAATTTAGTGTAGGATGCTGTTGGAATGACACTTCACTGGAATGAGAAACATTTGCTTGATTTTCTTCACTACCATGCAAAGAAGAGGAAGATTTCTAGCTGCCTGCAAGATGTCCAGAACAGGGAAGCAGGAGTTTCCCAGCAAAAGCCACTGGCTTCACTCATTCTTTATGGATCTGCCTCAAAACAAAGTGTTCACAGATGAAGGTGATATTTATTGTCCTCAGTTTGCAGGGATGTCCAAGTGTAACTCAAGTTAATACTGGTCCAGTCTAGCCTTACCCTTATTTTGCTTGCTTATCTGGTCAAAGTAAAATCTTTTGGAGCATAAAGCAGAAGACAGCAGCTTGAAATGACAGGTGAGGGCCATAAACCATGCGAAAAGTATCACTATACTTAGAGCAGAACTTGGCTCTACACGCAGTAGGCTTTGACGTAAATGCCTTTGTTTTGTGGTGGCTGCAAGGCCCAAACTCTTGAGTCACATTCTCCCCTAAATGTGAGACAGACGTTTGTGTCAGTTTCTCATGAATTAGGCTTTGGGAGAGCATGTTTATTGAAAACAGATGGTTTTGGCATTCTTCCATAGACAAGCTTCACACTATTGTAATTTTTTACACCAGTTTTAGATGCAGAGAATTCAGACATGTTGTCTATCTTGCTCTATCCTGACTATCATTTTCCAAAAATTTACAGGTGCTCTGAATTTTAAATCTTTCAGCTCTGGAAAGGATGATGCTAAAGGTCATTGTGTCATTTCTAGGGACTTGATTGTGAATTTAAAACCTGGAGTACTGAGCACAGTTCTGGTGCTGCTAACATAAGGACATGGAACTGTTGGAGAGAATCCAGAGGAAAGACATGAAGTTGATAAGAGGGCTGGAGCACCTCTCCTTTGAAGACAGGCTGAGAAAATTTGGACTGTTCAGTCTGCAGAAGAGAAGGTTGTGTGGAGACCTTGTAGCAACTTTTCAGGCTACAGCAGGGCTACAGGGAAGCCAGAGAAGGATTCTTTGGTAGGAAATTCAGTGGTAGGAAATTTAGAAAATTTAAGGAAATTTTAGTTAGATCTTAGGAAGAAATTCTTTAAAGTGGGGGTAGTGATACGCTGACACAGGTTGCCCACAGAAGCTGTGAATGCCCCATCCCTGGAAGTGTTCAAGACCAGGTTTGATAAGGCCTTGGGCAACCTGGTCTAGTGCAAGATGTCCCAGCCCATGGCCATGGCATGGAACTAGGTGATCTTTAATCCAAGCCTTAACATTCTGTGGTTCTATATTCTATAATAACCCATTACCTTTATGTTATAGCAACATCAGTTTCAGCTTTCTCTTAAGTGTTGCCAGATAGATGTTCTTACAGTGTGATTAATGATAATTTCTTTGAACAATATTATTTAAATAGTTTGAGATAAGTACATGGGAACAAGCTAAACTGAAATTATATTTTAGTAACATGGCCCAGCTGGGAGATGAATCATGGCAATAGTAAAGATAATAATTTGAGTTTACTGCTATAAAGATTGGAAACTAATATCCATAAAGAAATTCAACATTAACTCCTCCTGAATGATACACTGTACTGTCAATATCCATCTGTCCTTTGTGTTGGATTTGTTGAGAGGAATTTCTGGTCTCCAGAGCCCAGTATGGAGGATTCAGCCAAGATAGTTCTGTTTTGCAGAATCACTCTTATCTCCCATAACAATTTACATAAAGTCAGGGTTAAGAATCTTGCATAATATATGTTTATAAGGACCTACATTGTAATCTTATAATCATCTAATTTTGTAATTTTAACAGCTGCCTTCTTGTCCACCCTGTGAACTTTACCTCTGAACTCTCCTCAGGTCTCATAGTGAATCCTTGCTCTCTTCAACCTGAGCAGAGTTCAGGCACTGCTTTTTTGGCCTCTGCACTCAGCCTTAGTGTGCAGTTTCCTTGTGCTGCACCCTCCTCTGAGAGCTGTGTCCCTGCTGTCCAACGAGAAAAGACTTTACAAAGACATGCTCCCCAGGAGCCATCAGGAATGTCTTTCTTTTCTCAGTTGCAAAATAATTGGCAAATGTTCTTAAATTATCATAGCAGAGAAATATGGTGACTGAAGTTTATGAAATATTGGCATTGTAGAGATCCTACCTTGATTTTAACAATATAAAGAGCTGAAAAATGGTGTGAGATAGAGGCAGCTGCCTGGCTTGTTTCTGAAGAGCTGGTGATTCTTCCTTGTGCCTTATGTTTTCCTTCAAGTATTTGCATTCTTTTCCCTCATTACAGCTAAATTTTTGTTTTTCTAGTACTCATAGCAACATGGACCTTCTCCCTTAAAGAGCAGTCCTTTGTTTCTGCTGTCTTTATCTTACTATATTTTTCTCAGTATTTTTACAGTGTCTTTTGAAGAGGGACATAATTCTGTGTCCATACAGATAGGGAGTAGGCAAACAGGATAGGACAACATACAGAAACACTGGCTTGCATGCCCAGAAAAGCAGACCATACAGCTTATGACACAGTCACATCCATGAGGAAGGTAAGCAAAAATTATATATTTTATTCTTCCCAGGAAAGATTTAGTCAAGAAACATTCATCTCAGATCACTTATTTACATACATGAAGACACATCATGACACCACATACAATATCTAGTAAAAGTAGTGGCAAAGGTAAGATATCAACATAAAATTTTGGATAGTTTATAAAATAAAATTAAGGAAGATCCATTAAATAATGAAATAAAATGAAAATCACACATCTGTTCCTATACAGCCACTGATCACTTAATGGAACAATTTTGATTTAAAATTTTTAAGTCTATCTGTATCTGTTTCATTTTTAAGTGAAGAAGGTCTAATCAAATCTGACACTCAGTCTTAAAAGATTCTATTCAGTTTCTTATCCAAAAAAAAATTGTACTTATTTTAAACAGCAAGATAATATCTGAAATAACTGGCAGGTTAGAAAAGCAGTGAAGCAATTCTTCATAAAAATTTACTTTCTGTTTATATCTTCAAAGCTGCCAGCTGTATTTTCAGTAATTGATGAGAGTGTATTGTTGAATAAATAGATATGCTATATTTTTTATGTTTGCATAAAAGTTGAAGCAGAGGATAAGTATACATGATAATGGTATGTATATTTTGAAAGTAAAATTGATTAACTATTGTTAATTTTCCTGTGGGTTAAAAAAGTTTTGGGATTGAAAATTCTGTGTACCGACACAAAGCATTTCTCCTCCTTTAAAAATAATACTACAGGATTTCTGTAGCAGTGATTTCAGGCACTCTAAGTAATAAGAGCAATGCTGCAGTTTGCAGTAATTACTGTAGAATACAGTATTTTATAAAGGTGGCATATTTCACTCAGCAAAACTCAGTTATTAATGTTTTAAAATTAATGTGCTGTAATGTAAACAGGTAAATAATAAAGTGCAAAGATACAATTATGCAGATAGAGAAACAAGTGTGAAAATATAGACTTCCCTGTCTATATTTATATAATCTGCATGCAATTGCATTTCAACTTGTTGTTATTATAAAAGGGTGAGGAAGACATCAGATTTTTCTTAATGTGGATCTTATTGCTAAGGCAGAAAGTGGTAGCTAATGCCTACAAAACAGAACTTCACACCAGTAAGAATATGTGGATCTAAAGTGCTAAATGTAACACTCGAGTATTACCCAGTGGCTTTATTCTTTGATAGAAATCTGAGTTATAATTTGTAATTAGTAATCATTGGTCTAACTACTTTTGCTTGTGTTATTGTTTAACCCAAGCCAGCAGCCCAGCCTCAGGCATCCCCTTGCTTACTCCCCCACCAGCAGGACTGGGGAGAGAACTGGAAAGGTAAAAGCTGGAAAACTCATGGGTTGAGATAAAGACAGTTTAACAGGGAAAGCAAAACCCACAAAAAGCAAAGAGCAAACAAAGGAATTAATTTCCTGCTTTGCATGGACAGGCAGGTTCAGTCCTCCCTAGGAGAGCAGGGACCTGTCACAGGTGACCTAGGAAGACAAACATCATCACCTCAAACATCCCCCACTTTCTCATTTTTCACTCCCAGTTTATATACTGAGCATGATGTCACATGGTCTGGAACATCTCTTTGGTCAGCTGGGATCACCTGTCCTGGCTATGTCTCTTCCCAACTTCCCACACCTCCTTGCCAGTGTGGCAGTAGAAAATATCTCCACATAATCAACCCCGTGTTCAGCACAAATCCAAAGCACAGATCCATAGCAGCCACTGGGAAGAACATAAACTCTGCTGCAGCCAAAGCCAGCACAGCCTGGCTCACAAACACAGCAGCACACACAGTTTTCCCTCTGCCCCTGTTATTTCTATTTGCTATTGCCACAATTATTGCAGTATTTGTTGCATTGGTAACAGCCAACTTCACCTGGGGATACATTTTTCAAATGTCATTCTGGAAATAAAATACCGATCCCACTGCACGTTTTCCCTCCCAGGATTAGCTGGTGTTTGTTCAAGCTCAATCTTGGTGAGAAATATTTATTCTGGTGGTGAGAAATATTTATTCTGGCGGTGAGAAATGAGAAATATTTATTCTGGTGGTGATTAGGACTAGGTGATAATCTTTACCGAAGATAAAACACTCAAATGCTTTAATGTATTTTCATTGTTGTAATTGGTGGCCCCTTCAGAGTAAATCAGGTAGTAAAATCTGCAGCTGTGATTCACTTTTGAGTGCACGGCATGATTTAAGTTATCATACGAAGATAGTTAAGGTTACAGCTGCAAGTTAGTCTAAAATAATGTCCCAGATGTCTTTACATCTAAGAGCTTTCTACATTGATAAGAGAATTCTTGAATGCATTGCTTGCTTTTGCATATAACATTTTTTATACTTCAAATGATTCTGCATCTTTCCTGCACATATGACCGTGGTATTTTTGTCCTTATTTTCTTTTCAAGTATTAGCATCTTAAGTGGAATAAAGAGTTGATGTCAGGTGGCAGTTTGCATCTCCTTCTCTGATTCCAGTCTTGTGCTCTGATTCAGGCATTCCCACTGCTTATTCCAGTTACATCTTTTGAACTTCCTGTTCCTATATAAATAATTGGGTCTCTTGTACAGTCTTTTTCTAGACAGAATAAATGTACCACTTTTGGGTTATAAGTACAATCTATGGTCAGTTTTTATGCAGTATTTATGCACATCTTTCCAGAAAGATTATTTTGATGCTAATTTAGGCCACTGAAGAGAACAGTGAGCCATAGCCAGTAAATTAAAATCTGTAGACAAATCAGATCTATTATTTCATATTTTTCAGAATGATGACAACCAAATGAGGTGTGAATAACATGTCTATTGCCCTCCCCATCCCCAAGCCCTTCTCAAATCCTGTCAGTGACATAGAAGTTCACAATTTTTGTGGTTTCTTTTCTGTGAACTCTCCCAGGGTTCATCTATTTATGAAGTGGCAGGTACTTCTGGAAAGTAGGGATTGATGTAATATGCAAGAGTAAGAGAAAAGATCTTGAGACACAAAACTTTTCCCACTTTATTTTCCAGAAATCTGCAGACCCAGCTGGTAGAAAATCTGAAATATTGATTAAACATATTATTTGTCCAAGACTACTGTGTATAATGTTTTAAAGTTGCTCGAGCATTAGGGACCAAAATATATTATAAAATCATCTCTGTGGAATAATCAGAATTTGTACATTATACTCTTATTGCAGCACTCATACAAGGAAGCAAACTCTGGCCTTGCAATAGATTTTTGAAGTTCTGTGTTTGTTTTTTAAGTACATTGTTGACAAAATAATGCAAATTACTCTGGTAATGTGACTGTGCAAACCTCTCAGTTTGTTTTACTTTTTTATCATTATGTATTATTCATGTTGCATTAGCATATGCACTATTTATTTCCCTAATTGTAACAAGCACTTAATTAATTACACTATAACCTCTTGAATCTATAAGCCAACTGTTGCATCTTTAGTTAATATTTTAAAGTCTCATCTTTTTCCATTTCTCCGTGTGTCTTTGATGTTTTGTTTCTTAGCCTTCTTGTTTGGGTTCTCTGTGGAACAGTCTCAGAATAATTCTGCAGTTCTCTTTTATGGCTGAAACTTTGCATTTTAACAGTTGTCTGGAGATAGTTTCTTCCTTGTGAAATATCAGTTTTAATAACAAGAAAAGAAAAATGCCATAAATCTGCACTAACTACATAAAGCTGAAGTCTCTGAGAGACTGATTAACATTGAGACTCCACACAGGTTTTTCAATAATTAGAGGATGTGCTTGCATGGAGCCATGACTGCTCTGGCCTTGATGCTGTTTCCCAGGGCAGGCAGCAATTATTATAGCCCACAGTAAATTTCATACACTCATTGCCTCCAGCCATTGAAGATCTTTTTGGAGTAAAGGTCTCTTAATTTACTACATTCTTCTCATCAGCTTGGATTAGCAACATGTTCTACTTATTTTCTTCAGCTATTTTAGAAACAATTGACAGCTGCTTTTCTGCTGCAGTGTTTTCTTTGCACCTGAGGTTGAAGGGATATGATCACAGCTTTTATTATATTAACATAGTCCTGGAGCTTTCAGCAGGGCAGCCAGAACCAAACTGTTATCACTGTCTTTGGGCTCAAGTGAGTAACCCCTACTCAGCACTCCCAAGCTTTGTGCTGCAGATTATGTTTATTTATTGTTCTCAGATTTTTATGGCCTCCATGGCTCACACATGAATTATTCATTGAGGTAGAAGGCTCCTTCTTCTGCGATGCAGTGTCTTTACCTTGTTCTTGCTTATTTTGACTAGAATTTTGTTGTATTACAAAACTACTAACTACAAAACTGACTCATCTAATCTTAAAAAACAAAATAGATACTCATGGCTAGTAAATGTAATGTTAAGTGGTGAAATTTGAAGTGGTTATATTGTTTGCTAATTATACAGATCAGATGCTGCTAGTTATTAGTGGGGAGAAAATGCCCAGATTGCTTTGTGTAAGATAATCTTGGGCAGGGCTGTGTAAGATGTGAAACCATTGCTGGTGCATTTCATAATTTGCTTTTAACATCCACTGTTGTCAGTTCATGCTAAGCTTCTCCACGGTGATGCAGTTAAATACAGTAAAGGAACTTTTAAAGCAAGAAGGGACTTAAAACCATGAGAAGTTCCACTGTAACAAACTGTATTTTAGTGCTAATTTGTAGACATTCATCCTTCATTGTTTTGAGCTGACCTGAGACTTACCATTAGGAGGACCAAGGATATCACTTTAAGAATTAAAATCTTTTGGAAAAGGATGTATGTGGAAACTCAGGATGACTTTTCAGAAAAAGATAAAGATTGACATTGAGAAAAACAGTGAAAGAGAAAAAGGAGAACAAACTTCTGACAAGAAAGAAGTAGTTCAAAGAAATATGGTTAGTGAAGAAACATCAGGAAGTATGGAGGAGGATGAAAGGTTTAAAGATATTAGTTAGAATATGAAAAAGAAGAAGAATATTAGTGGAAACGTGTAAGTTATTAGAAACCTGTTGAATAAACCTCTGGAGAGAAAAGAGAGGAAAAAACACTGTCAGGCTGGGTATTGTGTGAGAAAAGGAGAGTGAACATGCAGGTAGATACAACTGGATATGCAGTGAACCCATCTCAGAGTTGCCAAGTACGGGGCCTGGCAGTTATGAAGGGTAAGTGAGATGTCCAGGGCAGATATAACATGTAAACAGACTTTCCATTCTCAGCTAGTTTTCGTAGGATAGGTTTGAACTGCCAGGTGGGAATGTTCTGATAAAGGAACTATTTTCTTACTGCTTTTTTCTGCTTCACATGTTAAAGATCTTCAGTCAGGCATCATTTGAACAGAGTAACAGTTTTATCTGGCATTTCTCTTAAGGTGAGGAACACAAAGTATCCTTTTAGCATATTATCTAAGTTGCAAAAAACACATTAATAGTGGTGGCTTTGATTTTTTTTGTTTGGATGCCAGGGATTTGTTGCCATGTTAGAAGGAGGTCCTGATCTTTGTGCTTTGTTCTTTCCTAAATAAAAAGAGAGGAAAGCAGCAGACTCTGAAATGGAGAAGAGTGGCTTCCTAAGCCACTTCTGAAAGAAGAGAAACCAGCACTGCTGCATCCAGCAGAGATGAGAAGAGAGATCCAGTACTAGGTCAAGAGAATGACACACAGTAGTGTTGCTTGGAGCTGACCTTCTCTGTACAGCATTGCCAGAGCTGAGATAAAGGACTGACTGATGCTGGAAAATGGAATTTTTTCTGAGAAGGAAATTTCAGCAGAGCAGGTAGACTTATAGGAGAACAGAGGATTTATGTTTAAGAATCTCCATAAGATTTTGGTGGAGTAAAAAACTTCATGCTTCCATATAAGTTATTTGCTGTAGAATATGATCAGTTATGGCTGATAGAGGAATTAGATTTAAAATTTTAAAATTATGACACTGATAAAAAACATTCCAGCAAAACACCCAAACCCAGTAGCCAGACTCAAAGCTGAAAAGCAGTGGCTGCTCAGCCCAGTTATTCAGACCTATTTTGCCAGGGATAAAGTCAAAGCAAGCCCTACAAATCCCACGCCTTGGTGTGGTATTAACTGCAGGAGCACCAGAGGAAATGGGACAAGGTAGCAAATGCAGACATAGTTAGTCTCTTTGTGCCAGGAATGAGATTAGCTAAACTGAAGGTGACCTGGAAAAATATAATAATGTGACACTAATAGTCCAAGCCCTTTTAGTCCAAGATCTTGAATGAGATCTCAGTTAGAATCCTGCTGTGTGGAAGGAACTCATGCTCTTGTGTAACATGCCCTGGACTTCATGGCTCTGAAATTGTCCCTAAAACTTGTTATTCCCATGTACTGCAATTTCCTTCTGCAGCCTGTAGATATTTAATTAACAGTAATTCTCAAAATTGAACCTGTTCAGAAATTTAACTTAGTATTGCATAAACATTATCCGTATTTAGTCCTTAAATAGGTTATTTTGTGTTCTGCAGTTTTGCATTTTGTGTCACTGAAATCAGTCCAGCCTTCAGTGCGATTTTCATCTCTGCATATTTGGATGCTTCTCTTTGTTTAAAACTTCCTCTGAGCTTTGACTCATTTATTCCCAATTGCTAAGACATTTTTAAATGTATTACCTGTGATTTGTCCCCTCACCACTATTTTGTGAACTCTACACATAGCTTCTTCTTAGCTTGACTATTTCAGCCTTTAGCACAATATGGCAGCATCTCCTCTTCAGTGAATTCCCTACTTACCTTCTTTTAAAAATTCCACTGCAAAGAATAACTCCTGTGTAGCATTGTACCTGACTCCATTCTAAAGTGAAGATAAGAAATCATTTGTGTTTCTTTTGTCTGGAAGAAACATAAATTATCCTAGCAAAAACTAATATTAGGTATTAATCTGACCTTCATTTTTGTAATTACAGGCAGTACGCTTCACAGCTTCCTGTGTATATATACCAAATTTCATTGGATCTCTTAATTTCTCTTTAAATTAAAAATATGTTTTAAATAGTAAATGAGTAGCATTTAGAAATGTGGGGCTAGATTCTCAGCTAGCGTAAAGGATCTCTCACTTAGCCATGCCATTTTTCACAAGCTGAGAACATGGCCTATGACCTCCTTTCACTTATTGTATTATGTGATAGAAAAAAAAAAAGAAACCAGTGAGATTTTAAGAATTATTATCTAAATAAGGACAGTCAGGAAAACAGATGTTTCAGGGTTCATACCTGTTAACAAATATTTTTAGGGAATAAAATATCTTTACTTTCAGAATTATTCATAGTGCATTGATTTTTAGTTGTTTTGCTGTTATTGAGATCATAATTAATAATACATTTCCTAAATAAGAGGTGTTCTAAATGGATTAGCAACAAATAGTCAACAAGGAAAAATAAAAAAAGAAGAAGAAAAGGAAAAAGTTTAGTGTTCAACCATAGAACAGTACATGTCTTTGAAAAGGGGTAATGACTACATAGAATTATTTCCAAGTGTAAACCGATAGATAGAAAAGTGAGAAGGAAATATCCAGACAGGGAAGACTGTGTTGTCTTTCTGCACTAAGATGTCATATGCCTTTGTATAGGTGAGAGAAAAGTTATCTTAAAGAGAGGACATCTGTTTCTGCCTGATTTAGCAGGTGTATTTATCCTCTTATGAGTATGAATAACTGATGTTACTTAAACAGTGCAGAAAATGTTTTAGTAAAAAAATTATGATTCTGCACTGTGTTATTTTGTGATTAAAAAAATATTAATAAAGTATTTAACCACACTCACAGCTCATGCTTTTGTTTCAGGACAGTAGGTGAGATCTGCAGTGGCAGAAACAGTGCATGAATTAAATAAAATTTGGAAGAAAAAAGTTTCTAGTCTAGACCACTGAATAAAGCCCTCATGAAAGAGCAGTTCCTTATTTTCTGTGGCCAGATCACGGGCTGTGCTGGCTTTGCACAGCCAAGAGCAGTGTTTCCAAGGATCCTGGGAAAAGGATCCTCTGCGCTCCTGCCTCGCAAGGCTCATGCTGCACCCTCCTTTGCTGGGCTTTTGTTTCCAGAGCCAGCTGGGTTTAGCTAAGCAGGGGTGCTGACACATGATAATGAAGTTGCGTCTTTAATTTACTAGGTAGACAGCTGCTCTGAAGTTAGGATGTTATGGGATTCCACAAAGTTTATTTTTTTTTAAGGCAAAACAGGTAATGATAGAGTTTGATGTTAAAATTGATGAAACAGACTATCTAAATAGACTTGTTCAGAAATATGGGCAGGAAAGGAAACAATACACCAGGGTAATGCAGCACTCAAGACAGATTGATCAGAGGGAGCAGAAAAAGATATAGTTAGAACTGAAGACTGAATAAATTCTCAAGCTGTTTAGTATTATTCTGGAAAACTATGGCTGGCTGTGACAAGAAGGTTCTGAAGACTTAACAGAAAAAAGGGTGATCAAGGTCACATTTGTGACACTAGAAAAATACTACACTGAAAATTGTTGACTTTTTGTCAACAAGAGAAACAGATAAAAAGAAAAACAAGGAGGGGGGAGACATAGCACAGAAACAAGCTATCTATGCTTTTCAAACTTGAGTTAAATTTTGAATTTACCCCAAAATATGCACAGAGAATTTAAAATTTATTTTAAAAACTCGATGGAAAAGTATGTTAAATTTTTTTTACACTAAGACATGCCCTCTCTCAAAAATCTAGTGTCTAAAAGCAACATTTCTATAGATGTTTTCTCTCTAACTTCTATACTGTTTGCTCAGTTTACCAGCCCAAATAAGTTTTTTATCTTTTTAACATTATCATTCTGGTCTAACAGATGCAAGGCTGTATTCTTTTGGTTTCAGAAATAATTTTAAACAATAGAAAACAAAACTGAGATCCAATAATGCCTTTTTTCCCCCTTTTTTTTTTTTTTTTTTTTTTTTTGATGCTGCCAAAAGCACAAAGAATGCAGTCAGCCTCTTGAAAGCAAAGTAACTCCCCGGGCACTGCTTGTCAAGACTCTTCAGAGCATTCTCTTCTGTGGATTCTTAGACACAGAGGACGGGCTGTCTGTTATTGACATTGCTGCCATGGCTGTGGAGCAGAGGAGCTACTGGGGTTGTGCATCACACGCACACCTGGACCTTTGCAACTCCATGTGAGTAACTTCAGTGCCTTCTGCTTTACTTGTTTTTGTGAGCAAGGTTGCCCTCACGATTACGAGCAGCACTTCTCCTGCTCTTCTCAGCAGAGATCACTCCTTATGTCAGATTCTCATAGTCTTTGTAGAACAGAGACTTTTGCAGCACTTTCCTGAGATGTCTAAAATGTCCTGGGCGTGTTGCTCGTGATTTGGTACATAAGGGAGAGGTTTTCACTGCTAGTGGTGCCTATTTGTATGTTTAAAAGATAATTCACTGTATAAATGCCTGTAAGCAGCTTCCAACTTCCTTTTGGCATGTCAACAGTATAACAAATTAGGAAGAAACAAATTACAATTTAATACAACTTCCCAAATGCTCTGTCTAAAGTCCTTAAATTTAGGCTAGAATAAAAATACTCTCAGGAGGTTGAAGACTAACAGGGTATAAGGGATTGGTTGAAAATAGGATGCAGTAGTCAGATCTGACTAGCGAATCTGAGCAGGATACTGAAGATAAAGAGGGACCCTTTGGAAGGCAGAGAAAATTGTGTCTTATTACTTGATTGCTCCCTACTGTATTGTCAAACACCCTTCAAATTATTTAAAATTAAGACTATTTCTCATCATGTGTAGCATGTTAGCAAGAGAGCTGACTTCTCCTTTCTTAGATATTCTCTCTGCTACTATTTCCTGCAATTGTATTGAGTTTGTAATTCCTGCAATTGTATTGAGTTGTTCAATGGACTAAGAATTAAATAAAAAATTATCTGATTTTTAAGTTTGGTTTTATTAACTTAAAAATAATTAATTTTAAATTCTCAGCTATATGAAAGGCTTTTTGCCTTTCATGTAATTTCTCAGACTAATTTCTTGGTGTTTTACGACTGCATGAACTTCACAAGAAAGGGCCTCTAGTATTTAGATAAATGCCACTTTTCCACATGCAGATGTTTTCTAATCTATTTGAAATTATTTAAATAAAGTTACTTATTATGCTCTGTCAATAGCTGCTGTGCAATTAATTTTTTTCTAGTTTCCAAACCATAAGACTCTTCCCTCTACGTGGCCACACAGGTCACACATCTCCTTGTCCCCAAGGGGATGAGTTTAACCTCTTGAACCAAGTATCTTCTGTTCTCTGCTATAAGCCTAAATTGGATTGTTTTTAAGATAGTCAAAAGAATGTTTCTTCTTGCCCTAGGACCCTTTTTGATTTTGGTATCAGGAACACTCTGAACCTTCCTTGTTAAAATAAATTATGAAGAAAAATCCCTTTAATTACAGTAATTTGTCTTGTTAAAGAAAATTGCGCAAAGACTCTGTAATGTGTCAGACTGTGCCTCCGTTTCTGGACCAGCACATTTATGAAACTGAACAGTTTTATCTTCCTAAGGCAAGGCTGGACTGGACAGGCATAGTGGGCATTCCTCATTTCTTAGGAGACTAGGACTGTGTATAGAGTTCTCCTGTTCTCCATGACATTCTCCCTGAGAGTCCATCTGTGCATAATCATCGAGAAAATTGAGGGTAGGAAAGAGTTTCTGTAAGAGAAAGGCTGACATAAACTAGAAAGAGTTGATAAAAGAGGAGCAACTGGAGGCTACTATAATCATTACTAGTATGAAGAAAGTCATCAAGGAATGATTGCTCATTGTCCCACTTTTCAGGAAAAAAATTTGGGAACTAATTTGTTGCAGACATTATGTGTAATCTAATCTGCTAAAAAGATGGAGAAATTACTCTCATTCATTTTTAAAATCTCACACATTGATGATACCTTTGAACTTTTCCTTTTTGTCCCCATTGCAGTTCCCATACAGAAATTTGTTTTGAAAGGATCCTTGAAGATGACCCCTGATAGATTCCATGGATTTCATCACTGTATGTTGTTCCATAGCACAGTACCACCTTAATTTAGATATTTTTTAACTACATGATTTGAGTGATAAGAATATAAAGTGTGCATAAAATCAATATCCCATCATTTTTTCAGTTATAAATCATATATACACCTAGAAATATGGTGTGCAATTTTCCCCTGCTATTTCTGGACGGCTCTAACTTTATATGAGCTTAATTGCATTATTTAATTATTTGCATTCTATTTTGTTATTTAGTAAGCTTCTAGTTTGGAAAAGAAATAATGAGGAGTCTTTCAGAATGCAGATTAATGCAGGATTTTTTTTTTCCTCTGGCTGACATTTCCTATAGACTGACTGTACAAATGTCATCTGGCAAAATAATATTTGTCACAAATGTATTAGCATGAGGAGTAAAGTGGAAAAATATTTTAAACAAAACCAACTTGTGTGTTTCTCTGTTTCATTTTTTTTAATGGAAGAGCTGTATTTTCACACCATTTCTAATCCAGAAATCATGGCAGAGATCTCTTCATCACTGACCCCTTGGGCAGGATGTGGCCAAAGATTTGACAGAGCAGGCAGTGCAAAGGGTCACATAACACTATGCAATTGTGTTTGAGCCTGCAAATTTGAAAGCAGGCTCAGCCATAGAATAGGAGGTATTTTCCCATGATCCATTATCTCACTGAGATTTAAATAAAACATTGGGAAGTGAAACAAGTTGAGAGTTCTTTGGAGAATGACAGGAACAAACCAAGTAAGTAAAGAATTATTGCTTTGGCATCAGCAGGGCACTTGTCTGACAGTGTTCCTGAGCTAACAACTTCCTGCAAAACAACCGGTAGGGAATACAGTCATCCTAATGACAAAATGCTCTGAAGAAGTAACCTTAAAATGGTTAGTTTTGTACCTGGCAGTTTGTAAATTACCACAATACTGTTAAACACAAAAGCCACCAGCTGCAATTACTCCAAATTCCAACTTCAGTCATCAGCTTTATTATCAGTGTAAGAAAATTGTCTAGGAATCAGGTTGCTCTTGCCAGTCCAACTCTTTCTGTGGCAGCTCTCAGAGATAGGAACTTTTCCTACATGGGATGTCTTCTGTTGTCAGCTCAGTGTGAAATGAATGCTGCTGCATTCCAAGTCATAGCAGAATCAGAATTTTACAATGGCTCTAGGAGTTCTACAGCCAAAAGAGAAATTCTCCAGCTTCTGGGTGTCTTTGTATTCAACATGAACACCAACTGTTTTATTTTTAACAGGTCATCCAAATTGAAGAAATGTTGATTTCAAAATATTCAAATCAGACAGCACCAAGCCAGCTCTGATGCCAAGAAAGTCCCTTTCTTCTCTCTCATCTCTTTCTCTTGTGTTTAGTCCACTCTCTTTTCCTTAATCTGCTCAGCTTTTGAATTGAGGTGTCCCTCAGCTCAAAGGAACTAGTCTTCGGTTTGATGTTTTGAAACCTTGCCTGGCCTCAGACAAGTGGATATAATAGCTCAGCCCCTTGTAGGGACGAGAGATAAAACAATGTCCAGGGGAGCCCAGATTCCTCCAATCCCCATCCATGCAAACAGAGCACTTAACCTACACCATCACCTCAGTGACGAGGCCCTTTATGTTTAGCACTTTCTCTGGATAGTTTAATATGAAGTAATTCCATTAATGTTTCATACTCTTGTTTCATTAATTTTTTGAAGGAAGAATGTATTATTAAATGTTCAGTCCCTTCTCTCTTATCAGTTCAATTAAAGTACAGGAAAAATGCAAAAATGCAAAAACGTCCTCCAGCAAAATTGGAGTTAACATCTGATATTTTGAGGATTAAGAAGGCCATGAAAACCCCCAAAACCAAAAGGTTTTCAAGCTCCCTTTATATATCACGCACACAGAAAACAACAAAAAAAGGGCAGTTACTATTTTGTTATTAAAGAACAATGTTTCAGCTCGTAATTGTAAATTGTAAACGTGACATAAGGTCTGCTCTTTAAAATAAATATTTTTCTTGATTACACTTTCCCAAGTGTATTCAGCCCTTCCTTCTCAAGGTGACCTTTGTCTCTGGTCTCAAATCTTAAGCCAGTCTCTCCACTTGCTATTTTTTTGTCCCTTTCCCATTTCCACGTAACCATATTAAAATTCCGGGGTTGCTACCTAATTGTTCCAATGTGGTAATTTATAATGCTGTTTGTTACCACTATTTATTTATTTAAGATACTCTATGAGTGATATAACTTCATGAGTGGTGTGTTTCCAATGAGCACCATGTCTCTTTATTTCTAAATATTTGGGGGAGGTATTTTGCATTCTACTCTCCATACTCTCCATTCAGTTGACTTTCTAGTTAGATGACACAGTTAGAATGAGCCCACCTTAGCACAAGAATGCTGTTTTAAACCACTGATAGTTTTGTGAAATTAGTCTAGTCCTTATGATAGCTATGGTATATCCCAAATTACTAGGAATAGGATTCTTTCTATGGTGGGTGGTAGAAAGACTTGAACTGGGATCTGACAGCAAAAAATGCTCCAGTATCACTTTGATAAAAGCAAGATTCATGAAGAAGCCACTTTCACTAAGACATTACCCAGCCATATATGATGTGGCTGGGTAATGGCACCAGCTGCTCAGGGGTCTCGCAGGCCGCGCACAAACGGAGTAATTCTGTCCCAGCAAACCCTCACTGCAGTGTCCCGTGCAACAGCAGCTCCCCTTGGGATTCTGCTATCTACAGCCCTTCCCCAAAGCACTAAGATTGTCAGAGTTCCCCAGAGCTGCTTCCTTCTATTCCTGCTGGCATTCCAGAACCCTCAAATTCTCTCCATTCACCCCCACTTCCCTACATGTGGTTCTTTTCCCTGCCTTTCCAGCATCCTATATAGCACAAGCAAAGATGTACAGTATTTTGTTTTGGATTTTTTTTTAATATGCTGTGCCTAATGAGAGCCTATATTCCTGTGTGTATGTTACAGAGTGTTCTGTGTAATGCCAATCATTCCTTTGACTTTATTGCCATACTTGGGAAAAACTTTCAAATTAATGAGTTTTTTTACCCATGTGAGCAAACGAGGAGATGCCATTTAAGCCCAGTGAGTTGTGGAGCAGGCAGAGGAATCAGCATAGGGCTGTTTATGGATTTGACTGACTTACAGCTTGTTACACAATTAAAATAGTGAAGGAATATTCTTGTTTTACGTTTTAATAGAGCACTGTGCTGTACAATATTTTCATCTACTGAAAATGTTTTTTTATAAAGTATGGATAAAGCATGTATATTTAAAAAAAAATCCCACTTTTGTAAGTCAGTACATAAGTGACATAGTTGAAAGCACTTTATGAAACAATGTATTAACTCAGTAAAATACAAATGAAAACTGTATATTAATTGCTTTATGTGCCCTCCTACACTCATGTTTTATTAACTTTTTAATATGATCAAGTATCAAGTGTAATATTCCTCCAAATAAGGCACTATTTTTACTTGGTTTATGAAAATAAATGAACATTTCAGATTAGCATTTTGATTTTGCATGAAAGCACATGTTTTTTTCTTGTATTCCCTGATTGTTTCAAGGGCATTGTATCATACCATAAAGCTGAAGACTCTTTCATCTTTCTTCAGATAAAGTTGCTAATTACTCTTAATTTTACATGATATTTAAAGACTTTAGCATTTTTTATTACCATCAGAACTACCATTATTCAGATTAGGAAGACAATAGATTGCTTCTTTTTTTAGTGTTTCTTACAAAGTAGAGTGATGACATACTCCACCACCACCTCATTCCCTTCCCTGACTAGAATTTTATCAGAGTACAAATGTTAGGAAGCTCACTGAAAATACAGTTTAATGCAGCCAGTTAAATTGCCTGAGAGGAAACAGTGCATACAGCTTTTTTAAAGCCTTTCCCCTCAGGCCATTAACTAAGAAACTGGTCACTAACTGCTGGTAACAAACCATTTTGGAAGGATTATTGCTATTACCAGAATTCAGTGGTTTATGGCTACATTTTGTTAAAGACATTAGGAGTTGTAACATGGATGAGCCCAAAGTACTGGAAAAATCCTTCTTTTCCCTTGTGATTAACAATAGTTTTTCTTCCAGCCCAGGTGTCTTGAACAGTGGTTTCATTATTTCTCATATGTCCCAATGCTGTAAAAAAGGCTTTTCATTATGGCCAGGATTCAAATGAAAGGAGTGAAGCTATAATACTGACTTCTGGGAAAGTACAGCTCTTGTAGAAGCCACTGCAAGTAGATCACATTTTGGCGATTTCCAAGAATTGTATCTGCCACAAAGAACTGGTGGAACAACACAGAGCCACTTTCCCTTCCTGTGATCAGCCTGATGAAGGCACCACCACTACTGAACACACCAACAAGATTTTATGTTCATTTTACATAATTTTGTAGCTTAAATTTTAGGTGTAAGAAAGGAGTTTTGATCAGTATGTTTCTAGCAGTCCTCAGTTCAACTTCCTAATTACTGTAATTCACATAATCTATAGTATTAGCAAAGATCAGCCTCATTGGTAATGGAAAGTATAGGATTCCAGGAAGTTCAGCACTTAATTAGGAAAACTTCTGTGGAGATCCAAAAATCTTTATTTTATTATTTTTCTTTCTCTTTTTATTTTTTTTTTAAGGAACTCCATCTAAGAAGATTGACAGCTTGGTTGTACAAATGGTATTGTTGAGTTAGAATGCAGATTACAAACATATTATTTGCATGGCAAATGTGTTTTCCCTCTATTCTATCCCCCTCCATCTTTTAATTAAAAAAAAAAAATCCTAGATCAGAACATATCATTAGATGTGCTTCTTAGTGAACCTGACTTTTCTCAAGAAATTTACATCTTTCTCTCATTTTCTGTTAAGGTTTCTTACCCTGTTTTCTCACCTAAAGAATTATAATGAGGTAGAGAGAATGAGATCTATGGGGAAAGCAGTGGACCTAGAGACTAAAGGTAAAAGGATGATTGATGGTATGAAATTACCATAAAAGTACAATCAGGATCAGATTTTAAAATGAATTTTTAAGCAGCCTAAGAGATACTCTTTGATTTGTAGTCTGGTGGAATGGATAATGTCTCATTCAGTGGATAAAGTTTCTCACTGTGTGACTTGAGCTTTTTCTGATCTTTCTGACTGGGAGTAAAATGGAACCAAAGCATAAAGTGGTTTTTAATGCTGAAAATATCAAAAGCAATATTCTTAATGTCAAAACCTAGGCATAGCAGGTGAGAAAAGAAAAATAAATATAAGATAATTGCAGTTTGATATTATTGTATAAAAGACACTATCATCTTAAGCACCCTCTTGTATCTATAAAAATATTTTAAACGTAAGTAAAGGGTCAGATATTTATGTTGAAATGGAAAACCTCATGATCTTTAAACACTAAGTATTTTTGAATTTGTTAAATCAATTTTCAGTCCAAGACAAATACTATAATTTATGTCTGAGCAACACATGACATATATTGCAATCTCTATAGAACTAACAATTTACAGTATAATTGGTGGTTTGGCAAAAACAAAACTTAGTGGGTATTTAAGAGCATAAAATATTCTGTAAAATTATTCATATATAATTGCATCAAATATTAAATTTACAAAGGTTGAAAGCTGAAATTAGGACATTTTAAACTTTCTAATTTAGTGTATTCTCAGGAGGCATCTCATTGGCTCTGAGGGATCGATGTTAGAAAGCATATTGTCGACAGCATATTGTTGGCTTTTTTTTAAAAACCAAAATTTTTTTCAATTATGAATCCTTCTTTTTCTTCTACCACTCTCAATTTCATTTATTTAATTTAGAGAATTTAATTCTGATAGTAAATTTTTAAATAAGAATACTTTTTTTTTAGCTACTTCACTCCTTTCATGTTAAAGTACATTTATGATTAATTTTTTTCCTACTATATATAATGTATATATGTATATATCTTTATGTAATAAAGATGCTCATATATACCATTTTTATGTATAACCTCAAAGAATTTATTTTATTACATAGATCCTTATTATATGTCTGGATATTGTGATATTAAAATTACAGAAAATATTTTTAAATAGTTTAGCATTATAAAAAAAAATCCCAAGATTTCCAACAGTTGCTTCTTATGACAGTTTTCATTTTTTTCCCTCCTCCTGACAGTTCCCATAATGACTTTAATCATATAGTCTGGAAATGGAGCAGGTTACTGAACAGCAACAAACTCACTGGTCAATGTCGGTGTCACTTTTCTGGGAGCAGGACTTTTTGAGCATCAAGGAACTAATTTTAACAGCCTGCTGGAAAAAGTGTTAAGTGCATTAACTCCCTGTCAATCACATTTTTAACATGCTGGCCAAATTATTATTATTATTTAGCTCAAGACATTCTATTGAAACTTATTTGTATGGTATTCTTATCTGTGTACCTTATGTGACTAATGATGATTGTTTATGGAGAGGTGCCTGTCCAATTATTTTTGAAGGAACACAAGAATGCAGAATGACTGGAAGCATCAGGTTTTTGCCAGAGAATGCCTCAGGTAAGAGGAGAATGGCTAGAGGCTATAAGGAATCACAAGAGACAAGTCAGAGTCGTAAATTGGAAAACTGACATATCTCATCTAATATACTTGCTAACTAGGCCTTTAAAAACCTTGACATTTAACTAAGTTTGTGGAAAAGTTATATATTTTGTCCTTTTCTATTGGCTATAACTCATTAATATGATGAACTGAGATGTTTATAATCATTATCAGCATTAGCTGACTAGCATATGGGATCATTTAGAGATCCAGTTAAGCACCTAACAACTGCTCAGTTGTTTGTGTAGGTTGTGCCTTTTTCAAAGTCAAGTCAGTCAAAAATGATATTGCAAGTTATTTACCCTTTTGGTACTTCAATGTGTGAAATAGGATGAAAGAATGCTGGTATTCAGCTGAGGCATTTAAATAATGCTTTGGAAGTCCTGGCCTGCTTAGAACACACTGCAATCCTTACTGTAAACCAGAAATTTCTGATGGTTTCAAAAAAAAAAAAAAAGGTAATACAAAAACAAACTTTGCAGTGAATGCTGCCTATTAACTCAAAATGATTTAAATATATTAGGGGCTTAACTTTTTTCCTGGTGAAAATAAACTTTGTGTTTGCCCATTAATATTCTGAGGATAAGACATTAATGGGTAATTAAATAACTACTCTGCCCTGATTCTGATCCTATGTCAACAGATTTTTATACAGGGGGGGAAATATCTAATTTCTATGTAAAAAAGTAAACCAACAAAAATTTAAGCCATGGAATTCTGTGAAATGAACAACAAAGGGAACTCACTTCACCATGAAAAGTGGAGATGATCACAAAAAAAAGCAGAAGGAGGCACTGTAGCTCAATAGCTAGAAAAGAGTATGTTTTCATTTCTGAAGAGCTCTCCTCTCTAAGGAATAAAATTAAAACAATATACTTTGCAGGCAAGCATTTCTATTCTTAGGGATTGCTGTAATTTTTTCAAAAAGCAGAGAAAATATGAAGAGAGCTAGTCAATGGAGGGAAGGGGAAGCTATTAAGGATTGTTTTTCCAGGGCAGGAAGCTGAAATTCAGTAGGAAGTGGCATTTTGACAAGCACTTTGTATTTCCAACCAAAATGGAATCTTGCTCATTTAGTGCAACTGGAAAACAATTAATTGAGGAACACCCCCCCCCCCCCCGTTTTAATCTTACACATGAAAAACTGTATTGACTTTTAGAGGATTTGGGTTAAGTCTACCAGCACGAGGAATTCATCCATTTTACCTAATATATTTTGGAACATGAATAAATTATACGGCTACATATTACAGTAGGAGAGAAAATGACTACTACAGCTCAGGCTGTGTGACGTTTGCCATGCTATCCCCATTTTCAGCTCATAACTTTCTGAAAACTTCTGGCTGCTGGGTGAAATTTTTCATAGTTTAGGTCTCTGTTGGACGAAAATTATTTTTTGAAAGTTAGAGGGACTTGTTCCATTATTTCTGGATATGTGTGAATAAAAACATATAGCCCATCAGGCAGTCTTGTTTCTTCTGCACTGCACTGTCATCCAAATGGAGAGTGGAAAGGGGATCATTTTATGGGAATTTGGGGACTGCAAATGAATAATTTCATGTCTGCTCAAAGAGTTGCTTAGTTTGAAAACAATGAAAATCTTAGAGGAATTTCCAGGTTCATCCACTGTGCTGCTGAATTCCTAAGCTCTTTTTCCTCAGCACGTTTTTTCAGGAGATAACCACACAAACTTGTCGAACATAAGTGTTCTTTATCTGGTCACTTATGATCAACAATTACTTGGCAATATTTTGCCTGGTCTGAGATCACTGAAGTATGTGTGCTGGGTCATACTCAAGTAAGCCTTCAGATGTAGTGCAATGAAATCTGAAGGGACCGGAAAACACATGGAATCTTCACATGTTAAATGAAACATTCGCACATACAATTTCTTGTCCTACTACAAGAGTATGACCAATTCTAGCTAAGGCTTCCTTAATTCTGGCATAGATGAATGTTTAAGGGTGAGGAAGACAGAATGAGCAGCCATGGCACCCCTTATGGCATTGTGGCTGCCTTTCCAAAGTGCATGCACAGGCAGAGCTGTGGGTTGGCAATGCAGTGTGGGAGAATGGAGGGACAGGGCTGGAAGTTGAATTATGCTCTATGCCTCCCATCCCTGTTTCCCAATACTTCCTTTGTGCCACTGAGCTATGTCTTTCAGTAGGTGAGTGCTGTGGAGCCTCAGAGTTATGAATCTGGTGCAGAGAAGTGCAATAAAGGCACAGGCAGCAGGTTTTAGATGGAACAAGAGTTGAGATGGAGGATGAGAAGTGAAGGCACATATCCAAGCAAGAGACAACTGATAACCTCAAATATCTTTCCCCACACCAAACTTCTGAGAGCTGGGGTCCAGACAGATTTTGATATGTGATACATATGTTCGTTATTATTATATAGCTTGACTTTGACTCACTTGAGTCAGTGAGTGCTTGTGCTCGCTTTTGTTCTACATGTCCAAAACATGAATCAGTATTTCTGTTAAGCAGCTAATGCTATATATTTAAACAATATGGCATTTGTCACCTCATATATGCAGTCCTTGCCTAAGGGACGTCAACATGACACAGGGGCAATAGCACTGGCTTTGGTGGACCCTATCTCTTAACTTTCAGAACAAAATTACTTTAATCACATAACATTCAGTGTCTTAGTTTCCTCATCTGTAGGACTTGGATAAGAATTCTCATTTTATTTTTAAATAAGAACACTTCAGAGAAACAGATGTTACTATTCTACTTGAATCAGTTGTGCCTGAATCCCAAGGAATCCGAAGTCTAGGCAACCACTTTCAGGGGATGAAAAAGGCCACCAGGCTAGACAGAACATGAATCTCTGTGAATGGAGCAATTAATTTAATCTACTTATTTTTATCTTTTTTTTTTTTTATTTCCTTATCCTATGTTGATACACCTGGCCTTGTTGTGCTTGAAAAATCTAGGCTTGGCCATTTGAAGTAACTATTTTGAATATATTTGTTTACAAATAACACACACACACAAATATCTCTGCAGTATCCAAGACAAGAAATACCAACTGCTCTCATTATGTTTTGCTCACTTCCTAGTCTCAGTGCATTATTGGCACATGTGCAAGTAATCTGGTTTACAAGAGAATACATCATCCAATGTTATTGGTGAAAACAGCTTTAATAATCTTCCTTTCTGAAAATAGATCTGAAACCCTGATGTCTCCATTATATTCATGTCCATTATACTGAGCTGATCTTTTTCCATAAGGCTGTAAAATTTTCCTTTCTCTTGTTCAGATATTGCTAATAAAACAGTGCCAAGAGTGACTTTATCTGTGTCTGTAATCTTTAGTGCATCAATGGTGTTGTTCAGATATGCCATTTTATTTTTATTGACACTTAAGTGAGTCTTTAAAAGGCAATTGCTTTATCTTCAAAAATTTCTGTCAATGTTTCTGTGTGCAGTGCAGTCTTGGGATACAATTGTCCATGCTTGGTATGCCTCAGACTGTTTTCACTGTTTTGTAAGAATAAATGATTTCTCAGAAAATAATTCCAAGGAGCATGCATCCCTTTTCACCAGCAGGAATTGCTTGCATCAGTATCAAGGAAAGCGTGTCATTTACTATCTTTAAAAATTGCTTATCCATTGCAGGTTTAATTGCAACAGCCTTCTAGTAAGTGAAACCTTCTCCTATAGCTAAGCTAATCTGAATTCAGATGGGTTAGAACAATGTGTAGTTGATATTAAAAAGCACAGATTAATTTTAGGAAAGCAGCTGGCCTCAGTTTCCTTTAATCAATTATGTTTACCATTCACTCTTTAATAATTATTGTTTTTATAGGTCTTACTTGCAGCTTAGAAATTCCCCAGCCCCCAGTTCACAGTTTTCTAAAACTCTCTCAAAAAGTTAAAAAAAATTAAACTATTTATTTACCCGTTCCCAGAATGATCAACACCAGCAAAGAAGTGAGATGTTTTTTAAAGCACCTGCTTTGAGCTTCTATCAGGCTTACCAACACATTTTCAACCACATCTGTTTGCTGTGAAATGCACTATTCCTGTTTATTGATAAAGAACTGAAGACAATTTACTCCACCTCATACCGAGGAGTTATGATAGGACTATGAGAAAGGTTGAATTCCCCAATCTTGATAGGAGGTTTAAACAACATATCACACAAAATTATTGACCAGAGATAAACTTGGCTATGAAATTAATAATGCTTCTACCATTATGAAGATGAAAAGAACATCTGTCTTATTTTAATTTTACACTTCTTGGTTTATGTCTTAAAAGTCTCCTTCCAATTGCATGTTTTGGGGTATCTGTACTGGGACTGATTTTTGGGAGACTGCTTCTGGAATGCATAGGGACTGATGGAAGAGAAATTTTCAACTCAAAAGCTTTGAGAGTGGCAGATGCCATTGTGTCTCTGCTTTTACAGCCTCTTTGCAACTATTACTAAGGGTTTGTAGACCTGTTGGAAGGATGGAGATGAATAAATAATGTTTGATGGCTGTGAAGCAATTTTTCTTGGATTATTTGAGGATATAAAGAAGCTTCTCTTGTCTAGTGCTGTTAGTGAATCACTAGTGGAGATTGTGATTAATTAAAATAACAAACAGGTAGTCATTAAAAAACAAACAAAATAATCAAGCTAAATCTACGCATGCATAGCCTGACTGCAAAGTCATAATTTTAGAGAATTAAAGTGTTGCCATAATCATTACAGCTTACAATAATATTTACATGTTTGTCTGTTTCTTTTATTAGTTCACTGGCATGTTTGTCCTCCCAGGAAAATTTTACACCTTTGTAAGAGACATGTTTTTGACTCAAATCTTTAAATTATTATCCAGGTTTTTCTACTTACCATTAAACTACTGATGCATTGCCAGTGGTAAACATAAAGAAACTTGGTGAAAAATAAGTTTCACCACATTTTTTTTTGTGAAAGGTGTCTGTCAGATCAAGGGGACATCACTATTATTGTCTCAGTGAAGGACAGAATGTTTGAGTCAATATTTGGCCATGACTTTTGGGCTGAATTCTCTTGTATCTTGTACCTTGAATTGTCTTGTATCTCTACTGAGAAGTAGAGGAGCACTGTAACACACCTGTGATGAGAATCAACACATCAGCTCTTGGCGGTCTGTACTTTATATTGTGTGATTTCTGTATCATCCAAGATGTTTGAATTGTTAGACAGGGTAACTTGGAGTATATCTTTGGGCTGGCTCTCAGAAAGACGCAAACAACTTTCACTCAAAGCATTTTTGGTGCCTGAGCTCTTCTGTGTTTTTCTGACTTCTCACTGTGAGATGTGTTCTTGAGGGTAGTGGAGAAAAGCCACTGGCAGCAGTAGATTCTTTCATCATGTTGGGCTTTCTATGCCCTGACAAGGTTGACAGTCAGCAACTGAATATGCAATGGCTATAAATCTTGCAAAATGATTAGCCAAAGGCTATCATAATTCATACACTCCTAAAGATTGAGAAGTGTTCTACCTAGTTGGGATGCCTTTCCAGATTTAATTCACATTACTCTTTGAGATAGCCTAATTGAAACAGAGCAGCCACTTTGCAACTGAAAAAAGCCCAAACCCCCCACTCTGTGTCTTTTTTTAAAAATCTTCGTAGGCCTATAATTACTGAAATCTTGACTTTGAAGATCACAAGGATCAGAATATAAAAATATATCATCCTTATAATAGATGTTAATAAAAACATAGAGAAAAAGTGAACTGCAATTCTCGTATTCCTCCCTACTACTTCTGCTCAATCTAAATACGTTGTTTTCTTGTCTTTGTAGACCTGCAAAATCATTAAAAAGCTGCAGCAGGTTTCTTTTTTTTTTCCCACTAAAATGAAGCAGTTAGCAACAGGTAACTAAAATCAAACACCCTTAGCACGCTCTTTACGGTTAGAAAGAGAGACAATAAATAACTTCTAAAAGCCACGTACACTGCTATGTAGCTTTGGTACTTAACTGTTTGCTTTTTCTGTCTGATTTATGAGGTACTTATAGATTTTACTGGTGCTCAGTGCCAGAAGACTCTGCACACTGAGAATTTCAATGCAGAATCAACACAATGTGTTAGCATTACACAGCAGCAGAGTCAAGTTAACACACCTGGTTTGTGCATCCAAAAGCCATACTACCAACCATGTGTAGACTTAGACTCTTCAGAGCATATTTTTGTCTCCCTTGTACTGGAGTAAAGCAAGCATTTCCCTGGATTCATGTGTTTGACTTCCCCCATGGGTTTTTTATAAATGTAAGGTAATTTGGGGAAAGAAAAGAAAGACAATGGGGACTTCAGTTAAGCTAAACTGCAGCTTTGTTGGTGAATAGTTCTATTGACAACCAATGTGTTCACTGGAATTCGGGCAAATCTGACAGCTATTTGGATATGCACATACAGATCCTCCCCTCAGATGAAATATAAAAACTTGTGATTAGATAATATTTAAGAAATTGAGTGAAAATGAAAAATGAAAATAAAAACTCACAAAATTAATTTAAATTATATGATTTGAAGATAATTTTGCCTAAGTTACATGTCACCCTCCCATCAATTTTCATCTGATGGATCCTGGGGAAGGCAAGGAGGAAGGAGCTATAATCCCGCAGAGTGAGAGCTCTGATAGTCCCAGAGTAATTCAGCTCAGTGCCCCATGAGGCTGTGGTGACCTGAGAGCAGAAGCATAATTTTAAATCCTCAGGCACAGGTAGGGGAGTGTCACTAGGCCAGATCCAGTTCAGGAAGCATTTTACTGCTGTCAATGAATAGACAAGAATAGGGAATGTTGATACTTAATTGTAGTTTACGCTTAATTGCAATTAACATTTTTTCACATGAATTAGTAACATTTTTAATGTGAAGAGGTTATTTTGTAATCCCACTTTTATTTCATACATATCCCCATATGTTATTTGGTTCTTTTAAATAATGTTAATATTCTTTTTAACAGCTTTAAATACAACAGAACATCTTCCTTTTGATTTATAAAATATGCTTATGAGATCAAAATCATGTATGGTATTAAAATACATTAGACTAGTGGAGCCACTGTCAATTAAAAGACTGCTCCAAAACTGCAGGTTTTGGTCTCAAAAAAGTCTCTTCTAAAAATCAGTCCTTGAAGCTTCTAGGGGAACAATCTGGGGCTTTTTCAGTCACCAGGGAGCTGAACTCTGAGCTCTCACTGCTCAGCACAATTCATAGCAGCCTAAATATCTTTATAATTCAAGAATTTCATCTCCCCTGAAGTGTCAAAGTAGAATACAAATAGAGAAGTGACCTTTAATCAGTAACTTGAACCATAAAACTCCTGTGTTTGGCAACAATCTGGAAGCAACTGCAAGCTTCCCTGTGAGCAATGCCACCAGGATTGCCAGCAAGCAGGTACACACATCCTGTGTGACATGAAGAGACATCAGATTTAGCTCAGCTTGAATGCAAAACAGCATGGAGATGAATCTCCAAAAGGAAAATTTGTGTTTATCTTTGCCAAATGAATGAAGGAAGAAAGCACTCTTGGCTCCAAATATTGATATTACTCCATAAAAAAATAGGAAAATTAATATTTTGCATATATTGGAAACAAAAATATGTCTTTTCCATCAGGTGTATTTTACCAGAAGCCATTTCCTCATAACAAAAAGCAAAACTCTAGCAACCATTAAAGTCTCCCTAAAATGCACTTAACAGCAATAGCTGCAACGTGGGTTTTATTTGTTTTCATTTAAATAAAATATTTTTATTTAAATAAAATTTTTGATAAGGAAGAAAGGAAATTCTTTCAGTGAAAAGACTGAAAAAGATCCTGTTTGACTGATGCCACAATAATTAATTCAAAATTACAACAACAAGAAAAAATGTTGCATTCATTTTTTAGACACAGTTCTCACAAACAAAATAATATAAACAAAATAATCCCTTGTTGGTGCTGCTTAAAGATAGCCCTGGAAAATCTCTGTATGGTGGACCAAAGTATGCATGTAGTGTCTGATAGCTTTATTATGTGTATAAAATAAAAAACTACAGAAGGATGTGCAGTGTAGTATTACTGGGAGAAAAGAATTTTTTAATTTCTCCACATATTCTCTGTGAGGCTGTAATGGTGGCTCTCAATTTAATTTTGTGACTATGTCTCTTCAGTAAATATTCAGTCCTGCCATAACAGATGATTTGGGATTTCGTTGGCAGGAAGAACTCCAGCTTGCATTTCTTTTACATTCTGCTGTTGGTCATTTCAGGCAGCATTCAAGGAATGCGTGTATGAAAAGAAAAGGCACTTCAATCTTCTTGCTGCTGTAAGAGGAGCGCTTTCATTTACATCACTGGAACGAAGAAATAGTTGCAGAAGAGTCAGATGAGGCCCATGAGGCCTCGAGTTCTCGCAGGCTCACAGCAGCATCGAGTTATTCATCAGTGCACCGGGCTCTGTGTGCACAGAGAGCCTCGGAGAGGCCACACTCCACACAGCCGGGCAAAAGGCAGCCTGGCAAGGACTCACATCCTGACAGGAGGACTCGCACTGTGCCAGGAAGGATACAAGAAATAAAAAGAGCTGATCTCCAATGCACATCTCCATTTGGATGTTTCTGAATGGGCACGATGTTCAGCACGATCTTTTGAGTAGTGGATACTTCTGTTTAGGGAAATGAAGCCCATGTGTGGCAAGAACAAATGCTGGTGTTACCTGCGCTGGTGGACAAACAGCCCCTGCCTGCTGCCTCTAAGCACCAGGAGTGCTCCTGGGCACAAGTGGAGATCCAGTCACCAAGCTGTACTTGGGAAAGATTACACTGCTTGAGCACAGGTTACTGCCAGCATTTGGTGAATGAGAAGACACTTAAATATTTACCCAAGAGAAAAATGAGTAGTTTCTGAATTTCTGCCTAAAAGCAGAATAAGAAGGCAGCATTTCTGAATTTCCTCCTAATCTCGCACAAACCTCAGGGAGAAAAGATTTTGAACTGTTCAACATAATGTAATAATACATATCAATACAAGAAGCTATCTACAAAAATAAAATGTGACATGCAAATAATAAACATTAACTTTTTTAAGTATCCACAATTTAAAGGTATTACTGGAATAGTGAATATACAGACATCCAATAGTGTTGTGCAAGGTAATTCTGAGAAAAGGGATGTAGAAAGTTATCTGAGTTAACACCCAAAATAAAACCTCATTAGACCTGTTCTCCTGCCACTAGAAGAAGCAGCAGGGTAGAACTCATCACTACATTATGACATTTCTTTTAATGGTAGGTAAATGGAGGAGACTCCAAAGTTTCTCCATGGAGTTTATTCTGCCAAAACACACACACATGAACTACTCATAAAAATCAATACTAAAAAGAGAGGAACCAATCATAAAAGACCCCCACAAAACCCATGGATTCCTGTTCCACATATTATTGCATGGCAAACTGCTTCTACAGTTTCTCAACCGGAATCATCAATATAGACCAAGAGACCAAATGACATCTTTGTGAGTGGCTATTTTTCTCTATCTCACTTATGTCAGGAACATTTGTATTAAAAGCATAACAAATGATTCTTGAATTTGTAATATCTAATTCATGTGATATAACTAACTGCTCAGTGATACATTAATGTCAATCTCAGTTAAACCAGCCCAATTTTGTTTCAGTTGCTACCAGAAATGAATGTCACCTTTTACAAACTGTATTCATTTTGAATGCATTGAATGTAATGCAGTGCAGCGTTACCTTCCAAAAGCAATTTAGAAGGGTTTTAGTATATATATGTGCTAGCATTTTAACCTGTACCAGCCCTTTAGCCAGTGAAGAATTAAAGCATGAAGATTAACAAAACCAGACTGTAAAACTTTTCTCCTCAGCTGTATCAGTGTAAGAACAGAGGATGAAACTGTGAACCTTTTTGTAAGGGGAGGGCAGTTGCCAGTGCAGTAAAACAGAGGGAAACACTGCAGTTTGAGAAAGGAAGGAGATGGCCATATTGCTGCTGGCCCTTCCTTGCCATTCTGGTTCATATGTGTCTACAGAGTTGTGTCTAAAAATGAATAAAGAATAAATACTTGGAAGAGTAAAGTCATTTTCTGAGGGAAAGGCAAGGGAAAAGTATCCTGTGCAGGAGGTGCAAGTGAAATATATGTAGGCAAGGAATGAGGAACACCTGCAGAGAAGAAAGTGGGAGCCATGAAATAGAACTCAAAGGCTTGAAAAGAGACTGTAAGACATGTAGCATGAAAGAAGGGAAAAAGGAATCTTGCAGGGACAGGTCAGGCCAAAGACTAAGAGGGAAGAACATGGTTTAGAATAAGGAGAAATGAAGCATAGTCAAAGGCTATTTCAGTCTTATGAAATGGAGAATGGAAATAGATGACAAGGAGGATGAGTTAAATTTACAAAAATAATAACATTCAACAATTCCCAGTCTTGAAGTTGTGAAATTGCCAATATAAGTGAAGCAAAAAGGTTATTACTTTTATGATGCTGAGAAGCTGCAAGCCAATTTCTATAAGATTTTGGATTTGCTTTGGTTTGCAGACAGATGGAAACTACTAAACTGCAGTCTTAATTTTGAAAAAAGGACTGAGATGTTTTCAAGATGTAAGCAAATTGAAACAATCATACTGAGGTATATGAGTTTTTCTTGCATATCTGGGGCAGGTAGATACTTAGATACTTCTAAGCCTTCTTTAATGCTTCAAATACATTCATGACATTTCATAACTGAGCCTTTAGCTGAAAGATCAAATTAAACACACATATCTAAGAGAGTGGGCTACAGTGATTGGTTTAGGACTGAGAAAACCAAGGACTGTCAAGAGCTGTCACGATTTTCTGGAGTCCATGAAGAAAAGTTCAGTGTGTCTTTAACATCAAGATCAACTCCATCCCTTCCAAAACACAAAAGAAATTTCCCAATTGTGTTACAATTTTCTGTGACTCAGAGGGTTTGTTGATATCTAGTATGCTCACTGTAGCTCTTAGGATAAAAGGAAGTGGCCAGTCTATGAAAGACCAGCTGGTTTCAGGTAGAACACCAAGACATAAAAAGAAAGTTAAATCTCTGTCTTAAAATTAATATGATGAGAAGCAACAAATGCTCTCTGCCCTCTGCAGCTTTAGTTTCCCTGTAGTTACCATCTTTCTGTCTCTTGAAATTACCTCCATGGCTTTTTCTGTAAAACTCATTTGCAAGGTTGCTGGTCCAATGTGTGCCCTTCCTCAGTATCTCAGTTTGTGAGGGATCATTTACTGAACAGGGTTTCCAAGGTTGTTGATCACAGTGTGCAAATGTTTACAGTCAGTGAGGGCATACAAATACAAAGCATTGCCACCATTTATTAAGTGAATTCTAGAATCAGATCAAGCACATTCTCCTCTATTAACACAATGCAGCAACGAGCATTTTCCCTGCCCCTCCAACTGCAGAGAAGTTAATTTTGTTTTCCATTTTATATTACATTTCAGGGAGCATATGGTGACTAAATTTCTTTCCTAGTTTGTGCTAAATGTTTATCTCATGAAGGTTTACAGAGAGTAAGAAACAAGCAACTCTGTGGCTGCTCCAGCAAAAGTGTCAGAGTAAAGAAACCTTCACTGTCCCCCAATCCAACTTACATTTTTTGCAGACTTGTCCCCTCAGACCATAGGTTTGCCACTAAACTTTGCACACCAGTCTTGGATGTTTCCATTCTCAGCTCACATTCATGCAGCAGAATTATTTAGACAAGCTCCAATTTCCCCAATATGGAATGGGAGGGAAAATGTCTGGCGCTGCCAGGCAGAAGATTGTATCTTCGTTTTGGTGGAGGTTTCAGGCTCTTCAGAGAGCCTCTGGTTGTGGCTGTCACTCTCTGCCACACTCAGAGGCTTTTTTTATTGTCCCTGTCAGTTAGCAGCCCAAGGTTACTGCCAGCTCTCTGTCAGTGCTTTGATTTTTGTCAGCTATGGCCAGGTCCTTTTAGTTATCTGCTATCTTTTCAGCTTTGTTCAGCCTGAGCTCTACTTGTCTACTAATTAGCTCTTTGGAGATTTCCCTTTTAAAACTCACTATCACAGAGGACAGGAACCGTTCAAAAGTTTTGTGCTTCATAGAAATTCCATATTCATCCACATCCCATACAGCCATCTTTTTAAAATTAAAAGTGGCAGGTCAGGCCAATTTAAGGTATATAAGCAGCATAGCCTGTAAAAAGATACCTTTAGGTTCTTGATCAGGTATGTAGATGAATGACAGAAAAAGAAAAAAAAGGTTTCCACTGAAAGGACCAAGGTGTACAAATAAAAAAGAAACTATCATTCTGTGTAACATATTCTCATTTTCTTTATCTTCTGGTGTGCAAATATTGTGCTAGCTGAATATAAAAGTAGCACAACTTTAGGGTACAAAAAAAAAAAAACCACACTGTAACAACATCAAGAGTGGTCTTACATCAAGGAGGGCCCTGAGGATGTCTTTGTTGTCAACTTCAGAAGAAAAGAGAGGAACAGAAGAGGAAACTGGCAGAAGGAATAGATGCCAAAGAGAACTCAAAGGATTAGGTCCGGGTGAGGTGATCGGTATTCGAAAACAGTCTGCCTTCTGGCTCTGATCTAAGGGAATAGGCTGGCAGCAAAGCCAGAGGGCATAACAGCACAAACACACCTTCAGCACACTGCTGGAGGCTTGCCTCAGTGCCTTAAAAATTGTGGTAGCAATTAGAAATAAATGTATATAGGAGCAATAGGCAAAAGTGCTCTATTTATGAATAAAAGTCCTCTTTTTACATAATACTCAGTCTGCTTGTATCTTCTTTTCCTTCTTTTTTGACACTTAGTAGGTTTTTCTTGTGGTATCTCATCGATGTTGTAAGTTGCGCCTACATTGCGCTTACATAGTGTTAATGCCTGGAAGATGAAAGTAAAAACCTTTGAATATATTAATGCTATAACACAGATGTCTTACTTTTTATACTCCTTTTTTAGAAATATGGTGTGGTTAATAATGATGCAGATTGTGCTGGATGGATGAGCAGATGAAACAGGGGAATACAGATTAAATAAAAATTTCTTCAAAGCTTACGTTTGCTTCATAATTTAACTTCTGTACTTGTCATGATAGTAGTAGCTAGGTGCAACGTGCAACTATGCATAATCACATTGTTCTAAAATATCCTGGTGAAGCATAGTAAACCTAATCTAAACAGCACTGCCACTCTTGTTCAGATAACTGGGGGGAAAAAGTGTAATTAGGAGATGTCAGCTTGGCTCCATGGATGATGATAATTACAAAACTACAGTTACAATAAAATATACACAAACAATTTTACTATGGAGAAACAAACATTTCTTACAGAAGGCAAGGCTGCAGAGAGACAATGGAATAATCTGTCCAGCCCTCCTTTTTAGATACAACGCCTCACACACTTTGTGCCTGATTTCTTTTTTTTTTTTTTTCTGCTCTGATATTTGTCTTATACATTGGGCACCTGAAAGAAAAACGAATTTGGCAGCTTTTGCTTTGGTAATGGGAAAACTCCCTTCCATATCACTGCTAACCTGGGTGATGTCTGGCCATCATGTGCTGACTCCAGAGCACTCACAATTCTAGATGAGAGCTGGTTTTGTTTTTCAGAGATGGCCTGGGTATTAGAAGGAGCTACCAGGATAATTTTTATTCTTTGAACTCACTGTGATCATGAGGTCCTTTGCTCCTGATGTTTGGCCAGACTGACAGATCAACAAATATTTTGTTGTTTCTTGTTCTCATCTTTGGATGTTTCCAGCTGCTTTTAAAACTGTCTGTTGATAGATTTGGGGACTTTACACATCTTTTTTATTTATTGCAGGTTGAACATTTTGGACATATTTTACTACAATATTGTAACTCTGCTGTTTTCAAGGTACTACCATAATCTTTACCTTGTTCAATTAATCTAAATTGGGGCATAAAGTTAGAGATAACATAGATATTTCAGCTGCATGTATTGAAAACATTTTGATGCCACCTCCTACTGGTTTTAAGAAAAGTTCAGACTAGTCACACTTATTTTCAAACTAAATTGCAATTATCAAATGGCAAAACTGAACTGACCAAATTTTGTATCAAAAAAACCAATTCATTACTTTCATAATTTGCATGATGTAGATAACAGCAGTTTTTATATGAAAACTGCCTGGTGTCCTTTTTGGAGTAACATTGTTCCAGACACTTTCTCATTGGCATCATATCTTTTGTCTGTCCCTACCTTCTGAATCCTGCATTTGTGCATGGAACAGCCAGTCACTCACTCCAGGGTGACACACAGCATGCACCGAGATGAAGCAGTTGTGTCCACATCATATCTTTTTTCCACTGACACCTTAAATGCTTGGGAACAATTTAGTTCAGAAAACTTACGGCTATTAAAAGCCTCTCTGCCTGCCCCTCCTCGCTAGGAGGAAGGCGTACTTCAGGTATGGGTGGCTGTCATGTCCCTTTAGCCTTTCCAGGTTTAGGGGAGACTCATAACAGAGAGTAAGTGACCCTTGTATAACACTGCTGGCAGTCATTGCTTCTCTTGTTTTTCCCTTACTTTAGTTATGCTTCCTTAGCTTGCTCATAGAAGCAAAAGGATGTCACAGACATGAACTACCTTGAGTTTGTGCTAACTTCAGATTTCTAGACCTGAGCATGCTGATTGCCAGGATATTTATCTCAAGGAGCCTTCTTAGCACATTTGACTGACAGCATTAATATTCTTCTACAGAAAATTTAATCCACATTGTCTCTCAGCCTTCCATTTTCAGTGTGGTGATTAAGGTAAACAGTTGCTTGCTTAATAAAAAATTTCCTGGTTGTGAGACAGTCTGTGCTGTTCCAGTCAATTCAGATATGATTTCCTTAGTTGCAGGCATCTGTTACTCAGCTTATCTCAGTATCATCCTATTTAAATGAATTTCTCTATGCAAATGGATTTTGTCATTTTTTTACCAGATACTGCTGCTTATCCAAATCAAGGGCTGTGTCTCCTCACTGAGTTTTTCCACTTGCTTATACTGATAAAATATATACATCAGGTGAATAATTTAATTTAGTTAGTTTTATTTAGTTCTACTTCAATAATTTTATTTAGTGCCAATACTCATTGCATGTAGTTCAGTACAACTGATGGACATTACAATCCTTGAAGTACCTGTCAGTAATCTCTCAGTTTGTTCCAAGCTGAGTATCTCACTTTGACCAATTGTATTTCTTCTGTGTTTGTTTTATGGATTGTTTGTCATATATAATAATTGAGGAAATGTCATATTATAATAATTGAGGTAATGCATACCCTGCACTTGAATAATGATTCAGCTGGTCAAAACCAGGGTGAGGATTCATTGCCAGTGTATTTGTAACATGTTTGGGAATCTTCTGAGAAAGGCCTCATTTGCTGGGCACTGGTGGATTGGCTATACTAGGCAGCAAGAGAAAGGAGAGGGCACCCCAAGAGAAACAATCACTAGAAACACATTATTGTCAAGTTTAAAAGAATCAGTTCAGACTGAAATGTGTTCCTAGGAAAGGAAAATACCAATAGTAGGAATATCTGGCCTTAATGATTTAAAAAGGTACCTTCTCTCCTCCAAGAAACAGAAGTCACTCACTATGATCTTGAGACTGTCTAAAGATCAAGACCAGTAAAAGAAAAAATGCAATGGAAATTTAATTGACTGAAACTGATGTCAGAAATAAGGTTTAACTAGTGGTCAAAACAATAATGGGTGCTCTATGCTGCTCCTTTCCCATATCCATCCTACCCTCCCTGCACAGAGTAGCTCCTGAAGATGCATACACCAGGAATTGTGGCTACAGGAACAACTAAAACCCTGTACCTCCCAATTAAGGTTCATGAAAAGTTCATCAAGCTCAACAGAATTACACTTTTGCTGAAATCAAATTCTTCTAACACTCCTGGTCATAAAGAAAAATTCCAGAATATGATGTAAGTATAAATAAAGTCATGGATATCTGCCTATGTTTGCAGAGAGCTGTGTTAATATATTTGTGTGTGAGAAGCTCCCATAGGCAATATTTCAGGCTGTTTTCCTACCTGCCACAATTCAAGTGCAATATAGAACTTTTACTAGAGACAGGAATATCTCTCTAGAAAAAAGAAAGGCAGACAGAATAGTATTAAAACTAAACTAATTTTCTTCACAGGAACTTAATTAAAGAGATAAGATTTCTTCAGGACTTGAACAAATACTAAAATTCCTAAAATCAGTTTTTGAGGGTTGTAGCTGTTAATATCCTTACTTTACTGAGCGGAAAAACCAAGACAGAAGTTTTGCTTAAACATTTTTTTAGGTCTTCATTTTAGGCCCCTTGCATTCTGGATGCCCAGGTCCATATTTTCTCTTTCTGTTCTCCTCCTCTGCTCCTACTTTTTCTCTAAGATATTGGCCTCTCCCAGCTGCAGCTGAGTTGTGTCAATGCTCATTGTCACAGAAAACTAAACTCAAATTATATCAGGTAGAAGTCCAAGTGTTAAAAGTTTCAGTGCAAGAAACTGGACTCTTGGCACCTTGCTGAGGTCTTTGAGATTTGATTTCCTCTAGCTCAGCACTCCTGCACCAGAAATTCACAGCACTGCCACCAGGTATCTATGTGAGTGCAAAAAAAAATCTTTTACAGGAAAGGCCAAAGGCTAAATACCTGCTGCATAAATACTTTGAAAGTCAGGCTCTGCAGTGGTGAGTGGTTATGGGGATATCTACAGTCTCTCAAACAGACAAGAGCCTACTTTTTTCATTCTCTGGGCTTCCCAGGCATGGATCACTCCAGGCTGAAATCTTGCAGCCATTGCCAGTGCTTTGATGAACCTGGGGCCGTGGGCCCTGCAGTGAGGACCAGCATTACAGTAATGGGATTATTTGGCTTCAGCTGCCCAGGCTGCAGCAGAGTCTCACCATATCCAGTTGCAAACACTTAATAGACTCATCATAAACATCACCTGTTGCCTCACTCTCCCAGAAATAAAAGAATATAATGATAAGATTAATCTTTCACCCCTCACAGCTGGTTTAACATATTTTTGCTCCTTACAAAATCATTTTTATGTCTTTTTTTTTCTCTAAAAATTATTATTATATTTTTTCAAAGAATGAAGTCACTCTACAAGAGAAAGAGTGCTGTGGAGAGAAGGCAGAGCAGCAGTTTAGGAAGCTTATGAGTTTTCCACATGACCATTCTTTTCCTGGCTGTGAGTGCAAGGAAGCAAGTGAGCTCCACGTGATTAATAAAATAGGAAATTTACATAACATCTGTCTCTCTATATGCTATGATGCATTAAAAACGGTAACTCATCTGATTCTTACCTGGTACTGATTCACCTGATTTTTACCAGGTACTACTAAGATGAAGTGACAGCTTTCCTTCTTTTGAGCAGTTAAAAGAAGTCCTTCAGTAAATACAGTCTATTTAGTTCACTGGTTTTTAATTTCCTAAATCATCCAAACCCCAGTAACATGGCAATACATAGCAGCCAATGTTTTCGTGCTTGTGTTTTTGCTGATTTGGTAGATACGGAAGGGAGTCTCTCTGTATTTTTGAAACAGCAGCAGGAACTGAAAACTTCACTGAGGCCCTTGTGTCAGCAGCTAACAGACACAACATAACCTGAAGCTGAGGCCCCATATTCTTTTATTTCTAGACCTGTTGCAAAAGTCATTTATGCTATTACAGAGAGCCTGAAAGACAACTATGACGTTAGTGGAGACCTGTGGTTACTTATAAATGTTGTCTACAGATGTGCATAGGTGGTCTGCAGATTTTGTCATCCCTTTCTTGGCATCTCAGTCTTTTCTCCTTTTGGGAGAGAACTGGCAGACCCCAAAAAATGCTATTTCATTTTTTAACAATTGAACTAATTTATCTTTTGTCCTGACAGGACAAAAATCCTGGTGATATATGGCAAAGTCATGGGGATAATATACCTGGCTATAGATGGTTGTGTAGAAGGGTTTTAAGTCCAGAGGAAGTGAGAACAGAAAAACAAGCTAACAGAAGATAATCCCAAACTAAATGGAAAAAATTAATGGAAGTTGCAAGGAGAGAAAGAAAGGAAAAAGTCAAAAAGTGAAGAAATTAAACATAAGAATATCCATCTGTTTTAATTTAGGGATGCTATACTGCTGCTCTAAAGGACTGAGCTTGTTCTCAGCCCTGCAGGACTGGTGCATTTCCCTGCCAGCTTGGGATAGGTGAGCAGAAGGGCTGTGGGCAGTGTGGGTTGGGGGTTCACCTCCAGCCTCTGCCAGATCCAGAAATGAGTAGGAAGTATTCTCCAAAATGCAGGTCTGAAATGTATTGCTTGAAACAAGACCAGAAACACTCTATTTCCTACTCTATTTGTGATTTAACCTATCTCCTGCTTCTAAAGCAACAGGCAAATTGCATGTAATACCCTCAGCCTAATGCTAATTCAAAATTAAACACTGTCCAGCCCACAGTTCTGCCAGAGAAATTTAACATGTATTTTGAAGGTGGAAGAGAACACACAGCTTATGTTGATTAGAAAAACATACGGGAATTTGTGTCTATGAGGGGATCAACAAACCAAATCCTACAGGAGTGGGAAAGTAAGCAGGGCATAATCAAACCGTGCATAGTTTTGTGTTTGAGAAATATACAGTCCAATAACCAACATGATATTTGACTGTTCTTGTGCCAAAGATCCATACTTAATCCTCACTTACTCAGGAAGAAAGGGATTTTTGAAAGAGGAAAGAGTCCAATTATTTTTCAAACCAGAAAATAAAGAGAACCTAAACACTTTGAAACTAATCTAGAAAATGGATCACCTCTCATGGATTCCAACTGCATGTCCTGGTGACAGAGATGTACCTTCCTGGTCATAACAGCCACATACACAAGATGGTAGAGGAGATCTCAAAACTCAGATTCATAGAATACAGGAATATGGTATTTCATATCTTCCATATGGATATAAAGTTGGTTTACAACTTTAAAAGAATTTTTGTGTCTCAAACAATGTAGTGATAGATGAGAGGGGTGAAGAGTATAATTAATAACAAGTAGGATATGTAAAAAGACAACTTCCCTGTGCCAGAGCAGCATTGAGTTTCCACCTGGTCCCTTTTGGGCTAAGCTGTTTGATCAGCTTCCCTCAGTCTCTGTGGATGTCCTTATACCACTTTAATTGAAGGACCCCTGTTCTCTTTTTATTTTTGCTCTATGAAAAATGCATTGGAGATGTCGTATAATGAACTTTGATATGGTGAAATGATAATAATGTCCTAATTATATATAAAAATGTAATTACACTTGCTACTATTATAGAAAACTCCCTTTATAATGAAGTGTTATGTTAGAAAAAAAGATTTCATTATAGCCGGATTCCTTTTCTTGTTAATTTGGCCTGTGATTCATCGCTTTAATATTAAAAAAATTCTAAGTTACTTTTGATGTTTCTCATTTATGGTTCATTTCTCTGCTCTGGCACCTTAAGATGCCAAAAATTACAAACTTATTTAAGATGTACTTAAAAATGCACTAGTTCTTTAAAAGGAAAATTGGAAAAAAAAGGAATAAGGTTACTTCTTCTGGTGAGAATATTTTAGAACATGGAACCAGGTTAAATACCATGGCCATGTTCTCACTGACCAATTGCCTTGTTATTAAAACTTTCTTTCTCAGCATATTATTAAAGGTCATATCAAATAGTGAATGTTGCTAAGGAAAGGAAGAATAGTATTAAAATAGATCATTTGGAATGATCAGTTAATTGAAAGAAGCATTCAGTCACTTCTGAAACTTGCAATCAAGTGATTTTTTAATAAAAGCTAAAAAAACCAAAAAGAAAATGAAACAGAGAGAATTAACATAATGTGATCTCAGGCCTACTATAGCAAGATTGATAATGGGTTCAGAATATTTTCCCTCTTGTATCATGAAAAGAGTACTCCATGTGTTTTTGCGTGCCAGCAAGTTTCCCACTACATAATGAGGTAGCTTGCAACCAATCAGTTGGTGAAAAGCCAGAGGGGAGACGTGTCAGTAAGGCAGCAACTTGCTCATGATTGGAAAAGAGAGCAGTCATTTTCTAGAGCAGGAAACAGCATTTCTCAAACCAGAACAACGTGACCTTGAGGTGATAGAATAACCAATTACACTAAACTACATAGCCACTGTAAACAAAAATCTCCTAGGATTTTTAAAATATTTTAACTGTAAGTGATTTTTAATAAAGTTTACATCCTGGCATTTATCAGCTTTCCAAGAGCTTTCCTTTCCTTTTTCATGGAAGACTCCTGATCCTGTCCACTTGCTGTTTCCTCCTCTTTGTGGATGAAAGGTGGCTTCACTAGAGGAAGATGTTCCTCACTAGCCAGCAGCTCTCAGGGCTCCAGCCCTTGCTGCAGTGGGTAATGGTTCTACCTTGTTATAGAAGTATGAGGAAGAGATCCATGCACCTGAAAGCTGCTCTGTATAGACACCTAATGGAAGATTTCTTTTTCCTAAAGCCTTGCCTTATTTCTGTCTTTAGGCCATTACTGCTGTAACACCACTGATGTATTCTGTATGATGTTTATACTGCATCACGACCTCCACTCTTGCTCCCTTGACAAAAACCTGTGTGGAAATGGCTTCTGCTCTCTTTACATCCATATACTTCTCCTGGGCAGCAAATTGAGGCTGAAAGACTCTGAAGGTCTGCTTCCTTATGGGTGCAGTAGTGTCTGGCATGTTTTCCTCACATTAAACTCTTGCAAAGCTACACAAGGTAAGTCTCATTCCTGTAAAGGTTCTTACACAGAACATTTATGTACCAACAATTTTAGTCCACATAAATTCCTTGCTTCATTTTGCTTACTTAAATAAAGAAGAGATCCAAGAACTATTACTGATTAACAAATATGGAAAAAAGTTAATTTGAACATAAATCTTCTAACTTAATTGAGACTGTAACTTTCCATCCACATGGTTTTATCCGCATTGGTCAGGAGAAATTTTGTCCTCCTTAAATGGTAGGTACCTCTTCCAGAGCACCCTTACAAAACACCCTCCCAATGCGTTCTTAGAGCAGCATTACACTCTTAGTGATTAATTTCTTCAGCCAGCAAATCAGATTTTCATCTCACTGTACATTTTAGCTTATACAATTCAGTCCATGGGAATAATTTAAATGAGGCCCTAAACCTCGGAGGCTGAGAGAGGAAGAGAGGAAGGGACCAAGACCATAAGAATGAATCAGCAGTAGGATCAGGACACAGGCAGATTAGCAACAGGTTGAGCTGTACTTCCAGCTATGGTAGTGGAACAGCTCAGTCCTTTTCCATTTAAAATCCCCTCAGCCTATTAGTCAACCTATTTGAAAAATCAACACAATTGTCTAATAGCATGTCTAATAGCATAAATTCTGAGCATATTCTTGGTCTTGGAGATGGCGAGTCCAGATAATTAAAGAAAAATGAGATCAAATTAAGAGGCGGCACTGAATAGATGCATTCCTAACATACTGCATTCTCTACCAATAGTCTCTCTTCAGAGAGAAACAAAAGTAATAAAATCAGCAGGGATGTGAGGAAGGGCAGGATAGAGACTTTTAAAATGGAGCAGCCACTATAGACCCCAACAGGTCAGGAAGTGTCGGCATGGAGATGCAATCTCATGCACTGCTGCCACAATGCAGAATTCCCACCAGTTTTTTTCTCCTCTGTCAAAGAAGCGCTCACATGAATAACAGGAGATGAAGCAAAATTTGTTTTGTAGAGGAAAACTAGTTACAATTTTAATCACAGAAGAAGTTTGAATTAATAAAAAGGCATATTTTACTCTGTTCCCTTTTCAGCCTTTTGCAAAGAGTGTGTTGGGATTCCTCTGATGTTTTGGTAGAGATTTTTGGAGTGTTGTTTCTGATCATACTAAAGCAATTGGAAAATGAAGGCTTTCTGCTTGGTTAAGAACACAGGGAAACATTTTAACAACTGTCTAGTTCAGACTTAATTATGGTGCAGTCTATGGAATTTCTGATTCCAAACAGATATTCAGTGCTGGCTAGAGTCCTGCCTGCCAGCTGTGCTTTCTCCCAGACCCTTGTAGCATCTACCCCAACATATTGTCTACTGGCTGCACTGGTGCAGTCCTGGAAGGGCTACAGAGCTCAATGGCCATTAAAACTCATTTACTGACAGCACTTCTCTGGCATTCAGGCATGTTAATGTTGGCATAACAGGCAAGCATTTCTTCTGTTAGCAAAGCCTCACACAGCAGAGCAATCACAGCCATTTTTGACAGAAAGCACACCTTTGAAGGCTTTAAGATCCTTGCAGCCTTTAAAAATTTCATTCTAAGCTAGCCAGTTGCAAGATATTTCAAAAGCTTAAGTTTCCAGTGATCAAAGGCACTCCTGAATCACACTATTATGTTCTCCTCCTTAAATTCTGTCTGCTTGGCAGTGTTGCTGAGGAATTCGGCAATTTATTGCTCCTACTCGTGCAGCATATTGAAACATGCAAACTGCATGCACAGAGCTCCTCCACAGTGTCACATATTCTGTTGACAACTCAAGATGTGACAACACACAGCAATATTTTGAGAAAACCAGATTGCTGTTTATCCCACCACTTAATTTAGAAAGCAGAAAGGTGATCAATGCTTAGTAATACCATTGTAGGCAAGAAAAACATGTAGGTGCCACTTTGTAGTCATATATCTTGAAAGTAACATCTATTTGAAAATAAAATTGGGGACGAAATTTTCAGTCTCTGACTTGAAAATTTCTTGCCATTTTTTCCTTTGCTTTCCTGTTTGCAAAGGCAGGATGTATCCAGACAGCTCTGTGCAGGTGCCAGGTGGTTCACCATAAATGGTGATTGGCCATGCAGCTCCTCACCTGTGTTTTATCCATCTGGATTTATTAGCATAAAACCATTCCGTTCTAAACTATTTTATCTCTCTGTTTGAACAACATAGCTGAACATTACTAAATGTTCAAATTGTCCATGGAACCTACAGGATTATTTATCCTTGCCATTATGACAAACACGACTTCTCTTCTTGCCAGGAAGGGACAAAGAGGTTGGGATAAAAATTAGGTATATTGCAACCTACTAATGGGCTTTAATTCCTATCTGTTGACTCAAGTTTGACGAGAAAGGACAGGAAGACAACAGCTGTTCCCACAAAGAAAATGAGCTCTAGGAAAGAGACCAGTTAACTCCCTTTCTTACAAGTGACCTACTGTTACCTGATTTTATTCTCTTGTAGTCTAAACCCTGATCTTGGCTTTTAAATACCTGTTTTTTGCAGAGTAAAAAAAAAAAATCGAACTACAAATATTAGCACCTTTGGCCACCTCCAAAAGATTTGAATCAAACTCCCCATATTCTGCATGCAAAATTAACATGCAAGCAAATATATAAGAATTACTATTCTCATCTGCCAGTATCTTCAAGTTTTGCAGATACCTACATAGTGCAAATACACATCTGGTTCTGGTTTTACATGCATCTGTTCATGTGAAGTTTTGACATTTTTTTATCTTATATGAAATCACAGGGAATATGCACCATTTTTAGAAGTACCAGTAATCTCCACTAAGCAAAACTGAGAAAGAGACATCTTAGACACCCCAGCAAGCCAATGCTCTAGCATTTCAAGTTTATTCCAAAACTAGCAAGCAAGATAAAGAGATTTTTAAGCTGCAGAAGAAATTATACTCTCTAGCAAAAATGTCTGATCAAACAACTGATATATTGTAAAACAAGTTTTTGTCTAAGCAACAAAAAAACCCAACTTCAGTAAAAGCTCATATTGCTTTTCCTTTGCATAAAAAGTGCAGGAGTTTTGTGCAGCAGATGCAATTGCATTTTTGGGGCAGAAGGAAGTGTAATATTTGCCTCAGTGTGGCAATGGCAGCTGCACAAGGGAGTCCAGATAATTTTGTATATCCTGGAAAATCTGAATGTTATGAATGCATAAAGACAACCAAAAAAATGGGAAGCCATAAGCAGAAGCTCGGCAGTGCAGCAGAGAAAGACACACACACTCCTGGCACTTCCAACTAAAGCTTTGTGCTCAGTGCTGGAAGGCCAGAAGGCATTTTCACTGGCTGTGACACAGAGGAAGTACACCATAGCAACACTAGTGAATATAATGTAATTTTAAGTTTCTCAAGGTTAAGTTCCTCATAGATAATCACTGGCTTTATGGAAAATTCTACCATATCTCACTCAGAATTATTAAGACTGTTAATGAAGTGAAGCTCAGCTTGATTAATGCAGCAAAATATTTAGTGAAGTTTGCAAAGAAGTCATAGCTAAGCAGTGACCCTCTAAGAGCTAGGAAGATTGTGCAAATAAGAAACATAATTTCAAAATTTAAAAAAAATTACATATTTGGGGGAGAAAAACATCTTGACTCAAAACTAGGGAATGAATGGGAAGGTTCTTCTAATGTTGCGTCTTGAAGAGAAGCAATAGCACCAATCACCAGGATATGTACTACAAACACAGGAGCTCCTGCATTGCATCCTAAACTGCAATGCCACAGCAGGACAAACTGCTGCTGATAGCAAACCAAGATGCCCACAAAATCTGCATAGGAGCTTTGCTGAATTTTGAGGGGTTATTAATTTTTAATGGGTTATTCAATTTCAAATATTTCAGTTGAAGAGTCTTCATTTGAAAATGCTGCTTTTACATCCATGATGAAGGTGGGAATTGTGGAGGGTGTCAAACACGTACTAATACATTTTTAGAGAGTATTGACTGAGAATCCCTGTTGCAAGTAATCTCATGTAGATTTTCTTTGTTGCAAATAAAACTATTGATACACGACCCTTAATAAACTGGAATTTCAATTATTCTTAGCCACAGAAATGTCACAAAAGGCAGACATTCTGTCCCAGGAGCTGTACAAGCTGCAGACTGAGTCAGTATACAGCAAGCAGCAATATTTAGCTAAAGCACCGATCCTGCAATTTTTAAAATTCTCTTGATTTTGTGTACTGCCAAAAACTTCTTATTCAGAATTATGGCAGCTTGAATCCCAGTCTCTGGAGAATATCTGCAAGACATTTCAGTGTCTGATTCTTCAAGTAGCTCATTAGGGTGATGAAAAGCCACATGATGAAGGGGCAGTGCCATCCATGAAGAGCTAGGGGTTCCTGTTGTCTTGAATTATTAACAAGTCAATATTTAGTGGACTGTTCTTGCCTGCCTGCCTACAGCAGGTGGTACCCTACTGCCTTTCACTTGGAAAGCATCTGCTTGCTCTGAGCCTCCCCAGAGCTTGCTACAGTCATTTGTTCGATTTAAGACAGACACTGTCATTATTCCGTGCAGCACTTCACAGAAATATTTCCTACTAAATGCTTGAACCATCTGAGCAGCACTAGGCAGGCTGCAGGCTTCATTAATAATGCATCCCTGCTTATCAATAGATTTAGACAACTGGTATTTAGAAGCTTCTTCAGAAGGAGTGGATTTTTTTCACACCAGTTAGCTTCATTCTGTCAGTTCCTTGATGTAGACATTACATCCAACTGAGTTCTGAAAGGCAGAGGTGCTAAAATTGTATTTGAGCTGCTCCCTTGCTTTGGAGATCCATTTGACTGATGTAACTCTTCAGATCAACTCCTCTGTTATTTTATTCTTTGCTGGTTTCAGGGTTTAGGGGGAGGAGTGAAGGGCAAGGCTACATTTACATTAAAATGGAAATTTACCTTTATCTTACTTAAAATACACAGAAACATTGGCTTCACATTCTCTAGTTTCAACTAGAGCTTCTCTGGACTCAGGTCACAAGTGAGGGGGGAAGATTCAGTATTAGATTTGCTGAGGAGTGTCAAGCACTTTTGGCAAAGCCTTCAGGATGCTGAATACAGATTAAAAACCATTGAAGTGCTGACTGGATCAAAAGCAATGTGAAGAAAGTACTTCATTTTGGGAAAGGAAGGAATTTAACATAGAGAAAGGGAAAACAAATGTACTACTCCATTTTGGAAATAAAATAAAAAGAAAGCATCTCTGAATAGCTGTGTCATGATTATAGAGAAGAAGTGCTGAGATCCATTTTGATACTCCTATTAAGCCTTCTGTCTGGATCAGATTTCCTTTCCATCACCCCCTTGCTGAAGCCCACAACCTTCAGACAGATTTCAGCAATTTTCTTGTTTGCTGGACTGGTTCTATTTGATATTCAGGAACTTGGTTATTTTTGGTTTAGTTTCAGTTTTTAAAAAGAATGCAAACAAATGGTTAGAAATATGCACAGATCTCCCAGATATTATCATATTTATTTATGATTTATTGAAATCTCTTTCAGCTTTGTTACTGCCATTCCTGCAAGTGAAAGAGCTGCTGTTTCCTGCAGTTCCTTCCTATTTGTCCCTAGAGATGCTAATTTATAGCTGATGTGCACTATCCACTCAGCAAGTTCATATTTTTTGGTAGACTTGGAATGCTCCAGTGCTTTCACATCCCCTTTGACTCTGACTTATATGGGGAAACTGTCTACACAGCTTGCTTGTTTGATTTCTTTCTTTCTGTATTTGATTGATATAATTCCTTGATTCTTAATTATAGGAAATAATCAAAGTTTGGGTTTTTTTTTTCTTCAATTGCAGGAATTAATTGAAAGAGATATCAGCAGAAAGTATGAAAATATTGAGGTATAATAGCAATGGACAAAATTTGCTATCAGGCTAATTGAAGTTTGCTTTTGCTACAGTTTGGTTTCAATGTAGAATTGCTGGTTGCTGCTCCAAGGACAGAATTAAGATTCAGCAATAAAGCCAGAATTAAAAAAAATAAATAGTTTGTTCTGAGAATTTTATGCAACTATAAGAGAAATGAAATAATTTTGATCACAACTCTTCTAACTCCATTGAGTTCCACAGTGGGTGAGGCTTTTCATAATGACACTCATTACAGGGGATTGAACTGAAAGGACCTCTCTGGAAGTAGTTTGCATCCAACCCCTGTCCACTGCAACTAGGTCACACATGATTTCTCCAAAGATGTAAGAGCATATTTCAGAAGGATGACTTTCGGATCAAAAGGCAGTTCAATCTCTTTGCCTTTAATTCCACAGCCTAGCTAAGAGGTGCCAGTGGTAACTAATTCACAGCTCTGTCCACCAGTACTATTTAACTGTTTTAAAAACTTCCTTATTAAATTAGGAATGATTACTTATAGCAGACATACTGTAAGGTACAGAGGCAATGTATTAATCAGTTTTTTATGTTTTGTTTTCTCTTTTAAAGGATAAATTCCCTGATGCCATCATTAGGAGCCTACAAGAAAGATAGAGAGGGACTATTCACAAGAGCAGGTAGTGGCAGGATAAGGGACATGCGCTTCACTGAAAGGGTGTAGGTTTAGATTAAATACTAGGAAGAAATTCTGTACTGTGAGGGTGGTGAGGCACTGAAACAGGCTACCCAGAGAAAATGTGGATGCCCAGTCCTGGAAGTGTTCAAAACCAGGCTGGATGGGGCTCAGATCAAGTCAAAGATGTCCCTGCCCATGGCAGGGTGGGTGGGATGATCTCTAAGGTGTGCTCCAACCTAAACCATTCTGTGATTTGATGATATCCCTCTACACGGTAAAATTCATTAGCCATGAACAAAGTTAATTAATTAACAAATTTTTCTTCCCCATCTGTATATAATCTTGATCTATAACTCGCTGTCTTTAGTGGCCAGAAAAGGGCAGTAGATGAAAGGAATGTGCAAAAGCAATGAAGGAGCAAAGAAGCAAAAGCAGCAGCCCTTCCTGAAGCTGAAGCAGTAGAGCAGCACAGAGCTTCATACTTTGGCTTGGAGGTGGACAACACCTTCTAATTCAGCCTGTTCTTCTCCAAACAGTGTGATTCCCCTGTACCATCACAGGAAATTATTTCACCCTCAAGCTAATCTGATTTTTTGCCTGACACCCAATCAGAATTTAAAGGGAAAGAAAAGAAAAAAAAAATGAAACCACTAGAACTGGCTTAATAATTTTTAGAGAGATTTTAAATGATACTCACTTTATCAAGCTGATGAAAATGACAGTAGTGTCAGGGGGTAACAGGTTGCTAATAAATACAATAGTTTAGGAAAGTGCTATTCTTGTCATGGAAAAATATATTCTGAGAAAAATAATACCACTGTAATTCATTTTTGAGAGCTATAGAGACATCCTAGTGAGGAATGCAGTTATTAAAGGCAAAAGTACACAGTATGTTGTAATGAAATGGTTGTGCTACACACTTCATTAAATGTTTTGTGAGGCACCTGGGAAATTCCAGCTCTCCTCCCTCAGAAGGAAGTGTTTGACATGGTTGGATCACTATAGGAAGCACACAGAGCTAGGCTAAAACAAAAACCACACTGTCTGCCTTGGTGACTCCAGCCCAAAAGCAAAGCTGAATGTGAGTAAAGATTAACCAAGGGGCTGCAGGAATTTTCATTTCTTTTTCCAGGGTAGAAATTATGGTTCCAGGACTCATTGAGAAAGACCTGAACACTCCCAGTGTTCAAACAGAAGCTGATGTGAGCAAAGCTGAAGTTTGCTGTGCGCGACAGCGCTGGGGAAAATCCGACAGACTGTGCTGTGCACGTGTCCATTGGAAGAAAACACGCTTGTCATATGAGAGACTGAAAGGCTTAAAAATTCAGAGAGCACAGTAGGGAGTCTTCCAGGAAGATTCAAAGGACTGATATGTTTTGAATGTGTTGAGTGTTTGATTTACAATATTTAAGAGTAGAAAATAAAGGGGAAAAAAACCCAGTCAAATTTTATATGGATCTCAGAGAAACAGGAGCTCAGGAAGGATGGATGTGCTGGAATATTTTTGATATTTGCATGATCATTTCAGAAGCTCATCCTTTTTATAAAAAAAAACAAACCCAAAACACCAAAACACCCAAACAAAACAAAGGAAGACAAACCCTTAATCCTGTACTTTAACATCATGAGCAGCATTGCTGAAATGATGCTGTTTACAAAGCATGTTTTGTAGTTCCAATTCACTTCAATCCACTATTCTTTCATACATGCAGAAAGAGCACATTACAGACAAGAATCAGGGCAGAAGAAACTGTACTTAAACAACAGAAGCCGGGGAGCTGCTGAAGTGCTGCTCCTTCCTTAAGAATATTTGCAATCATGCTGGAAACTTGAGGACACACCCAGCAGAGTGAATAAGAGCAAGATGAAGATCTTTTGCAAAATGCTATAGAAATACTATACAATATCAATAGTGGTAGTTTCTCTTTTTGCTCATGGTTTATCAAAGCTTGCTGTCCACTAAACTGTTTTCCCTTGACTAGGATTTACAATATCATTTGAAAACTCTTAAGAGAAAATAAAGGATAAAATTTTATCCTTTTATCCACTTTCAGTGGCAAAGAAGCTCTTATTACTGTCTTAGAGCAATCACAATAACAATTAATTCTGCCTGAACCCACAGATTCATTTTGAGAGAGCCGCTATGGGTATGAAGTCTGGGTGTGTCACCTGGCACACATGTAAAACAGTATTTCAGTCTCAAATTCTCTCCTTGAAACAGCAAGGCCACATGCAAGTCCTGTGCAGCCTAACTCTGAATGGCAAGCCAAAGGGCTTGTGTTCAGATTTGTTTATTGATACTCTAGCAAATAAAACATGCCCCCTGAAGAGGTTCTTCCAAAATATTTGGTGGTGCAGATTCTGGCAAAGGAAGAAAGCATGAGGAAGTATTGGAACACTTTAACACTTCTCAATTCCAAGGAATGTGCTCTCAGGTGTGTGAGATGTTGCTTAAAGCCACCATCACATCTCTCTATTAAGTTAGCATGCTCCTTGGAAAAGACATAGGATGAGCATTTTTCTCCTTGTTCAATTTTTGTTTGCAAAGTGGAAGAGGTCTGCAGGGAACTAAAATAAAATTAATAGTAAAGTCTGGTTTAACACAGTTTTTGGACATTCTTGTTTCAGTTCTGTATCTTTTAACCTCCAGGACATAATACTTCCTCCTAATCAATCCCCTTGTGCATTCATTTTGGGTTCTCTTCTTACTTTTAACACACAGCTTAGGATGACTCTCATTCCAGGGAGAGCTATACTCTTTTCTAATAATATCATCTTGGTTGCTGCTAAAACTTCTTTTGATTCACAGTTATTAAATGCCTCCCCCCCACTATTCAAATATGTAAGCTTCCCAGCTCTTACTAAATAGCCTCAGCTTTTCAGTTTGCTTTTCTAAAGCCCCAGAACCGTGGCTTTATCTTTCACATTTATCAGAGAGAAGTTTGGACAAAATGGAACCTGGTCTAAGTATAGTTTTTGTGTCTCTGTAGGTCTTGCTGTTCAGTGAAACTCTGCATAACACATGATTATTTTTTGTTAGTTCACTGATCATTTGTTTAAAAAATCTACCTTAGTTTACTTCAGAGAAAATCCAAGACCTGACTTGAGTGGAAAATGAATTTGGGAAAAGAAGTTAAAGTATTCATTTGTATGGTTTTTCAATGGACATTTTTTGTTCTTTGGGTAAGTTCAAGGCTTCCGTGATCACATAGATTCCACTACTGCTTCCTGCCCTTAATCCCCACCTCACAAAATGGATAATATCCAGTTCCAAGCCTTAGATATTTCTCAACGTGCTTGTTCCTGGTGGTTCCATTTTTCATTTCACTAACAGACAATGCTACTACAGTTCCACTGGCCTCTGACTGTTTACATTTCACTTTAGGAAACTTAGATCAGAGAGGTGCAAAGGAACTCACCAAGGATACAGGGAGAATACATTATTCTTCTCTGTTTGTCCAGAAGTTTAAAGTGCCCTGACAGCAACTAAATGCAGTTAATACAAATATACTGCCTGGTGGTACAGTACATTCAGGAAGTAAAATCTCACCCAACTGCTTTGCTCCCACATCTGTCTCTAACCTTCTGCTCCTCACAGGAGAGATATCCTTCCCAGAAGTATCTTTTAACAGGATTAAGAAAATTATATGAATTAATTTCATGCTTAAGGGTTGAGTATTAAATGCAGCTGTAAAAGAAAATGAATGCAGCTTCAATTAAGCAACAGTAACATACTTTTGCTTAACGTTTTAAGTAAAAAGTCAAGATTTTAACCAGGCAAAGCTTCTTTCTGTGTAAAATCCACATTTTTTAACTGCTCAGATAAAAAGTGTCTGCAGTTCCATGAAACCTGAAAGCTCTCTGTGGTATTTACATCTTCTTTGCTCTTTTCCTAAAAGCATTTTTCCTGACATCCCTTACTGCTGGTGCCACTGAACACTCGCAGGCAAGAGGGCACAGTCTGGGCCTTCTTATGCCGAGATGTGAAAAATCAATTGAATCCTCATCAGATGGAATCACTGGTGCAGAAAGTGACCAAACACTGAAAGTTATTCTGTGATCCCAAAGTCTTGAAAGAGGATACTGCAAACACAGTCTACAAGCTAAAATATAGGGTGATTATATTTATAACTCTCTGCATGGCATTGTTATGCTGAGCCTCTCTCCTTCTACAGATATGCTGCTACTCATGGCTCAATTAATTTTCTCTCCAAATATTTCAATTCTTATAACATATATGTAATATGACATAGTATGACACACATTGATATATCACATCACATCATGATAGTGAAACATACAGGATATTTCCATTCCATTACCATTATGCATTAAAACAGGGTAGACTGACAGCAGAGTCTACATACTGTGATATAAACATGATATTTATTTCTGTTTCAAATCTGGGTGGTTCTAGGCTCTATGTCCTTATTTTACTAAATAAAATCTAATTATTATATGCTGCATATTGTATCTATAACATATAATTTAGTCGTGGGTATAAATAAATCCAACCTTACTCATCTTTCTTAATTTTTCCCCCCTGTCATTTTCTATATTTTCTGTTGATTTTCCCAGCATCTTCTCTAGCCAGTTCTTTGTTTCTCTCTTAAACTTCACATACTGTTTTATGCATCTGTGCTAGCATATAGCTGGACTGCAGGAAGGATTTTTTTTTGTGTGCTCTCTTTTTTTCTCAGCCCTATTATAACATACTCAGAATGATAAATTACGCTGGAAAACTTCTAGTACAGATATAAAGAAGTAATAGTGTCTATTCACAAAAGAATGTTAATCATAACCCTTTAATCATAATGCTAATCATACACATATTTGGAAAAACCCAAGCATTTTATTGTTGAGCACAGGAATAGATGTCAAAAGATACATGTTGTAGTCTTGGCTTTTTCACAGTCTTGTGGTCTCAAGGAAATGATCTGGTTTGGTTTACTTGTCAAAATACATTAATAATATTAGCCTTCTTGATTGGGTAATGCTTGATTCAGGTAACACTTGTAAATGTTTTGAAAACATAGCCTATGCCTGGCTAAAGAGGTGCAAATTATTATTAGCTGTCAATAATGTTTAATAGAAAAAAACTATGGCTGGACACTCATCAAATTGGTAAATTAGTAGAAAGAAGGAAAATTAAAAAAAATAAATAAAAAGGGGGAAACTACAGCTTTGGAAGAGCAAAAATCAAAGCCCAAATGTGATGCAAAAGAACAAACTTTTGCATGAAATCTGCACAGCTACTCCTCACCTGAAATGTGAAACCAGTGTAGACACACAGACTGATCAAAATTAAACCGTCTAGTTTTATGTATAAACTCTTTAAGTACACTGATGCTAATGCTGTGAGGTCAGTTAACTTTGATCTATATGACAAGAGTACTAGCTCCCTAATGTATTGGAAAAAATAAACTTTTCTCCCCGTGCTGCATGGAGTGTGCTCCTGACCAGAGCTGTAACTGAGCACACTCTAGCGGTGCCTGGCATGCCACAAACACAGCGCACACAAAAGTACAGGCAGGCAGAACAGATCCATCTGTGCAGTGTGACACAGAGCCTCGACTGTGGGCAGCTCTCCAAGAATTTCAGAACCCCTGGCCTAAAGACGGATATTTGAGATTTCTACTTTCTGTACCTCGCTTCTCATTGAGATTATATAATGGTTTAGAACATGGCTGGGGTAATTTATGGAAAAAAACCACATGTGACTAGATTAATCAGTTTGAGATCATAATTTATCTCTAATGGCCTTTCTTTGACATGAAGAAAACAAAAGAAAATTAAAGCTGATAGAGCTGTTCTAGTAATGTCAAAAGTTGGCATTCTTTATCACTCTTTAACTTAAAAGCAGTCCTTGTCAGAATAATGATAAAGGCATCATCAAAATTTTGCTTTTCATCTGTCTGACATATAAATCAATGATCCAAAAAACAAATCATTATATATGTATTTTTTTTAAAGTGAATATAAAGCAAGCCCGCTTGTCTACGTTCTTTATTAATCTGTTATACCATTTCTCTGAGCACTCACTCACAGCTGAAGCTGCTCCCCCCTCCCAGTTATAACACTGACCCCGTTTAGAGAGCACATCTCAAACAGAGGCATTGGAATCAGTGGCCTTTTCCAGGGTGTGAGCTGACATAATGGGCAGCTTTGCTTCCTCTGGGGAGCAAGCACGCTCTTTATCACTAGGACAAATGACCTGGAGGAGAGGTATCCAAGGCCAGCCACTCTATTTCCTTATAAATGCCAGATCAGATCATAACACATTACTGTGACTCACTGTGTTAATGACCAGGCACTTCCATTTGCAGGGAAAGCACGAGGGTGCATCCAGCTGAATCCAGGCTGTGGCTACCTCAGGGTACACTTTCCAAGCAGGAATGCTACTTTTAGAACTTCCCTTTCCCTTCCAGAACACATCTGTGAAATTCATAGTTACAAACAGACCAAAACATTGCCAATTTAACCACAACCAAACAAATGTTGTTGATAAAAAAGCTTTACCTTCCAGCACTGCTGACCCGCGAAGCAGCATAAATGACGTGTCTTTCACATCAGGGAAGGGGGGTTTTCAGCTCTCAAGGGGCTCCTCCAGGATCTTACACTTTGGATTTTTCTTCACTTTTTTATTTTTAGAGTGCACGTCCTTATTCCTCAGAGTGGACAAATGCCAGCAAACTGTACATCTTTTCACAGAAGTACAAGACTCAGCCTTGTCCCTCTATAATGTGAAAGTTGAGCAGGATTAGCTGAGCCTAAAAAGTAAAATAAACAAAACAAAATTATTTTCTAGCTTGAATTAATAAAAACAAAAATATAACTATTCCATATTTGGGGGAAACAAAAAAAAAGTCACAGCCTACTATGGGAACAATTACAGGTAAATTAAGAAATTTAAGAAGTAGAGAAGGAAAATAAAGGTTAGATGACAGAATATGGGATAGACAAGAGGAGAGAAGCAAAATTACAGGATTGGAAACAATAAAAAGAGGGAAAGTCTACAATAATAAAATGGAAATACTAGAAATAAAAATATAAATAAAAAGCATTTGTTAAATTTAACATAAGTCTGGGGGGGGGGGAAGGGAAATGTTTAACATCCACAGTGAATCAAAAATCTTCCTGAAAGAAAAAACCCAGTCAACCAATCAACCAAGAAAAACCTCCAAACAAACCAAAATAAATGTAGGAAATTAGAATGACAGTGCATGGAGGGAAGGAAAAATAAAAAAGGTATAAAACAAGGACATAGCCTTCGCATTGTTCCCCAATTCAGTTGTCCTGCAGTCACAGAGAGTCATATTATGGAATCCAAGATCAGAATTCGCTACCAAATATTCAGTTTATGTCAGGCCATGAACCACATAACAAGTGTTTAAATTTTAAAAATTTTAAATTTTAAAAAATGCTTACTGCAACAAAATGCAGTATCTGAGGCAGAGTGCAAAGTCGAATGTGTATCATAGGGTCCCTATGCTAATGCCTCTTTAAACTAAAAGAGGAATTTTAGTTTAGAATGCTCAGAAATTGTACTGCCGTGCTTTATGGGAAAGTTAGGAAAACATTTATTCCTGCTACATTTACTGATACTCACATGCCATCCACAGATATATCAAAGCAGAGGATACTGGAGACTTCAATTCAAGCTCCTTTGATAACACAACCCTTAGGATGCATAATTTTTCTGAGTGAAGGTATTCACGAAATTATATGCATTCCCCAGTGTATTCAAACACATCCTTAGAGGTATTTTCAAATACCTCATTGAGTGCTCATTTCTATTCAGATGGGGAGGGTGGAATTCCCTTTCCTTGTTATTCCCTTCCAGGTCTGAGAAATGTGAGAAATCTTTGAGCTCTCATTCTTACACTGGTTTTAGAAACTTGACTGAACTATTCTAAAAACAGTATTCAGGCTGAAGTACTTATTGACATGAAAAGCTGCTGGCAATGGACCATGCAGATTGTCTGTCTCTTTCCTCTGCCAAGATCCCTGCTTACTGTGCTTTTATCTGTGTTTATCCTCTAAACTAAACTCAGAGTTGGCAGCACTTGGATGTCTGTGTCAGAAGGATTAAGAAGTTTGAGTGTTACATATATAGATGCACTCAGACATATACAAAAATATACAGCTGTATGGGCTCCTTGGTTCTGCAAACAAAACTTGGGTTCAGGCAAAAATGTATTTCTTTTTCTATACAATATCAACCACGTGCCTGGTTTTGAGCAACACGATTACTCTTCCCCCAGAGCCACCAGGAAATGGATTCAGTAACACCGTCTGCAGAGAACAGAATAGAGATCAGTCCTTGTTAAGTTTATATCTGATAAGAGTGTCATGTTAGAGAAAATGCACAAGCATAAATTCTCCAGATAGTAGATTGCCATTATTAGCTTTTCCCCAAGCAACTCCCTGACACCTGTTTTCAGTTCCTTCAATTACATTAAAGAGTGAGACAGAAGCACACAGGTCAGAGTAGAATAAATATCTATAGGTTGGATCCTTCATCCCTGAAAAACCCCAAATAACTTATTCTTACTCTTACTCCCCTTAGCCTTGGTAAATGACCAAACTTTGCTAATTTTGAAGGGTTTTCTTTCACTCCAAATTTCTGCATCTGCTGTGCTTTCCTTGTTATATCTGTATAATGATTATCATTTCCCATCTTACAGCAGCATGCTAGATTTGATTGAGTATGATTCTGACATTTATATAGGTGATAATATTTTGCAGTAATTTCTTAGCTTAAAATTTTTATTAGAATTTTTTTTAAAGATGATTTTTTGAAGAGACAAGTGCTAGGCAAGTTCCTGGTTTTAACTTCAGAAACATTAATGTTGATAGCATTTACTAGAAATATAATAATTAGCTAAATTTTAAAAATAGAGTAGCTAAACAAGGATTTTTATCAAAAAAACCCCAAATTTCAAAGCTTGTTATATTTTAAATATCTGTTAATGATGCCAGTCTGTTTAAAAAAAAGTCTTCTTGGAAAGGATATTTATGCAGAGCCATTGTGATAAATAGGTAAGTGCTGGAATTTCTAATCCTAGAGACAATTTGCTGATGCAAACTGAGTACAAATGGGTTGCAATCACAGTTTTCCTCCTAGTTCTGTACATATTTGGAGCATGCAAAACTTCATACTGGCAATTTGCACATGTAAGACTGTACATAAAAACACATTGCCCAGAGTGAATCATGGCAGAAAATTAGACTTTCAAAGTTTCCTTTTCAGCAGTACCAGAGAGTGCCCTGAATTACATAGGCTGGACACCCATGATACTCAGCTGTATGTAAAAAAGTCAGTTTCTCAACTAATGAAACCATCTATCTTTTGTTCACTCTACAGGACGACATAAAGTTGATCCTTTGAATTAAACTTACATAAAGCAGGAGTCACAGTGGCTAAGCTGAGTGAGGCTAAGCATCCACATGAACCTATAGAAATGAATGTTTCATAGCTGTGGACAAAGATAATGGCATGCAAGGAATGCTGTTCCAGAAAATGATGTTGCCTTTCATCCTTAATAACCAAATAAAAAATGGGAAGTCAGTACTTGGGAGCTACTCCAGCAAGCAGATCTCCAGGAAACAAGGCTCCCCACAGACTCTTCCTTGATCTTAAAGCTTAACGTGAAACATTTATATGCACGTAGCACCTGGCCACAAGACGTGGGAAGGCACTTTTATCACAGTGGCTGTATTTCTTCCTTAAATAATAGATTTCCTCCTTTTTTTTTTCTTTCCTTTCTCTCTCCTGGAAATGGAATACATCCTCAGTAATATTTCTGTACCTTTTTTTTTCCCTAATATTTTAAGAACCATGCAATATTGAAAAACTTAACATCACACAACTTTAAAAACTATTAATACCTCCCAAACTGTCTGGGGCTGAATTTCATCCAAGCTTCTAAAAAACTATCCTGTTAAAATAAATAGAGCATTATTTCACTGAAGAAGTGGTTTTTGGTTGGTTTTTTTAACGTGTTAATTGAATGTTAATTTCCCACTTCATTTCCCTGTACATCCAAGTACATGGATGAACTGTGCACAGACTAAGTCCACCTGAAACTACACAAAAGTCAGTTAAATTGTACACAGAATTTTCCCAAAGGTACTCCAGAAGAGTTAAGAACAACAGTCTGTGAACCTTAAATTGCTGCTCCAAAACTAGTGCCAGCTTTGCAATGATTGACTCACATGTGTCTTAAGCAGGAGTCAAAGTATCAAACCTGTAAAACACATATATTATATGTGCCTCTACTTAATGTAGCTGCATGTCTGTTTTCTTCAAACTACTCTTGTTTTTATCTACATCTCTAATGTAGCTTGCAATCAGTTTATAGGTGCAAACCTCCACAATAACAACATAAAGCAACCTCAATGCTTCCGCTGAAACAAAGAGGAAAACACACCTGGAATCAATGCTTATTTGCCTCTGATTACACAAAAAAATCAAAATTTTCAAACTATTATTCATTAAGACCAATGTCTGTTGAGAACACAGGCAGAGAAAATAAAGCCCTTTTGTTTGTGCAAAACAATTCTTCAAATTTTTCTCAAACAAAAATGTTTCATTTTACTTCAGCTTTGTCCATATCCTGCATTTTGGCTGAGAGCAAACCAGAAAAACTCCAAACAAAACCTAAAACCCTACAAAAAGGACCCAAACCCAAAATACTCAAATGTGAAAATTGGGGCATTTGGTCATTTGAATTCCTGCTAGTGACTCTATTGCTACTGTGGCACAAAGCAATTTTTCCATGGTTTAAAAGTGAAAGAAAATACATTTCAAGAAAAACTGTGAAAGTTTTTCCCCTGATTACTTCTGTGGTCTGGGACATGCGGAGTTTTGACAAGAAATTTTAGCCCTAAACAGCTTCTTGTAACTGCATCTCAACTTTTGTCCCTTTTGCAATATTCCCTGGGACTTCAAAAATAAACATTAAAGAGATCACAACTACACAGGAGGAAAATCAGTTGTAGAGACTGCACACAACTCAAGCAGTAAGAAATGCAATTAGATCCAGAGAAAGCAAATGAGGAAATATTGGAAAATTTCACAGTCATTTTCACATCTCACTACATCTGAAATCTTTGCTGTAAAGCTTGAATTAGATTTGCATCACATAAGATTAGGGTTTGAAACAAGAAAAAAGCAGCAACTCTCTTCCTCTGCAACAGAAAAAGAACATGGAATACCTAAAAACATTTTGTACAGTTATTTCAACAGCACTCATTTCTCCAGATAATTTTTTTCTAGATTTGCATATGTGTGGGAAAATAATAAACATTCCTCTTCTCTGCCTTCCCCTGTATAATGTGCATTGTTTCCAGTTCCCATTTTGGAACCTGAGGCATGGAAAATATTCTGCGCAAGACACAAATACTGGGTTATGTGGTCCTCCCTGTGAAGTGTTGCTGTGTTCCTAAAGCTGATGTGTGGAGAAATGTAGAATCTCTGAATGGAGATTCAAAACAGCCCAGAATAATAAGCAGGAACCCCACTGCATTTTGTGGCAAATAAAGGGAAGTGAGCACAGTCCTAACCCGGATAGCGAGAGCTTGGCAACTAGAGCGTTCTTCAGGGACACAGGACACATTTAGTCAGACCACACCCCAGCTTTCCTGGGCAAATATCAGAACCACCAAGCAGCTGAAGCAGCATCTTCTACCCACTCTCATGTACTGTGCAGAGTCCACCATAAGAAATACAGAAAGCTGAGCACAGGAGCTGGGATGGGCAGAGAAACCCCAACTTCATACGTAGTGAGAATCCTTAAGGAGGCTGTAAAGATTTTAAATTTGAACAGAGGCAATCCAAAGAGCAGGAACCTCTGTGAAGAGTGGGTCCCTGATGAGAATTTACACTTGAAACCATCACTGCTAAAGTTTGCTTATTTTGTTTGCTAAATGCACTTATGAATATAGTTGCTTAGCATGAGGCTGTTTCCCATCCTCATTAAGGGCTTAGAGAAGAAATTAATAGCAAAGTCCTGCTCCAGCAGGACTCACTTACACGAGTCTAAAGGCTGGGACTTGATGCATCCTTTACAGGTGGAAACAACAAAGATTGCTTCATAGCAGTGTAAGTTCCTCAAAGGGGACTGAAGAGGAGGTGGCAATCCTACCCAGCCTTTGCACAGATCAGTCTGTTAACTATGAGGCACTGCAAGAGAAAGGCCAAGCTTATGGCCAAGCTCAGTCTGAATCTTGATACTACCTCAAACTTCCTATGTGACACCAGGCAAGCTGCCTATCAGTCTCCATTATGCAGCTATTAAGTGGGAATTCAGGGCCCGTCCATGCTTCCTCACCATCAGCCAGGTCTATTCATTGCAGACACTGGGCAGCAAAAGCCTTCTATCATTCATAGGCTGAGGCCAGGTGGGACGAGGACACCTTCTTGTCTGACCTTCTGCGTACCTGGGGCTGTTCCGTGGATGGGTAATACTCACTGGGGAGCTGATCACAAATGGGGTGTTCTCCAGGTGTTCTTTCAAAAGAGAAATAATAATATTAACTCAAACACAGTCATCACCTTCCCATGTCCATCTAACATGCTGGGCCTATTTAGGATTTGGATGCAAATTTTGTTGTTCTTACAAAGCCAGCAAACTTCTCTGTGTTTCTTCTTTATTTGAAAGTTGTTTCAGAAGAGGATTTTTTAAAATGAAAGTTTCTGAAACAGTTCATAAATGTAAGGGTATTTCAAAGGCAAAAAGTACTTGAACATCCCAGATCCTGAACTGATAATGGTGTGTACTAATGCACTCAGAACTCATGAAATTGTTTCTAAATTAAGTGTGATACAGCTTTAAGAGAACACAAATTCTGGAAATCTGTTAGACTGCTGTTCTAGATGCATAAAACCATAAAAATCAGAGCTCTTTAGATTAATTTACCTCACTCATCAATGTCGAAATATAATAAGGCTTTTCCATGTAAAATACCCAGTGTGGAGATAAGTTGACCTAAACTGAAGTTTAACCAAATCACAATACTTAACCTTCATGCATTTTCAGAGAATGTCCTCAGTGGCATTATTTGCTTTCTGCAGATTTATAATGGAGTATTTAAATGGCACTCTATTTAGGAGGGGATCAAATAAAATTCAGCTTAATGAGAATAAATTTTGCTCCTCACTTCTGCTTTATTAAAAAAGAAAACTGCACAAATACTCAAGGTATTAGTAGAATTTTCATGTTTTATATTTTTGATTAAATGGAAGAAAATAGAAGAAAATAGTGGAAAAAAAATCCCTGCAACAAGAAATGTAACAGAAAGCATCAGATACATGCTATGACATCACCTGCTTAATCTACTCATGACTGTATTACACACTGCCATCATGTCAGCTCCCAGGATAACACCATTCATATTGCAAAGGCAGTGATTCATACTGTTTCTCAGACAAGCCTGTGTGTTTATCCTCAGGCCTTCCAATCCTTATTTAAGGAACTATGATCATCTGAATGTCAAAACTCAATATATCAGCTTCAATATATATGAAGGGAGTGAAATATAGAGGCTAGCAGCATGTGAGAGTTAAACAAGATGATCTGATCATCCCCTCTGGCCTTATTGTGACACCTAGCACTGAAGGGAAGGAGATGGAAGATGTGCTTTCTGTGTCCTTTTAATATGACCAAGCTGATTTAACTACAAAATTTGAGACAGAATCTAAGACAGTCCTCGACTATGCTTCCTTCTCACTCAAACAGCTCTGAAGGTGTCTGCTGTGAGAACTGCTTATAGGAAAAAATACATTGAAGAATGGATGTAAAGTTTTTCAGATCTGAAGAAAAAAATTTAACTTAAACACAGGCTGGAAAATAACTTGGCTTGCAGGGAAGGCCCTATTCAGGAAAATGCCCTATGGTCCAAGACTTAGAATGGACCCTGTTATGCAGGATGGGGTGAGAGAAACTGATACTGGAGCTAGAGGAAATATAATTAAAATGGCAAGTGCAGGGCAAGTGTGCTACCAGCTGGAGTAACAGCCTGACATCAGGAGCAGTCAGGAAGTAACAGGAAACTTGTAGGTTTGGGGGGATATCAGCTAATCTAATTTGATGCTGGAGAGGGCTGAGCTGAGAAGATAGCAACCCAGGGAGAGCTGAACAAAAAGTGAGCTAGGAAACCAGAGAGAGTGCTGAGGTAGCTACAAATGATAAAGAGAAATGAGAAGTACTCAGGGAAGAATACTGGGACAAAATACAGTTGTAGGGAAGAGGATGAGATGGAAGGCTGAAACAGGGAAAGGAGTAGTCAGACAGAAAGGTTCAGTGTTTGAGGATCCAGTCCACCAGCAAAGACTTCCTTCCCAGAAACTTGGATGGGAAAATTTCTCCACACCTGGCAAGAGGTTGGGGCATCCACAGGATGCACATCCTTTCTTCCTTTCTACTGACAGGCAGCATAAAAATAACTCCCAGCTACTGCTGTCAGTGACACTGTTAGCTCAAGTAGCAGATGGCTGTCAGATGCATCCAGAGATTGCCATCTTGCTGATGACCCCTGTGGGGGTGTTATGATTCCACAAAATCTAGTTCAATGTTTTCACTTTGCTTTTCTAAAAACCTAGGGAATTACACGAAGTATTAAAAACAATATTATGCTTGCAAGTAAAGAATGTATTAAGATAAGCAGTATCAAGATTAAAAATGCCTGCTCTTTTTTTCATGTGCCCTCTTCGATGCATGCTTCATGTGATGCACATTGCTTTACAGGGGTAACAAATGCTCCTGTCCTTATAATTTTGTTTCATTTCTTTTTCTGTTTTTTTTTCTGCTGTTTTTTTGTTTTGTTTTGTTTTGTTTAATAATGCAGAATGGGTGACAAAACAGGACATCACTATAGCAAAAATAAAAAAGTATATTCAAGACAGTTGAATGCTGCCTAAAAAATGAGATTCCGTATCTGCTTCTGTACGTAACACAAGACAGAACTAAGCAGAAACATTAACTAACCTGATGACCACAAACTCTCCAAGTTCTTACACAACCCATGTGAAACATCTGGCCAGGTTTGCTGAGTACTCACACTTTCAGCCAAAGTTTAATTTATTATAGTAGTTTTCTGAATATCTAATAGAGCATAAAAATGCACAATGCTTTGAAAAGTTTTTTCAAGGCATCTCATTATGATCACCAGAATTAACAGCTGTTTGATAATTTTGACAGTGTCTCACAACACTGTCCATGTTGCCCAGTAACACTGCTTGATTTTTGTATGGATATTGTGAAGTATTATAAAAGTGTCTGCAATAAATTACTAATTCACACAGCATCACAGAGTATGAATCTCATATTTCATATTTTTCAATGAAGATTAAAAAAAGCATTGAAAGCTGACCATCCCTGGTGAAGACAAAAACACATTGGTGTGGCAAAAATAAACAGTGTGTGTTTGTATACACAGACACTGTAATTTCTAATTTTGTACAAAGGAGAAAACATGGGATGCACAGACAATGTTAAATTCAACAACCATGCTTGATTTTTCAGTTTTAATATTTCTTTTGTAATACAGATTTTTGAATGTAACATGCTATAAACTCATCTACATAGTATTCAGAATTTATAGGAGAGACGAAGGCTCAAAATTTGAATCAAAGTGTAGCCCATTTTTCCTGCTTATGGCAGGGGGTATGGATTAGTCATCTTTAAAAATTGCTTCCAGCCCAAACAATTCTGTGATTCTGTACTAGTTTGGGAACTGTAACTTGACGTGTTACTTTAGAACAAATGGCAGCATAAAGATCTGTCAAAGATAAACTTAATTACATGATATTGACTAATTTTCTGGCACTGAGACAATCATAATTCATTCCAGTAAGAACAGAATCAAGCAAGTCCACTATTTCCACTTGTGTTTTTCAGGCATAGCGAACCCCATGGAAGATGTGGATTTTTGATGTTTTATCCATAGGAAGAAGCATGACCCCCAGACCATTACAATTCTAGATAAAACCAACCAAAACTGCATTTCTGGGAAAAATACCTCATGCACGGGTGCTTGTGTCAGACGTGCCTGGAGCCTGTGTGAGACCTTCGCTCCTCGGGTGTGTTTCGTGGGCAGCAGGAGCGGGGCCATGATGATCCCTGTCCTTGGAACAGGGCTGCGTCTCACATCCTGGGCTCAGCTCCGGGCCCCTCGCTACAGGAGGACATTGAGGTGCTGGAGTGAATCCAGAGAAGGGCGACTGAGCTGGGGAAGGGCCTGGAGAGTAAATGCTGTGAAAAGCGGCTGAGGGAGCTGGGGCTGCTCAGCCTGGAGGAAAGGAGGCTCAGGGACCTTCCCGCTCTCCACAGCTCCCGGAGAGGGGCTGCGGCCGGGCGGCGGCGGCTCTCTTCTCCGAGATAACCATCAACAATACGGGGAAATGGAGTCAAGATGCACCAGGGGAGGTTTAACTTTGGATACTTGGAAAAATTTCTTCACTGTCTGGCTGCCCAGGGCAGTGTTTGGGTCACCACCGCTGAAGGTCTTTAAAAGACACGTGGATGCGGCACTTGGGGACACGGTTTAGTGACGGACATGGCTGTGCTGGATGAACGACTGGACTCGGTGGTCTCACAGGTCCTTTGCCAGGCCTGAAGACCCCGTGATTCCATGGAATGCCCCGCTCCCTGGAAATTCGTTCTGTGGGCGCCGAAAATACGGCGAAGAGCAACGGCGACATCCAGCGGCGGCACGGGGCGCCTCGCAGGCCGGGCCCGCCGCGGGAGCGCCGCGCCGAGCGGCCATCCAGGGAGGTCTGTGTGTCCCGGGGGGATCTGTGTCCCCAGGGGGGATCTGTGTCCGAGG